>VZSE01008794.1:0-18030 GCA_013398275.1 Promerops cafer
TCAATTATTGATTATTTATAACAACTGGAAGATATATTTGCACTAGAACCAGTGGCCGTCTCAGTGAGGGGGACAGATCCGAAAAGATTTTGGGAGAAATTGTATGAGCAAGCTAGGGAGGCATGGGAGTCAGACTTGGAAAATCAGATTTTAGCATGTCCTGTGATCTGAAATAATGGCAACAGGCCTGATGAGTGGGATCCTTTTCATTGGAGTATAATCAAAGACTTAAGAAACATGGCGATGCAGCATGGGTTTGCCTCTTATTTGGCCCAGTCTGTGCTGCGAGGTATCTTTACTAATGAGTTAACCCTCTTTGATTGTTGGCAGATAGCATGGATTTGCTTCTTCCCGATTCAGATGATGATTTTCGAGTCGCAGTGGAGGCGATTAGCGAATGAGGTCGCCATGGGTAATTTAGAATGTTCCCAGGATGACTCTCGTTTTGGAGCAGGTCCTGCCTAGCTCACGGGAGACCCTTCAATTAACACCTCACAATTACAAGTCCGACTGTATTCCTTAGTGTTACAGCAGGGAAAGGAGCTTGCATTTCTCGTGATGCAGTGCATCCCAGATGTAGGCACTCCTCGTCAGTCGTGGACGACAGTCAAGCAGAAACCCAGTGAGCCATATATAATGTTTATTGATCATCTTAGGGGGGCAATTGAGAAACAAATGGACAATTTAGCAGACCAAGAAACTTTGCTTTTGCAGTTGACTAAAGATAATGCGAATGCGGACTGTAAGCAAATTTTATTGCCGCTGCAGAATCCTACACTGGTAGATATGATTGAGGCTTGCAGCAGAGTGGGAACAACACAGTATCAGATGGAGCAGCTTGCAAAGCAGGTTGCTGCAGTCGTGCAGGTTTCCAAGAGCTGTTTTCGGTGTGGTCAAGGGTGACATTTCAAAAGAAATTGCTCTAACCAGCCTCGTGGAGGGAACAACAGGCAGTGCACTGTAGGGCTTTGTGCACAATCTGATGCCTTGAGGAGCTGAAACAGAGGCTAGACGGAGTTAAGAGGAATAAAGTGGATATTTATTGAAGTGCCTTCAAAGGCCACACCCTGGCAGTACCAGAGCCACAGTCGTGGCTCTGCCCAGATGGCTCCAAGATGGAAGCAAAAGAGGGCTTGGTCATGAGATCTCATATTTTTATAAGTTTTAGTCCATTTGCATATAGGAGTTAACTGTCCAGTTAATAGCTTCAAATTATGAAGTTTCATCCTCCTTGCTTGCTTGCTTGCCCGCCCTCCTCTTTCAGGCTGTTTATGCTTTGGGCCTGAAGTTTGAAGAGATTGTCCTTGAGTCCCCAGCTAGAATAGGATTGTTTTGTCTTCACCACCCTGTGAAAAGATCCTAGTACCACTTAATATAAAGCTAAAAGCTGCACACCAAAGCAGAATAGAAAAACTTTAAGTTTTAAGGTATCAGCTGTGGCAGGCCAGGACACTATGCCAAACAATGCCACTCTAAGGCTGATAACAAGGGGCGAGTGCTGCCACCTAGAGAGTCGTCAGGAAACAGGAAGAGAAGCACAAAGGGGATGCGCGCTCAGACACAAATACATCCAACCAATCCCATCCAGGCTTATGCGGCAAACTCAGCTCCAGAACCAAAGGGAGCGCTGGAGTGGATGTCATCACAGCTGCCTCAGTCACCATAGGTGATACCAAAGTGTATAAAATACCATTAGATGGTTTTGGACCTTTGGGATATGGGTTAAGTGCATTGCTGGTGGGACGCTCAAGTGTTACCTTGCAAGGGCTGTTTGTGCTACCTGGATTTATTGATGCGGACTATCTTGGGCAGATTTGTGCTATGGTGTGGATGCCATCACCCCCAGTCACTGTACCTAAACAAAGTATTGCTCAATTGATACCTTTTACAGCGCAAGTACCTAGGGCAGAATCTGTTGAAACAGGGACTGGAGGGTTTGGATCTACAGGCACCCCCAAGGTTTTCTGGACCCCAAATGGTTACCAACTCCAGACCTAATATGAAGTGTTGTTTAAAACTCGTACAAGGTTCCCCTCTGCAAGTGACTATTACTGGCATGATTGACACAGGACCTGATGTCACTTATTTCAAAGAAACAGTGGCCTTCTACTTGACCCACAGTAAATTCTACATCAGTGGCAGGAGTTGGGGTAACAACTGACAGTTACCAAAGTCTACTACCAGTGAGTATTATTAATCCTGATGGGCAGGTAGCTATAATCCATCCTTATGTAATCTTAGTACCCCTGAATTTGTGGGGATGTGATTGCTTAACTCAGTGGGGAATCTCCCTGACAACAGAAAAGCAGAATTTTTTGTAGGGGCCACTGAAGAGATCGGTCAACACAGACCTACCATCCCATTACGCTGGTTGACCACACGGCCTATATGGGTGGACCAGTGGCCCCTGACTCATGAAAAATTGACCGCTCTCAAAGATTTAGTCAACGAACAGCTGGCACAAAATCATATTGAACCATCACAGAGTTGTTGGAACACTCTGGTGTTTGTGATCAAAAATAAATCTGGTAAGTGGAGACTCCTACATGATCTTTGCCAGGTTAATGAAGTCATGGAGAGTACAGGAGCGTTGCAACCAGGTATGCCTTCCCCAATGATGATTCCAGCTACTTGGGGTATTTGTACTGTTGATCTGAAAGATTGCTTTTTTACTATACCGTTACACCCAGATGATGCTCCCAAGTTTGCTTTTACTGTCCCCTCTGTAAACAACAGTGAACCTGGGGAAAGATACCATTGGACTGTGTTGCCTCAAGGAATGAAAAACAGCTCTACCATTTGTCAGTGGTATGTGGCACAAGCATTATCACAGGTTAGGAAAAAATTTCCACAAGTTTATTGCTATCACTATATGGACGATATCTTAGTTGCTGCGCCAACTGCAGAACAGCTCAATGTGGTAATGCCTGTAATGCAAGAGGCTTAAAAAAGTTATGGTTTGTGTGTTGCTCCTGAGAAAGTACAGCAACAAGCTCCCTGAAAGTATTTAGGAATTAAAATCTTAGACCAAACTGTTGAACCTCAGACGGTGACTGTTCAGCATTCTGTACAAACATTGAATGACTTGTAAAAATTGTTAGGCACAATTAATTGGATCAGACCATTGTTGGGATTATCGAATATGCTGTTGGCACCACTTTTAGATTTATTAAAAGGTGATCCCTCGCTTTTATCTTCCAGGAGCTTGTCGCCAAAGGCACTTGAAGCAAGTAGAATTAGCAATACAAGGGAGAAAAGCCTGGAGAGTAGTTACCACCATACCTCTCAGTATATACATTTTACTGTCTCAGGACCATACTGTGGGCCTCATAGCCCAATGGCATGACAGTTGGCAGGATGCTTTACATTTTTTAGAATGGGTATTTCTGTCATATCAATGCAGGAAAACAGTTACCACCCACTTAGAGCTGGTTGCTCATGTAATTTGTAAAGCTAGACAATGGTGTATCCAACTATCAGGGCGAGAGCCAGCCATTATGACTGTACCCTTGACCTCTGAATATTGGGACTGGTGTATGGCCAATAGTTCTGTTTTACAAATGGCCATGGTAGAGTTCCCAGGAAAAATATTGTTCCATCACCCTGCACATAAATTTTTACAGCTGCATCTAGAATTGCAAATTGTGGAATCGTCACTGTATTCATTGACCCCCTTACAAGGGCGCATTGTTTTTACCGGTTGATCAGGGTGAATAGGAAAGGCAGTTGTCACCTGGAAGGAGGGAGATCAGTGGCATGACCTTATGGGCCACCAAGACGGATCCCCTCAGTTAGCAGAATTATGAGCAGTCATAATGGCTTTTGAAGCCTGGCCTTATGAGAATTTAAATGTTGTATCTGATTCTCAATATGTATGCAATATAGTTTGTCGATTAGATCGTGCTGTTCTGAAAGAGGTAAATAATAAGGAATTGTTTTATTTGTTAAAAACATTATGGCATACTTTACACCAATGAACTGCACCATTTTACATTCTTCACGTTCGTAGTCGCACTAACTTGCCTGGGATCATTGTAGAAGGAAACGCCCATGCAGATAAGCTGACAGCCCCAGCATGGGCTGCCCCAGTACCAGAAACATTACAACAGGTGATTCAGTCACATCAATTTTTCCATCAAGGGGCTTGTGCCCTACGACATCAATTCCATCTTACATCTGCAGCAGCACGTAATATCATTGCCTCATGCTCTGATTGTCAGCAACATGTCACCATGACTCAGGAAGGAATGAACCCCAGAGGGCTACAAGCTCTTCAGCTATGGCAATCTGATGTTACTCATGTTTCAGAATTTGGTCACCTTAAATATGTAGATGTTTCTGTGGACACTTATTCTAAGGCCTGTTGGGCTTCTGTACATGCAGGAGAAAAGGCAAAAGATGTAATTTCGCATTGGGGTGGTCCCTTGCAACTAAAATTATCCTGTGAATCTATTTTTTCAAAAATTATGGGCTTTTTTTCCTAGGATTTATTTCTGCTGCTTAGAGGATGACTGAAACCTTGACTTGAAAAATACCCCTAGCTGGGCTGAAGCAGCGTCATGCCTCTGTGACTCTAAGCCAGTACTGGAAGGATAAAAATCTCAAGTCATAAGTGGCTGTTAAGTACCCTTATGTGATTCATAATGTATGAAATTAGATTGCTATTGTTTTTTACACTCTTACAATGTGTGTGCTCTGAAAATAGGAGCCTTTTAATGCCCCTTGCCAATAGATGCTATATAGAAAGTACCCAGGAAATTATTTGTAACCTTTTTCTTGCATTGAAATAGCAAGGTAGTGGCTAATTATTGTGGTTTCCTTTATAAAGTGTTTATTTTTGAGGAGAGGAGACAAGCTTTTGAATTGTAGCCATTTGTTTGGCTTTGATAAAAGCAAAAGTTTATTTCCCTTTAATTTTCAGGCACCAAGGTGATTAGAGAAGAACCTTCCAACATAGCATGAGAGCAAAACCTTTGCAATCTGATCTGTTATTCTCATTGATGAAATCCTGTCATTGAGGAATTTGTGGAGAAGTCACGATGTCCAAATTGTGCTTTTGTTTTATTCTGCATAGTTTTTTACCCATCTGCAACCACTAACAGTACCACTGGGTGGTCTCATAATGCTTTAGGCAACATGAATAGCAGCAGTGATGTGCTGCTTGGTTTTGCTTTCATTGCAAGGTGGATGAAAGGGAAAGACCACTGAATGCTGGATAAAATTTCAGTTTTGGTTGTCCTGTTACTACAAAGAGGTGAATAATGTGTTCCAGGGATGGGTTTGTGAGATGTACTTTTGTTCAAATTGCCCTTTTCATGCTGGAGAGCAGGTGTAAAATATCCATCTTGCTCTGGTGACCCTTCATTTCTGTGCTTCTCATTAATCTGGGACAATTCACATAAACCTCCATACCTTGAGCAGTGAATATTATCCTTTCAATACAAGTTTTCCACACCAGAGGCAGAGTATCCAAATGTAGCCTTTGTCTTCACACTGTCTGTTGGTTTCCAGCTTAGTGCTGAAAATCAGTGTCATCTGGACATTATGGGTAGCCAGCATAGAGAATGAGGTACTTAGAACTACATCTTTCTTAAATTATTTTCCATGATGTTTGAGTTTTCTAAAAGCTGTTGGCTTTGTGTCTGGATCTCCCCACTTCCAGACTATTTATATTGGAAGTGTTAGCCTGGCTGGACTAATGTGCTTGCTTTCTTCCCAGAGTTGAATTTCAAGACCCATCACAAATTTTCCTTTTATAATTGAAAGCAAATTGTTATTTCTGAAATTCGGCTTTTTAATGTTTCATATGAAACGCCTGGGTTAAATATCTGTGTATAGGGTATAGATGGATAGTGTGCCTGTGGGGGAAATATAGGAGCAGGGGTATGTGTCAAATACTGAATGTACCAAAACCAGAAAGATGTTTGCAAGGGTCAGCCAGAATTGATTACGTTTATTCTTCCTAGAAGTACAATTGTAGCACATTCTCGGAGTTAAGTGTGTGCTTGCACATCATTCTGAATTTTATTTCGAGCCCGTTTCCAATCTGACACGTGTTCATGGCAGTTGCCAGGGATTTCTGCTGAATTGGGATCAGGTCCTTATGAAGCAGCTCACCTTTAAGTGAACAGAGACTGAGTTACTAGCTTGTCTCTGAAGTTTAATTGGGATTTATGTCCTGTTTGGAGAACTAGTTTTAGAAATTTGACTTCCTTGCATAGTTTCTGTAATGTTTTTTTATGTGCAAAAGACATTTGCCTTTTATTGTTTATCAAAAGTTTATTAGACATTGCTTATGCAGCATTTTTGTGATCTTGCTGATGGAAGATGCTATATAAATGGGATTGGATTGGATTGGATTGGATTGGATTGGATTGGACTATATTCAGTAAGTCTGAGAGCTTGCCAGCAATTTATTGGTGTTTGACTCCAGTGACCAAGCGCCAGCACAGCATCCAGCAAGTGAGCACAGCTCCTTGCAACTCTGCTCTGGCTCTGCCTTCCTTACTGAAATGGAATTTATTGCTCTCTATCTCACATGGATATTTGGTAGGAAATTAGAGCCACAAAATGAAGAGTCATGGAGGTTTTAAAAAATCCAAGAGACAAGACACACGCTGTGATAAGTTTTGTGCTCTGACTCACCTTGGTTTAGATAAAAAATTGAACATGTGCTGCCAGCAAAACAATATTTACAGACTTGTAAAGAAGTTTGTCTTACAGTCCTCTAATTGGAAGCCAGAGGTGGTGGAAAAAAGGGCTTTTACTTGGTTTTTGTTCTTTAAATCTCAAAGTGGTGAGTTATTTTAAAATATCATTTCAACTGAGGTATAGAAGGCTAATTGTTTTTACAAATGAAAATATATTTATGATGATGCATTGTATTGGGTTTGCATGGCCAAGCTTTGGTAGCAGGGGGGCTGCATGGGTGGTTTCTGTGAGAAGCTGCTGAAAGCTTCCTCCATGTCCTGGAAGCTTATGCCATGTCCAGCAGAGCCAATGCCAGCTGGCTTCAAGACAGACGTGCTGCTGGCCAAGGCTGAGCCAACCAGAAATGGTGGTAACACCTCTGTGATAACATATTTAAGAAGGAGAAGAAAAAGAAATTTGTAATTGCAGCCAGAGAAGAGCAAGGTGAGAATATGAGAGGAACAGACAGCAAGGTGATTGGAGAAGGAGGGGCAGGAGGTGCTCCAGGCACCAGAGCCAAGATTCCTCTGCAGCCTGTGATGAAGTCCATGGTGAAGCAGGCTGTCCCCGTACAGCCCATGGAGGATCATGGGGATGCAGAGATCCACCCGCAGCCCATGGAGGAGACCCATACTGGAGCAGGTGGATATCTGAGAGAAGGCTGTGACCCCGTAGGAGGCCTGTGGAGCGATGAGCTCATGCTGGAGCAGCCTGTTCTTGAAGGACTGCACACTGTGGAAGAGTGACCAATATTGCAGTAGTTTGGGGAGGATGTTTGCCCATGAGATGGACTCACGTTGGAGAAGTTAATGGAGAACTGTCTCCTGTGGGAGGCCCCCCATGATGGAGCAGGGGAAGGACTCCACTCCCTGAGCAGTAGCAGAAACAACAGGTGATGAACTGACCATAACCCCCATTCCCTGTCTCCCTGCATCTCTGGAGGGGAGGAGGTAGAGATGGGAAGGAGGGAGGGGTGTGGGGGAGGTGGTTTTTTAAGATCTTGTTTTACTTCTCATTATCCTGCTCTGATTTTGTTAGTAATAAATTCAATTGATATCTCTTATTCGAGCCTGTTTTGTCCATGACAGTATGTGGTGAGTGATCTCTCCCAGTCCTTATCTCAACTCATGAACCCTTCATTATATTTTCTCTCCCCTATCCATCTGCGGAGGAGAGTGATAGAGAGGGTTTGGTGAGTGCCTGGCATCCAGCCAGCATCAACCCACTACATGCATTGTACTTTGCCAGTTCATTAGACTATGTAGTAAATGCAAATAGTGCTGTTTGCATAAAATTCATTTTTTTCTTTCCTTCAAATTTCACACCTGTCAGCCATTACTTTGATTCTGCAAAATCCATACCAACTTCACCTGTGAAATGAAACAAAATCATTTTCCTGGTACAACACCAAAAAATAAAAGAAATTTGTAAGAAAAGGGAGTAAGACAAAGCTGACAGCATGTATAGAAAACTGAGTATAAGCAGATGAGACCAGTCAAAAGTCTTTTATTTAATCATTCTGCTATTTTTGACATGCTGTCTAGTGATAAACCACATGAGCATTCCCTTGCATTAAGAAAAACACCAACCAACAATAACATAAAAATACAAGAGAGAAGGAAAGAAAGTACACTCCAGCACATATGTGATTTTAAGGATGATTGTGAGTGAGGGTCTGTAGTGACGCTGAGTCCCCAAGCAGGTGCAAAAGAGAGCCACTTTATTGCAAAAACCAGGCCTTTTTAAGCAGTTAGGCCTTTATCAGTTACATTGTTTTAAATCATAACAAACATAATTCAACCAACCACCATACACCGCGATGTGAACACGTGATGGTTATATAACTTGGTTTTCTACCTCTAATTCAGCTGAGTCACTTTCCCATAGTCCTTTTCTACTTAGCCAAAGTAATAGACCTGAGCCATGATTTTACAAAGCCTTCCTTTTGTAAGGTTTTACCTATATGAAACAGATGATGTTCACATGCATGTAAACTATCCAACAAATGGCTTTTCCAGAAGCAACAGGATTAATTACCTTTTTGAATTGGTGTAATATTTTCCTTCTTAGAGTTTTCTTCTTTGCTTAGAGAATATTTACAGGGAGATTTTTACTTAGTTGTTTTTGGACATCGGTATGCCAAGTGAGATATAAGCGCTGATGGTCACCAGTGCTGCCAGTTGTTCTGTGCTACAGAAAAAAAATTCAATTAGTTTGTGGTTACTCCACGTGTTTGTAGCACATAGGTGCTGGTTGGGCCGTGGGGTGACAAGGACCAACACCAGTTCTGGCCCTTTAGCACAGTATTATGGCTTGCCCCAACATTTGAAGCCCTAGTCTGTATGGTTCACATGGAAATCCCAATATGACCTTTTTCTTTCATTACACAATAGAAAGAAAGATCACAGGAAACAGCTCTAAAAGTCTATATTCTTCCCAGAAGAGATCCCAAAAGCTGAGTTTTATTTGCTACTTCTTCCTGTAGTGAGCAGAAGCTCAAGAGATCTATTTTTCTTGTGGGGCTGTCTGCAGGGGTTTTGTATTAACCCCTTTCCCTGCATCCCAAAAGTCCTAAAATAGTCCAAATGCAATGAACTGCTGATCTGCTGACATACTGGGGATATGTTGGGGAAACAGTCTGCCTGCCCAGATTTTGTTTGAACACCTCAGCTGAAAACCTTATAGCATCTAATTTACTTAAACAAAACCAGAAACCCCAGCATGGTGAGATGTGCTGCACTGTGTCAGTTGAGAACAGAGGCTCAGGGACTGCTACAAAAAGAACATAGAACAGATATTTTTGGTGGTTATATTCTCCAGACCTGTGAGGTTTTGCTTTTTGTGCCTTCTCCAATTTTGTGCAGGTCAACACCTATAACTCCAAGTCCCACCAATGCCTACACAGTGTGGAGGGTTTCTTGCACACCTTGAGATATTTTTTTTTTCTTTTATAGAGGAACACACTTTACACATTCACAAATACCATGCTCTTTAGGGGCTGCAAATCATTGTGTCAGTTTGAAAGGTCCCTTCTGAGAAGAAGGAACCAAAGTTTGTATTCCAGCACTATAAAACTCTCTTTGAATGCAAAAAGATTACATGAAACAACACTTCAAGGTGAGGAGTCAGTTAATAAGGAGCAGCCAAAGAGAGTGTCTGAGAGCTTTCAAGAGCACTGGCAGAGCTTCCCTGGGTAAGCCCTGGCATGGTTCCTCACAGTCAAGAGGTATATGGCTTTTGACAGAGGAGGATCTGATCTCTGGCATGTGTTCATGGAAGAGGAGCCTAGGAACTGTGAATCTTATAAAAACCTTACCATTAACAATAACTGAAATGGGATTTAATTTCTGGTATCTGTTTTAATAACCGGAGCTGAGCAAAAGAGCATATAGTAGGATTGGGTTTTTATCCCTAAGAAAGCCATAATGTGTGGGTAAATTTATTTTACTTAAGTAGCTGATGAGAAACATGGCTTAGGCTCAGCACATTAATCACTGAAAATCTGACTTTCAGAAAAATGAAGCAATGGATTGCAGTGATTCGCTTTCAGAGTTTGTCCTGGTTTTCAGCCAGGACAGAGTTAATTTTTTCCCAGCAGCCATGAGGGGAAGGAGACTGGAGCCGTGTGGGCATGCTTAGGCTGTTACTCTATACCATTCACATCACCGCTGGGGGGAAGAAGTAAGGGATTCTCACTTCCTAGAAGGAAAGGGGTGTGGCTTTCGGTTGGGAAGAAAAACATGGGCATGGAGGGTCCATGAGCCATTTTGGTCATTTGTCTTGGGGTCGTGCCACATTGGTGAGCATTTTGTATGTAAAACACGCTCTCTTTTATACGCTGTTGTTATTAGGATTGTTGCTGTCACTGTTCATTTCCTTATCTCATTGCTGTTTCCAGTAAATTGCTTTTATCTCATCCTGTAATTTCTGCCTTTTGTATCTCCCACCAGAGGGGGGAGGGGAGTGCAGGGGGAGGGGCACACACTAAATTAGGGAGTGCCACTCCTAAATGACGACAAGTTCTGAATTCCAGCTTTGCTGGTGAAGGGTCTTCCTCTGTGGTTGTTCAGGCAAATCCTGCTTTATTCAGCCAGTTAAGAGAAATAAAGATGTGCACATATACATACTGTGGTCATAGGTGCCGCAGTATTTCCTAGGAAGTGAAAGATATGCACAGTGCTCTCTGTTATTCACTCTCAGGTGGAAGGGCTAGGGCTGGATTTGGACCTTGCATTACACCCAATACAAACAAATTCTCTTTACAAAGCTATGAAAAAACACTAAGTCTGGAAATCATGCCAGAGTGTATGCTGAGCAAGTGTCTGCAGGGAGGCCATTCTTTCTTACTCAATATTTTGATATGTATCCCATGGAAAGGCAAACAAAACCAAAGTGCATTGCTTCAGTTTTACACCATGTTGACATAAATCTCTCCATGTGAATTATAGTGAAACTGCACACAGCCACTGAGCTACTTCCTTAATACACTTGTGCTGCAGATTGTCTTTATACATGTTTTGGCATACTAACCTGGCCCTCATTTGAATTTTATATAAAATATGAGAAAATCAAGGATTTGGGTTTTTTAAGGTATCCTGTTGGCTTGCTTTTATAGCTGACTATTTTTTGTAGGTTGATTGATGTATTTTATATTTGCATATTTGCTGCCTTGTATATTTCTGAAAGTCAAGATGATCTAAAAGAAATACTGGGCCTATAAGAAGCCATTGTAACAAAGACCCCTTTGTGCAATTAAACACAGCTGTGCCATGGCCTTTGCTGACTTAGATCTTAAAGATACAGAACAAGTTCTGAGTTTGTTATGACATTATCTGAAGAAATCTGGTGGAAAAAAAAATCTACATTTTCCCAATAGGAAATTGGCTTTTTGATTAAATAAATTTGCTCAACTATATTACTATTATTTTCTACCTCTGCTTTAATTACTTCTTTTTAGGTGGAGCCATCCTGGAGGCTGACTGTCTGCCTGAACCCCAAAGTTGTAAGGATAAAATAAAGGTAATACTTTCTCATAAGAACTCACTTTCTGACTCAGTGTAGGGATTTCTGTGTCTGCTTTTCTCCTAGGAGGCAAATATTTCCTAATGTGGAGCCTTCTCTCCTAATGAAGTTCAACAAGGCCAGGTGCAAGGTCCTGCACCTGGGTTGGGGCAATTCCTGGTGAAAATACAGGCTGGGGGGGGAATGGATTGAGAGCAGCCCTGAGAAGAAGGACTTGAGGTTGGTGGATGAGAAGCTTGACATGACTCGGCAATGGGCACTTGCATCCCAGAAAGCTAATTATATCCTGGGCTGCATCAAAAGCAGTGTGGCCAGCAGGTCAAAGGAGGTGATTCTTTTCCTCTGCTCTGGTGAAACCCTACCTGGGGTACTGTGTCAAGCTCTGGGGTCCCCAACATAAGAAGAAAAGCAAGTCCAGAGGAGGGTGACAAAGATGATCAGAGGGCTGGAGCACATCTAGGAACACAGACTGAGAGCTGGGGCTATTCAGCCTGGGGAAGAGAAGGCTCCGGGGAGACCTTAGAGCACCTTCCAGTACCTAAAAGAGGCCTACAGGAAAGCCAGAGAAGGACTTTTTGCAAGGGCATGCAGTGACAGGACAAGGAAGAATGGCTTTAAACTGAAACAGAGTAGGTTTAGATTAGATATTAGGAAGAAATTCTTTACTGTGAGGGTGGTGAGACAGTGGAACAGGTTGCCTAGAGAAGTTGTGAATGCCCCATCCCTGGAAGTGTTCAAGGCCAGGTTGGATGGGGCTTTGAGCAACCTGGTCTAGTGGAAAGTGTCCCTGCCCATGTCAGGGGGGTTAGAACTAGATGATCCTTAAGGTCCTTTCCAACCCAAACCATCAGTGTTGTTGGCAAACTTGCTAAGAGTGTGTTTAATTCCACTGTTCATTTTGCCAATAAAGATGTTAAACAGCTCCGTTCACAACACTGACCCCCAAGGAACACCACTTGTCACTGATCTCCACTTGGACATTGAACCGTTGACTGCAACTCTCTGAGCCAGCCAATTCCTTATCCACCAAGTGGTCCATCCATCAAATCCATGCCTCTCTTGTTTAGAGACAAAGATGTCATTGCAGGACAGTGTCAAATGCTTTGCACAAGTCCAGATAGATGGCATCGGTTGCTCTTCCCTTATCCACCAATGCTGTAACCCCATCGTAGAAGGACACCAAATTTGTCAAGTATGATTTTCTCTCAGTGAAGCCATGGTGGCTGTCACCAATCACCTCCTTATTTTCACTTCATCTGGCAGTTCCCTCAGGACCTGCAGATGCACCTTATTGGGCCCCATGGACTTGTGCACCTTCACATTCTTTAGATGGTCTCCAACTTGATCTTCCCCTACAGTGGGTGGTTCTATGTTACAGCTACAGCTGGTCTGAAGCTGCACAGATAAATTTGGCCATAACAGACCCCAACTCAAATAGCCTAGCTCTTTAAAGAACAGAAGTAAACAAGTCCCCGGGTGAGGCAATGATAGGTTGGATTTGAACTCAAGCCGGGGACCCCAGCCAATCCCATTCAATCCTGAATGGAGACATATCATTGGCCAGTGAGCTGGGCAGTGTTGAGACCTGGACCAATCAGTTGTTCAAGCACGGGAATTTTGAACCCCCTATAAAAGGGGCATCCCTCAATAAACTTCAGCTGTTGTCGCATGACCTTCAGTGTGTTCAGTCATGTGCCTGTCTCCAAAACTACTACCCTAACGTAATAGTTCTGCATTCTCCCAGTCTCTGCCTTTGCCTTCTGCAACTTTGGTGGTGTGTCTGGAGCATTTGCTGATGAAGACTGAAGCAAAAAAGTCATTGAAAACCTCAGCCTTCTCCATATCCTGGGTAACCAGGTCTTCTGTTTCCTTCTGGAGGAGGCCCACATTTTCTCTAGTCTTTCTTTTATCACTGACATACCTATAGAAGCTTTTCTTGTTGCCCTTGACATCCCTGGCCAGGTTCAATTTTACAACAGCTTTAGTTTTTCTAACCTGTGGTGTATGAAGGCTAGAGACACAAGCTGGATGCAAATGAATCTGCTTTATTGTGATGGCAAACAGCTGGCCTGGCAGCCTCACAGTCATAAGTAACCCTGACCTTAACTCGATCAGCCTATACCTGTGGTAGAAAGGAAACATCTTTGGGAGAGAGGGCACTGAGAGGTGGAGGGACTTGGCTGGAGAGAACAGACGCCAGCCAATCCCTGATGAGCATGTACGCAGGTAGCTATTGATCAGTGAACTGGGTGGCACCAGGATTCTAGCCAATCGGGGTCGATCATATAAAAGCAAGTTCTGAACAATAAAGTTTGCTATTGCCACATGAACCTTGGAGTGCTGTGTCATGTCCATCTCAACTGCGACACTTTATTACAAAGTTAAACAGCAATTATACCTTTAGCCCAAAAAGCTGTTTTTAGCTGCCCACTTAAAGCCAGTTACAGTGTCGCTGTGGCGCTCATTAAAGAAAGAAGCAGGACACAGTTTTATGGTGCAAAGAAGGAAAAGATCCATCCCGGTTTATCCCACGCATCCCCTTTTATAGAGTTTTTAAAGAACATCCCGTCTATCCCCAACTGGTCAGTAACAAGTTGTTACCCTGTATTGATTGGCCACTACACCCCAGTGTGTACGTGCAGAAAGAGTTGTTTGTGAAAGATAGTTTTCATTTTTCTACCTAACGGTGTAAAAACGGTTTATACAGGTGGCTAGTGTTTTTCACAGTCCTAGAGTTCTTTCTCAGGGAAAGCAGGTTGTTTTCCACAGTCCTAGAGTTTCTCTCAAGGAAAACAAGTTGTTTTTCACTGCTGCAGGACTCTCTTCTCATGAAGAGCTGTCAGCTTTCTCATGGCTTTTGTCAGCTCGAGTCAGGATTCAGTTTGTAGGCCTTCGGCCTGATGTTTCACCACCACATTACAGTTCCTCAATAAATCTGTCATCTTGACAGTTTGTTATTCTTTTCTCAGGGCCACGGGCCAGTAGAACAGGAAGCCGTTCCTGTTTCAGATCCAGTATGGTCAGCATTCCTCCACGCTCTGGTCACTGCAGCCCCCCATCCAAGCATGCTGCAAGTGCTGGTCTCCCTGTAACCTTTTCTGTAACCCTACATTTCCCCCCTCTGTTTTTATTGAGGTCATAGATAAAGCTAAGGTGACCATGACTTGGTTTTGTGTGCTTTTAACAGCTCTAACTATGCTGAAAAGGACAAGACAGAAAAAAAAAGGATATTACTGCTAAACAACCCAGTCCAATGAAAGCTCAAACTCGTACATTTATTCCAGAAAACCAATTTTTCGAATTTAGCCAAGAGAGATCATTTTTTAGATCCATCAACACCTTTTGTTCTTCCAGAGTTTGTAAAGCTCTGAGTTGATCTTTTAATTGAGTGTGAACTGAATGAATATCTTGTCATAAAGTTTTATAAAAGGCCGCTTAGAGGTGGTTTTTAACTGTCTCCCAAATCTGTTCCATTTCATTCCACGGAAGAGGAGTGACGCATAAAGAATTATGGATATGTTCTCAATCACATTGTAGGGATTGGTGAGTTTTTTGGACCTCAACTTTTTCGCCTACCCATAAAAGGGCACTTTCTAAGGCATTTAATCTGGCCATTATTTCTTTATCAATTTGTTCTTGTGTTTGTAACTCTTTTGTAATATTAATTAAAGCCTGTCCCATGGTATGGGCAGTTTGAATGGAATTAGTTAAAGGCTACGACAGCCACAGAAGCTGTGATCAATATTATTACAGCAGAAACAATAGCAAAAATTAGCCAATCCAGAAATTTGTGAACTCCCTTCTTACTCTTTTGGATTTCATCTTAGAATAGTCAAGCCAATTGTGAAAGACCATCTTGTCCTTCCCAAGTCTGAGTCAGATTTACAGGTATTCAGATTTCAGGTCATCTTTTAAATGGAAGAAGGACAGAAGAGTTACGCATATCCTCATAGGTTACACGTGATTAAAAAACAAAAGAATTAGTGCATAAAAAATACAAACCATTTCAAAATCTATCTAAAAATCATTTGCTAAAGCAAAAGCATATGGGTATGAAGTACAAGTCATTAGTAATTGGTCCTTCAGCAATGATAAATTTGCAATTGTAGCATTCCGATTCAATTTTACTTGGTATATACTATTGATGCCTTTTCCTGGGCTTAGAATTAAAAGCCAAACACAGTTAGAAGAGAAAAAGGGATTTTACCTCGGTGTTTATTAAAGATCCTTTGTTCCAGGCAGGAGCACCCTGCAGAAGTGCCCGCCCAGACTGGTGCACAGAACCCACAAAAGACCCCTCCCACGATGGTTCGCATATACAATTATAGATCTTGAATATTAGCATACCTATCATAGGTTTCCCAATGGGAGGCTCAGGAGAAGCCCCCTCGTAAGGAATGACCCCCCTGCACCGGTCTATCTTAGTTTACAGAATTTGTTCTGGAGAGGACCTTGGGTCTGGGGCTCTCTGACACCCTAACTACGATGTTTCCAAGATGTTTAGTCTCTTGGCTTAACAGAACTTTGGGTCTAAGCTAGTTATCAAACTTAGAGAATTACAAGTATGTGGGCTAAAAGCACTTGGGATGCATAAAAGCNAATTTGTTCTGGAGAGGACCTTGGGTCTGGGGCTCTCTGACACCCTAACTACGATGTTTCCAAGATGTTTAGTCTCTTGGCTTAACAGAACTTTGGGTCTAAGCTAGTTATCAAACTTAGAGAATTACAAGTATGTGGGCTAAAAGCACTTGGGATGCATAAAAGCTGCACAAAAGTATATATGAAAGGGGGATATGAGAAAAGTATATGAAAAAGCAAAATCATCATGGCATCAATGGTACTGTTTACATTTTTATGCTTACAGGTCAATGTTTGCAACAATGCAGCATGGCTAATAAGCCATCCCAACAAAAACTAACAATGTTGTTTTTCCTGAACGCACATACATCGAATGTTGCTTGACCCTTGGAAGGGAAACTCACACCTAAAGCTAATACAAGCTGTTACACTGATAACAAATTGCAACAATTGCTAGCCTCTTCTCAGTCCGCCATTCATTTCATGAATGTATTCAAATGGTGAGAATTCCACACCAAACATATTCTCTAAAAATCTTTCTCCAACTGGAGTGATACCCCTTCTGGAAGAAGAGACAGTCCAAATCTCCATAAATCAATAAAGCCTGATGATACAATCAGTGCCTTGAAACACAAATTTACCAACCTTTCAAAGGTAATTCAAAAAAATCAAATAGCTTTGGATTTGCTTCTTACTTCCATAGTTATCAACAGCAATTGCTGTGTATACATAGATCAGACTCTGAAAATACAGACTGATCTGAAAGAAATTAAAGGAACACTAGAATCTTTCATGAAATGCAAAAGAATCAAGGAAGATATATTTAATGGGATAACTTCATGAATTCCAAATTTAAATGTCACCATGAGAAAACTGATTGGTGTAATTACAGTATTCTAACATTAATATTTGATACATGGATTCTATTCCAAATTTACAAAATTAGATTTAACAAATGTGTAAATCTGACAATTATAATTTTCTCTAAAAAGTCTCAAAAAGATGAACAACTATTCTATTTAAGTTTACTTACACAGTATTAAAAATCTCATTTATTACTACTGAAGTACCTAATGATTTGATCGTTTTAGTTGTTTTGATTAATATCTGTATATGCTTTGTAGTTTTCTACAAGTATTGCTTTAGAATCTTTGCATTCCCTGATTGTCACAGTGGGTAGAAACTTCATCCTGAATATAGCTTGAATTTTTATATGATTGTAGAATCAGTTTTGTTTACCTATTCTTACCTCTTCAAGGTAGGCATAAAAATTCCCAACTGGAGTAATATCCTAAGTAGGTAAAAACAATTGAGTTTCATTATATCTTTGATTCCCCTGAGACAATCAAGCTGTTATAAAATACATGTGTATTTGTTTAGATTACTGTAAAATTGTCTAACACTTGATATGTTAAGCAAGACTATGTGAAATACTGAACTTTACTGAAGAAGAACACTGGACTAAGAAGCGTGAATGGAAGCGAAAGAGTCACTGGCCACCTATCAGACTCCTCCAGTCAATACAAGCAAGAATCTACCTCCATGAACTCTTCTTTGTTCCTGATTTACATCTCGTCCTCCTATGATTTTAAGACTCAAGGGGTGGGAAACAATCTATCCTACACAGACTGATGACAACACAAGTAAAATGGCTTATTGGATTGTCCCCAAAATGAAAACTCTGAATTTAATGCTATATCTTGTGATCTCTTTATCACTAATCATTCTTATATATATATA
>VZSE01008797.1:250-19904 GCA_013398275.1 Promerops cafer
CCCGGGATAACCCCGTGTGCGCCCTCAGGATCAAGCGGTGCCGGGATTACTACGAGATCCTGGGGGTGAGCCGGGACGCCGGCGAGGAGGAGCTGAAGCGGGCGTACCGCAGGCTGGCCCTCAAGTTCCACCCCGACAAGAACCGCGCGCCCGGAGCCACCGAGGCCTTCAAAGGTGAGGGGGGACATCGTGAGGGGCAGCGCCGGTGCAGAGGCGCCCGCCGGCCCACGGAGCCGGGCGGGGCTACGGACACGGCAGCGTCCTCACAGAGCCCTGCTGCGGCTCGGCAGGGTTTGCATTTCTGTCTGCAAAATACACGTCTCCCTTAGAAACGATGGGAAATGCATCCCAGGTCTCATTCCCAGATACTTCTGAGGAGCTTTACAAGGGTCTGGAGGGACAGGACAAGGGGGAATGGCCTCTACACTGTCAGAGGGCAGGGATGGATGGGATATTAGGAAGAAATTCTTCCCTGTGAGGGTGCTGAGGCCCTGGCACCGGGTGTCTAGAGATGCTGTGGCTGCCCCTGGATCCCTGGAAGTGTCCAAGGCCAACTTGGATGGGGCTTGGAACAACCTCGTCAAGTGGGAGCTGTCCCTGCTGATGGCAGGGGGTTGGAATGAGGTGATCTTCATGGTTCCTTCCAACCCAGACCATTCTGGAATTCCGTGATACTGAAGAAGGTTCAGAATTCGGAACTGACACTGCCCATGCAGGAGAGTTGTGTATTTATTATCAATAACTGCTCTTTGTCATGAATAAATTTTTATTTTTATATACCTCTGGGAATATGAAATTGAATCCACTGTGCTGTGTCTGGAGTTCTCAGTTGTGCTGCAGTGTTACTGTCTAAACTCACACGTATTTCCCCTTTCCATGCAGCCCAGCACGAGGAAAGCCAGCAATTCATTCCCAGTCTGTTAAAACAAGGAGCTTCTGGAGGGCTCTGCAGTTCTTTATTTGTCTGTGTTTAGGTTGTATTTCTCTATGCACTTGTTCTGGCAGAGGTCAAAGAAGAAGATGAGCCAAACAAACACTTCTGAGTGGTTGGATGTGAGGTGGGAAATAGATGTACCACACAGCTTCAGGAGCATCTCTGCCAGCAGGAAAAACTTGGGATAGCCCTGTGCATTTTAATTGGTCCCTGCAGTTAACAACTTCGTGTTAATTGTATGTGAGATATGGAGGTGCACTCGGACCAAACTTGCATTTGGCTTGAGCTGATAAAATGCTCCATTCTCACTCAGTTTCTTGGCTGATGTGAACTCTCATGTCAGTTTTACAAATATTTCAAGTCTCTCCTTATACTTGGACACTTCTGTGTTTCTCTTGGCATCAGTGGCAGCAAGAAGTGGTTTCCATCACAGGTAATGCCAGAGCTGTTACTCATCTTCTATGAAAGTAGCTCAATTTTTGGTCAAGCACAAATTTCCTAGGCTTGTTTGGGCATTTTTTGCTGCTCCACTTACCAAAGTGTGAGCTCTGGGAATGTAACACTCATTTTAATTCCCTCTCCAGCAATAGGCAATGCTTTTGCAGTTCTGAGCAACCCTGAGAAACGGCTCCGCTATGATGAACTCGGGAGTGACCACGAGCACGTCAGCACTGGCCAGGCCAGGCACTACAATTACTACACAGAATTTGAAGCAGACATCACACCAGAAGAAATATTCAATGTGTTTTTTGGTGGGCACTTCCCTACAGGTCAGTACCTGTCTGCAGTGGTTTTGAAGGGCAGTGGACTGACTAACCTTGAGGGAACAGCTGGAGCTGGGCCAGGGCAGGCTCGGGCTGGATTTTGGGGGAAGTTTCTTCCCCCAGAGGGTGCTGGCACTGCCCAGGCTCCCCAGGGATGGGCACGGCCCCGAGGCTGCCAGAGCTCCAGGAGCGTTTGGGCAGCGCTGCCAGGGGTGCACAGGGGGGATTGTTGGGGTGTCTGGGATGGGACAGGGGTTGGATGATCCTTGGGAGTCCCTTCCAACTCAGCATATTCTGTGATTCTATAAACCATGAGGAAGTTCTGCTTCCCTTGGGACTGCTCAGGGTGTTGATAATACATCAGAAAAGAGCAGATACCTTTTCACATTTCATTTCTGCCTTTCTTTTATTCCCTCCATCACCTGAAGCCAGTAATGGTATGGGAGGTAATATAGGGTGTGAACGAGAAGGGATCAGAGTGGTTTTTGCTGATGGTTGGACTCAGTGACCTCAGAGGTCTTTTCCAACATGAACAGTTCCATGACTGGGTTGTACTTGAGGCACCTGACAGCATTCCAGGCCAGCATTCCTGGAGCTGTGGTCTCAGGGAAACAGGAGCTCCTGTGCCCCACAGCAGCCTGTGCTGTAATGAAATTACAGCCTGGGAGCTCAGCGAGTGCTGCCTGCCAGGAAAGGAGCCAGCATCCAGGGGACATGCAGGATTAGTGACACAGCAGTGGCAGCTGCACCTGGAGCAGCTCCATGGATGTCTCAGCTCAGCCTTGGCATTTGGATTGTAGGAAAAATAGAAAGATCCTGCAAGATCACTGGATTCAAAGGAAATCTGAAGGTTGTGAGGACTTCAAGGGCCTTCTTGGCAGCATCTAAGGAATTGCTTTAGCCCTCCTGGGAACTTTTCACCTCCAAGGTGTCACAAAAAGTGAGGTACACACCAGTTACTACAGCCTGAAGACACACAGACGAGTAGTTACTTACTAAACCTTGCTGTGAGTGGTGCACCTTGCAGCTAAGCAGACCTCAGATCCCAGACTTGCACCAGTGGATGTGCAAAGCCAACTTTTGCTTTGTGCAAAAAACTGCATGCAGCCAACTGCACGGTGTAATTCCAGCTGGAGTCTGCAAGTTTTCCATCTCTGACTGTGCAAGGAATTGCACCTGGATGTGCCCTTTGTGGGACATCACCCTCATGGAATGGGCCTGTGGGGAACAGGGATGCTTGGAGTTGAGGACAGGAAATTGAGGAGCTGTGGGAGGAGTTTGGGTATGGCCATGGCAGGTTTATCAGGGAGACTGGCATGAAGGAGAAAATGGGAATTTTTAGCAAAGAGTAAGAAAATAAAAATATAATTTTGTAGTAGTGGCTGTTGGTGGTAAACAAGAGTTTCTTCACTGGGCTTTTGAGGGCAGGTTTATGGCTTTGTTTTTACTGAGCAGTTTTCCTCTATGGATATTGCATGGAAAAATAGTTAAATTTAAAATGTTAAATGTGATAAAACTCAAAGGAGACTCCACATGGCAGTGTTGCAGTTGTAATGAAGAGAGGCTACAAGTTCTTCTCATAAAAAATAAATGCACGTAGAACAAAGGAAACTGCTGCCAGAAATTCCCAGAGAAACTTAAAATTTGGGAAAACTTTTTTTCTAGGCACCCCTATAAAAGCCATTCTTGTTTTCCCACATTGGCTGCTTCTTTTCACAGCTTGATAAAATCCTGTCTGAGCAATGTTGAAGGATAGAAATAGAAATAAATTTTCTTTTTTCCCAAAAGAAACTTTCCTCCTTGGAGCCAGCCTGGCTTGGCTCACTGTTGGAGCTCTGACTGCACACATGCCTAGGGCTTGGAAAATCTTTGAAGAAGCAGTGGAACACAGGTTTTGACACAATAGCAGAGGTCACCTTTGCCCAGGTTTCTTGCAGAATTCTTTGGGAAACTCAAAAAAAAGGACAGGATAAGAGTATAAAATAATGTGACATCTGTGCCAGGGCCTAAAAATAGTTTTGCATTTCTGTTGTGATGATAAGCCACAGATTTCAATTCTCTAACATAAAGATATTCTGAATTTCAAAAGACGAGAGCACAGCTATTATTAAGATATTCATATGGTGATAAAATCAGATCCTGAGCTTTAAATTGAAGCAGCAAATGCAATTGTTCCCTCATTTTAGATTTTTTAAAAAATAAATCAGTTGCATTCTGTGTGCAAGAAAGAAAATCCTGAATTGTTCTCCTTTTTTACTCTTTTTAAAATCTTTCTTTATTATAAAATAATTAAATGAAATTATTAATGGCTTGAAGGCAGAGGAATTAGAAATGAGGGTAGAAGACCACGTTCAGTAATTATGGGAGACCTTAATTCACAGCCTGAGCCTGGTGAAGCAAATTCATTTTCCTGCCACAGCCTTGCAAGTGAATGTGACACGAACAGCATTAAAATATGAGATACAATCATAAAAATCAGAACATGTTTCTGCAGCTTGATTTAAATTAAGATGGATTGGAGCACACTACAATTTCTCTGCTAGGGTTTCTGGAATAACATTGTGGTGGTGTTTAATTCTGAGGTGATTTGTGCTTTTTACTCTGAGATCTCCCAGCTGTAATTCAGGCTGTGGAGTATAAATCTGGGTAATTCCATAGAAACCCAGGAGTCCAGGTGAGCACCAGCAGCTGGGTGAAACATGAGTCTGTCCTGGTGTCTTTTGCAGGGAACATCCACATGTTCTCCAATGTAGCCAGAGATGCTCACTATTACCCACGGAGGCACCGGGCTGAGAGGGCGTGGACACAGGAGCCAGAGGAGGAGGAGCACAGGCCACAGGTAGCCAGGAGGAGAGATCTCCTCAGCTGAAATATTTAAACATCTCAGCAGGGTGAGGGATCCTCTTTCAAAGCCATGACAAACCCTCCCAGGCTTGAGTGCTGAGTGTTTATCCTCAAGGGCCACAGCCACAGTGGATGTTTTCTTTGTCACTGGATTGGCTTTTATTAATCTCTGCTGTAAAGATCCATTGTATTTATAGCATCTCAGGCCCTCCAGTTTCTGTCACTGAGGGTTTTGCTGCTGCTGCTTTTTGCAAGCTCCTGTGCTTGGTAATCCAACAACAATTAGTCCAAATGAGGACTGGTGATGCATGTGGAAGTAGTGGCTTGTCCTCAGGGTGTATTTAATCCTTCAGTAAATGAGCACCCAGGGGCTGCACAGGCCTCTTCCAGCTGGGGACAGGATGGGCCTGGGACACATTTCTGCCAACTGAGACTTCCAGATGAGACACAAGGTGTCCTTTGTTGTCAGTGCACATACACACCTGCCACCTGCCTTGGCAAGATCTTCCTCTGGAGACAGTCTGTTAACCTCCAGGGATCATTCTCCAAGGAAGATGAGTTTTCCCTTGTGAGTCTCAGGCTCAGAAAAAAAGCCTGGTACAGCTGACAGACAGCTAAGCTGGGGGAAGTGAATCCAGCCCCTCATTTCAGGAAAGACAGTGAGGGGATGGAATGTGTCCAGGGAAGGGAACAGTGCTGGGAAGGGGCTGGAGCCCCAGGAGGGGCTGAGGGAGCTGGGAAGGGGCTCAGCCTGGAGAGAAGGAGGCTCAGGGGGGCCCTTGTGGCTCTGCACAACTCCCTGACAGGAGGGGACAGCCGGGGGGGTCGGGCTCTGTTCCCAGGGAACAGGGACAGGAGGAGAGGGAACGGCCTCAGGCTGGGCCAGGGCAGGCTCAGGGGGGACAGCAGCAGGAATTTCCCCATGGAAAGGGGGCTCAGGCCTTGGAACTGCCCAGGGAGGTTTGGAGTGCCCATCCCTGGAGGTGTCCAGGAAGGGCTGGAGGTGGCACTCAGAGCTCTGGGCTGGGGACAAGGTGGGGATGGGGCACAGCTGGGATTCCATGGTCTGGGAGAGCTTTTCCAACCTAAGTGATCCTGGGATCATGTGAATGCCACCTACTACTGCATCAGGAATCCTTGTTGCTATCCCAGGGCAGAGGACAAAGCCTAAATAGCTGCATATGATATTTTCCTCTGCATAAGAAAAGGCATTCTAGAAGCCAGTTTAGAAAGAAATGGAAGAGCAGAAGGAAAGATCAATGTTTTCTCTTTGATAGTGTTTCCACTCTTTTGTTCTGCCAAATGAATGCAATCAAAAGCCCCAGTGCTTGCATCCTGTCTTAAGTTACACTGCATGGAGCTCTTAACCCTTTACTGCTCAGCCATTAAATGCAGGGCTTGAGCAGAGACTGAGATCTTTACAATGAAGAGCAAATTCAGAGGGTGCAGGAAAGCCATAGGCACACAGGAATTGCAGGGTGTTCCTGCAGGCAGGATTGGACACTGACAGGTACAGTAGTGCTGTGGGCACTGTGAAGGAAGGGGCAGAGTTAAAGATAATGGAAAGAAAATGGTGTTCAAGAGTGTTCTGATATTATTAATAAAGATTATTTAGAAATTATGTCTTCCCTCTCAAAATCCCAAAGTACTTCCTCTTTTTTCTTCGCAACACATTGTTGATCTGTGATTGATAGCCTGGCTTCTGTGAACAGATGCTTTCTTCCATCTCTGTATTTTCTTGACTGCTAATCCTTGTACTTTTCAGAATTCATACTCTGCATTTATCCAGTTGATGCCAGTTTTCATCATCATAATAGTGTCAGTTATAACCCAGCTGATGGCCACCAACCCACCCTACAGCTTATTCTACAAATCGTAAGTCCTTTAAAGCCACATTTTTCTGCTGTTGCTGTTTGCAGTATGGAAGCAGATGGAAGTTGGGTTTGATAGCAAAATGTTCTTTATAGAAAATGTTACCAGTTTGTAAGTCATGAAATACCAACAGGCTGCACTGGTGAGTTGTGAGCACTGTGAAGTTACCTCTGGGGAGCTTCAGTGCACAGGGTGCTGAACTGAGAGGGTCAGAAACCTTCCTCAGCTGGTGTGGAATGGTTTTGCACAGTGATACAGGATGGGGAGTGTGGATGCAGATCAGCCTGTCATCTGACTAACCCCCAGAATCTGTGGACCACCCCTGAGGTTCCTCTGGAAAGCAGCTAAAAAATGAAACCTGTGGTTTGCAGTATAAATCCAAATCTTTTCTGGAGCATGAATTCCACTGGAAGGTCAACAAATTGTTAAAGCCTTGAAATGCCCTGGTTTAACCTCTCTAGAGAGGCAGGGCCCTGGGGGCTGGCAGGCTCTGGGAGCAGAAGGACCCCACCAGAGCTGCTGTACTGGGAGCTTGTGGGGCAGAGGAAAACCCACGTGCTGCTCTCACATCCAGGGCTGGAGGAGGGAAAGACCTAACCTGGGCTGGCCCTTACAGAGACAGGAGTGGGATTGGCAGGTTTGGGGCAGCCAGCAGAGTGCCCCAAACAGTCCCCTTGTTCCCTTCTGGGAGTAAAACTGTAGAGTAAAACTCAGGTCCAGCCTTTCCCTCCTGTCCTCTGCCAGAGCAGCCCAGCACCCCTCATCATTTTACCACACGATGTCAGTGTGAGGCCCTCAGAAAAGAACAGGCGGGTGGGTGTTTTTAGGGTGGGTTTTTTTTCCAGGGAGTGTTTTTTTCTATCTGCCAGTCCCATGTGAAACCTCCCACGCTGCCCCCACAGCAGCTGAGCTGCTTTTCTTCACTACCTCCCCTTCTCCTGGTGATGGGAGATAGTCAGGCCTGAGCCTGGTTCAGAGTTAGGCTGTTATCTAAATCATAGCCTTAAAACAACTGAACAGCCTAAAAACTAAAATAAATTGGCAACACCTCTGAGACAGGGAATGAGAAGGAAAAGAGGAGTCCAGGAAAAAGGGGGAAACAGGATTCCTTTGAGTAGAGTGTAACCTTTGTGGTTTGGCTGCCTGCCTCTCTCTGTGGGCAGTGATTTGAGCAGGGGCCTGGGGTATCTGCTCAAACAAGGAAATTCACTCCAGGAGTGTGGCTTAACCAAGTGACTGGGTCTGAGGGGCTGATTCTTCCTACAGGGTATTTTCCAGCCTGTCCCATGCCTCACTTTGCTTACTGATGATTATAAAACCCTGAAGAAAAGTGTAACTAGAATCTCCCCTGCTAAGTTTTATTTCTACTAAAGGATCCAAAAAATGGGAGAATCCAGATCAACTGCATTGTGCCCTAAGTTTTTATAAACTCTGGGATATTTTCCTGTGGTTGTAGCAGGAGGGTGGATTCTGTTTGTACTGCACAGCTTGCTGTCCCTGAGGTTGTAATTTCCTGACTGGGTGGTTGAGGGAGCCATAATCCTACAGAAATGAACTGTACAAACATTGCTGTAAATATTTTCCTCTGGAAATGCTAATATGGAGAAATAGCTCTTGATTTTTCGAGGTCTGAACTGCTGCAACATCTGATTTCTCCCTGCTGCTCCCACAGGTCCATAGGCCACGTTGTCAGCAGAGAAACAGAGAACTTGCAGGTGCCTTACTATGTTGATAAAAACTTTGAAAAGAATTATCAAGGAGCAGAACTTCAAGAGCTTGAGAAAACAGTTGAGAAAGATTACATAGACTATATTCAGACCAGCTGCTGGAAGGAGAAACAGCAAAGTAAGTTATTTCTGTCCCAAGGGTGTTTCAGGGGCTGGGGGTGGTTGTGCTTCACAAAGCTCTGCTGTTTTTAGCCTCAGTTTCCAATTCTTGTAACATCTCAGCCTTGCACTGGTTTAAGGTGTCTCACATCTGCTCTTAACACTGAATTTGCTATTCTTGAGATCTGTCAAAATCCATTTTAAGTGATTCTGAGAGATGAGTGGAAAGTAGACTTCACCATTTGAGACACTTTTTTCCGCTCAGGTTTTATGCTTGAATAACCTTTAGTGATGTTTTAAACATACAACCCACTACATTTATCTAGCCCTGACAGATTGCTAGGCTGGAAAAGATCTTGAGACATCACCTATTCCATGTTTCCTTTGCTGGAGCAGAATCAGTTTTGCTTTGACTGGCTCCACAAGAAGTTTTTGTAACTTTTTCCTTAAAATTTCTCCAGGAGAGTCCAGAGCGTGTCCAGGTGCTCTTGGCTCCCTTGCAGTGGGCTGTGTTCCTGGTATCAGTTTTCAGAGCATACTTCCGTGGTTTGGGTGTTATTTGCATTTTCTATCTTTAGCTGAGTTGGAGATCATGTTTTTCACCATTTTCAAGTCTTTCAAAAACAAGAATTGAATGCAGGAAGGAAGAGTGCAGATGTGAGCATTCAAAATTGTTATTCTCAGTCCTGAGTGGATCAGTGACACAAATAAAGGCATGTTAACCCTACATTTTATTGCTTGTTAATTGCTACTAATCTGGTTCACTGAAGAGACAGCAAATTCCTGCTGCTTGGAGAATGGTAAGAAATAACAGAAATCAAATCCCAAGGAGTAGCTTAGGCTGGGATGTTGTGACTGGTTTTATTCACTGATTTTATTCACCTAAAGAGCTCATCGCCTTCAAATGAGTCAACACCGAGTAGTGCTGTGTGTAAAGGAAGCTGGAACAAGTTGTGTCTGTGTGAATATTCAGTAGCAGCAGACAAGCTGCTTTCACACACTGGTGGGGGTTTTAAATTGCTCTGTGCAGAACAGTCCTCAGCACCCTGCTAAAAAGTGCCTTTGCACTTGTTTTCAGTTTCTTTACCAATTTATCTAAAGAAGACTCATTAATCCTAAAGGAGTGGTAACAATAGTGTTGCTGACTCCAGGCTCTTTACAGGTATTTGATGGGAAGGCTTGTTTTGGCTTATTTTACATAAAAGTTATCAATCCTGCTTTTAAAGAGAAATAAAAACATGTAGGCTCTGAAGTTAAAAAGGAAAAGAACGTATAATACAAGACCATAGTGATCCTGAAGTTTTTGGTGGTTTTGATTTGTGAACTTTGAGTATCTGTGGCTGGCAGGAGCAGCCTGCAGGGATAATGTGGATGTTCATACTCATAAATGTACGCTTGCTAAAGGGGAGAGTTTATTTCTTACAGAAAAATCCCTTTAATTGACCTGTGCAACTGAAAGTCACTAGGTTGTCTCTTTCACAGAGAGCTGGAGCTGAGGAGAGCCCAGCCCCAAAGGGGACAGGGTTTGCGAGCCTGAGAGAGCCCGGGAGTCAGAGAGGGGAGATGATCCAGCCTGGAATGCCAAGTGCCTGCCAAGCCCTGCTCCTCCAGAGCTTTGTACACTCGGGGCTTGTGTTAGTCACCAGCTGCAAATACATTTACAACAGCCACAGTTAGCATAGCCTGAGGCCACTGCTGTCATTAAAAACTCACCATTTTCAGAGTGCTTCCCATCCTGGCCATAGCTGAGACTGGGCTGACCTTAGGACAGTCATGTTTGTAAAAATAAACTCTGAATGCAGGATGGAGTGCTGGGGAAAACTTCTGCAGATGCTGAGGCAGTTCTTAGTCAGCTGTTGCTGCACAGTGTTGGTCCCTTAATCCCTGCTGAAGTGTTGGACTTGGTGTGATGAGCTTTTTGTCAGTTGAATGTCTATTTATAGTACATTCGTTGTGTTTACTGAGGGCACGTTTCCCTTGAGCACCAGCAAAACAGACAGAGATGAGTAGTTCAGGAACAGTTTGGGTTTTAAAGTCCTTGATTTTAAGACTTGAAAAGCATTGCCTGGTGTCCAACAACCTTAAGGAAAACCTTTAAAATAATGGATTGGTTGTATGTTGTTCAGTTTATAGTGCTGCACCAGACTCCTCAGCAGAGCAGTGTGTGAAAGTTGGGTGTGCTGTGGGTTTGGGTCTTCTGAAATCTGTGGCACAGTTAAGTTCAAAAAGCACATCCCAGGTTTTACAGGACATGGTTCAGCTAGGATGGCTCAGTTGTAAAGTGGGGCTGCAGAGAGCTCGGGGTCACAACAAGGCAACTGAAAACCAAATCAGGATAAGTATCACAGAATCATGGAGTGGTTTGGGTTGGAAAGGACCTTAAAGCTCATCCAGTTCCACCCCCTGCCATGGGCAGAGATAGCTTCCACTGTCCCAGACTGCTCCAAGCCCTGTCCAGCCTGGCCTTGGGCACTGCCAGGGATCCAGGGGCAGCCACAGCTGCTCTTGGCACCCTGTGCCATGGCCTGCCCGCCCTCCCAGGGAGGAATTTCTTCTGTATATCCAATGTAAATATAGTTGGAATTCAGTATTTTAGAACCTCCCTGAAGAAAAGGCTTCAGAAGAACTGCTCTGTAACAGATTGAAACCCACAAGGAGCAAATGTGATGGAATGAACGCTGTCAAAAGTGCAGGGAATAATTTTCCCCAGTTGGCTAAGTGTAAACTGAGATTCTCCACTGCACAACTCCAGGGACTCTGGGCTCAGGGACAATTACCTGAGCCTGGTTTTTACTGGAGGCTTGACAAGGCTGTGCCCAGCACTGCTTGAGTGGCATTTTGGTTATAAACCTGTAAATGGATTCCTGCTCTGAAATGAGCTGTTCCTGCCTGTCAGTTTGTGAAGCTTTTCAGTGAGTGGGAGGAGGGTTAAATGGCTTTAAATTTCAGTGGGACAGGGACAGAGGACGTGAGGCATGAAAGGACCTATTGAAGTTCTTTCCGCTCTGAATAATTTTGTAAAATGAGGGGCTTGTAAGGTGTATAAAAGCTCTTTGAAAAATTGAGTGTCATCAGGTAGCCTGTGCTTATGGAGATGTTGACCTTTTCAGAAGTAAATTACTGCTGTTCTTCTCGGTGCATCTAATCCTGCAGCCTAATTATTCTGCAGGGAGAAACCTATATTAAGACTTCCTCAGCTAATCAGCAAAAGAAACTTCTCTGAATTACTGGGAGGAAATAATTTAAACAATGGGATTATTTCAGTTTTATGTGGCTTTTGAGACGAAGGGGAACAAAATGCAAAGTACGTTTGAGATTGTTAATGAAAGGGCAGGGAGGCCTTTCAGACGAGTCCCTTGGGTAGGTGTTCACCTCCCTGGCTTCAATACTCACCAAAATTAAAATTTAGAAGTGCCACACAGATAACAAAGCACTTAGAAACAGTTCTTTAAAGGAGGCTCAGGGCCTCATCCTAATACATCTTTTTTTTTTTCATCTTTCAGAGTCTGATTTGTCCAATTTGGCCAAGCTCTACAGAGATGAGCGGTTAAAACAGAAAGCAGAGTCCCTGAAACTTGAGCACTGTGAGAAGCTCTCCAGTCTGATTGGGATGCATAAAGGGGGCTGACCAGGACGCACACGTTCCGTACTTTTATTTATTGCTGTTTTAACTTATGTTTTTGTTTTCCTCCGTGTGAAAAGGGAAGGAGTCTGTTGTAAAGAGTCTGGATATTGGAGTCCTTCTGCAGGCAGTGCAGAGAGGGGCCAGCACAAGCTGCAGGGCTGCTGTTTGCTGTAATATATCCTGTACATTAGATTTGGTTCCAAGGACCAGTGGCACTTTGTAAATTCATTCCCCAGGACATGCTCTGAGCTCGGACCCCGGCTGCGTGGGTGGTTTGTCTGCCATCCAGGCAGTGTGTGCTTCCCAGGAGAGCAGGCTCCTCTCAGCTTCCCGTGTTTCCTGTGGATCTGCAGCTCCCTGGATCCCGGACAGCGCTGTGCTCGGGGCTGGGTGTCACCTCCCCCTGTCCCTCCGGGCTGTGCCACAGAGCTGGGGTGGTTCCAGTGCAGGAGGGACAGTCCCTGCCTGAGGGGAGCCCCTGAGCACATTCCCAGCTCTCCTGCTGTCCCAGGGATCGCGTCTGTGCTGCTCCAAGGGAGGGCTGTGCCCGGCCTGACACCAGCATGGGAGTCTGGGAACTGCCCCGATTCCAGTGTCTGCCAGACTGTTGGGAAAGCAGAACTGTGGTCATCCCCTCCTCTGTTTCCAGTGGCGTATTTTGAAGCTGGCTATTCCATTCTGGTTTTTCTCTGCACACTCCCCCAGCTCTCCAGGGTCCTGCATTTGCCAGTACAGTTCTCATGTAGCATATTTTTACTCTGTTGAGCAGCTATGAATGTTTCACCGTAGACGTGATATTGCAAAGAAAAAGATCCATGTGGCAATGTCCTGTTCTTTCTTGATCCTCCTTCACACAGCCAGGCCTTGAAGGGCAGGTTGATGCTGGGTTGTCCTTGTGAGCAGCAGACCAGTGTTAGACCAGTGTTGCTCCAGCTGAGCACCGTGAACCCCCCGAGGCAGTCTGGTGTGTGCCCTGCATGGAATGAGCTGCTCTTCCAGGGAATTCCTGCCCAGGGTTGGGGCTCACAGAGCAGCACTGCTCCCCTCTGGTGCTGGGAATGGGAGTCAGTGACACCTGAGCAAGGCTGCTTGCCTGAAACTCAACTCACACAGGATGCACAGGTGGCCTTGGCTGAAACCTCGGGAGCAAATGCTCAAAAGCTTGGGAAATGCCAGGATTAAGCCTGCCTTTAAAGCTCGGACTGTCCATGTGCTGGGCACTGGTGCAGTGGTGTAGGAGTCCCACTGGATGGAACTGGGAATGTTGGTACCACAGTGTGTCCCCTCCATGTCCCTGTCCCATCCATACAGTCCTGGGAGGTTTGGCAGGAAAGGAAGGTGGAAAAAAACCCTTTTCTGAGGGGTTGGTTTGAGGCCTGGTGCTTCTGCACACAAGCCCTAAACATCCCAGCTGGGAGGAGAACATTCCAGGGACAGCAACAGTGCTGTGGTGAGATGTCATAAAAGGGAAAAAAAATTACATAGTGGCTTTCTAAATTGCATTTTTATGCCCCTTTTGTAGGAAACCTTGTATGAATGTGAGGGAGTAGAATTTTTGGGGCACCTGGAACAGGAAAAGCACCAGTGAAAAGGGCATTTTGAGAGGGTTGGTGTGGAACATTCTTAGTGCCAGAGTTTAAGGGCAAGGATGGGTGATGATTCCAGGCTGGTGGCTGGCAGCCCTAATTCTGATATTTCCCACTTTTGAGCACATGAGTGTACAAAAAGTGAAAATAATGTTGCTTTTTATATATTAAATAGCTTGTAGAATATATTAGAAATCTATTTAAGTGGTTGGACTTTGTTCCAGGGTTGGGATCTTCCCTGTCATTCCTGTGTGACTGTAGAGGGATGCAGGTAGGGAGACCACATCCAGCGACTTCCTGGACTCACAGTGTCCTGCACGGAGCTTGAACTCCTCCATAGCATTTTGCACTGAAACCAGATTGTACCTTTCATCCAAAGATCTCGAGTACTTGATGGAGACCTCCTGTGGGAAGCACAATCAGCTAGGAAATGCAGGAGGGAGGTAAAAACATCCCTAAAAGCAATAAGCGTTTTGTTCCTAACCAGGGTCAGGGTGCTGGTCCTGGCGTGTGCTGTGAGGGAGGGCGTGTGGCTTGGGACCTCTGCGGTGACAAACAGGACAAATTGTGTTTGTTCGGTGCTCCTCAGGGAAAAGGAGAATCCTCTCTGGAGCCCCTGATGTGGAAATGCATCGCTGTCCTTCTCCAGAGGGTACTTGGGATTCTTCTTTGTGGGGCTCTGAAGGGGAGGAGAGGGTGTTCCTGGGTGCACCAAGAGCTTGAATATGGGTTTGTGTGTGTATATATATTTATTTATTTTTAAATAAAGACGTGACATCGCTGTGCCTGTCCGTGGTGGTCCGAGCCTGGCGCCGGGAGGGTTGCGAGGGATGGCGGGGACGGGCCCGGGGTCTAGGAGGAGGAGGCAGCGGCTACCATTTGCCCGCGGGATGCAGGACATAGCCGAGGCCTTGGGATCGGGATCGGGATCGGGGACCGAGCCCTCCGCTCTGTGAGGGGGCGCGGGGTCTGTGTGGGCGGGGCCTCTGCGTGGGCGGGGCCTGTGTTCCCGCCTTCAATGTGGGGGCGGGGTCTGCGCGGGCCCTGCCCCGGGGCCTGCACGTGACGTGGGACCCGTCGGGAACGGGGCTGGGAATGGGACTGAGGGCTGGGAACGGGACCGAGGGCTGGGAATGGGCACGGGATTGGGAACGGGACCGAGGGCTGGGAACGGGACCGAGGGCTGGGAATGGGCACGGGATTGGGAACGGGGCACGGGATTGGGAACGGGACTGAGGGCTGGGAATGGGACTGAGGGCTGGGAACGGGACACGGGATTGGGAACAGGATGTGGAATGGGACACGGGACTGGAAACAGAACAGGGAATGAGGCAGGGGGCTGCAAAGGGAGCTTGGAACAGGACAGAGGGCTGTGAATGGGGCTTGGAACGGGATAGGGGGCTGGAATTGGGGCCAGGAACGGAACAGGGGGCTGGGAGCGGGGCTGGCCCCTGACGCGGCGCCGTTGGGTCTGGGCAAGGAGCAATTCGAGGTTGACGGGACCCTCCTGCCCCGGCGTGTCCCAGCCCAGCCCCGTTCTCTGGCCCGTGGCTCTGGGGTGCACAGCCCTGGCACCTGCTGGGCCATCGCCCCTGTGCCACAGCACCGGCGCGGCGGTGCCAGGGGCAGCGGGGCTGCCCTGTGACACCCTGGCACGGCGGAGGCGGGTGGGTCCCTCTGTCCCACAGCACCCTGGGGTGTCCCAGTGCCTGAGCTCTCAAGGGCTGCTGCTGTGTCCCGGATGCCCAGATCCCTCCTGAACCCCAGAGGCGGCTCTGAAAGCCCCTGCCACGCTGGGCCAGTGTTTCCTGCTCTTCCGGAGTTGCAAAAAGTAGCTCCAGCGTGGGAGAGGCACATCCTGCTTTCGGCAGCTACCAGCAGCCTTCCTCCTCCTCCTCCTCCTCCTCCTCTTCCCCATCCTCCTCCTCCCCATCCTCCTCGCTGCCCATGCCGGGCTTGCCAGCACTGAGGTGAGCACGCACCAAGCTGCCACGAAATCCAGGTTAATAAGCAAATGCAGTGGTGAGGCTGCAGGCAGTATCACTCTGGCTTAAACATAAATCAGTGTTAATTAGCAGGTCTGGCTCAGCTGGGGTCCACCCGCTGTTCTGTAACGTGTTTGTGCCCCACAGGCTGCTCCCACGCACAGCCCAACCTGACCTGGGTGCTTGGAGATGCTGGTTGGGTTTCACCTGGCAGGAGGAGCCCAGGGGTCTCTCCATGGCCTGCACACCGAGGGACAAACCCAGGAGCAGCAGGAGGAGGTGCAGGTGCTGCAGCGTGGCCTGGCTTGGCGGGTTGGTGGCAGCCTGGGGCTGCAGCCAGGGCAGTGACAGCAATGCCTGGCCAGTTCTGCTGCCATCCCACAGCACCCCCAGATGGGTTGTTCATGGCATCTGGGATTGCAGAATCACAGACTGCTGTGGCTTGGAAAGAACCCCAAAGACCACTCCCTTCCATCCCCTGCTATGGCAGGGACACCTTCCACTAGCCCAGGATGCTCCAGCCAGGCCTGGGACACTTCCAGGGATCCAGGGGCAGCCACAGCTTTTCCTGGGCACCGTGTGCCAGGGCCTCCCCAGCCTCCCAGGGAACAATTCCTTCCCAATACCCCACCCAACTCTGCCCTGTATCATTATGAAGCCATTCCCTCTGTCCTTTCCCTCCATCCCTTGTCCCCAGTCCCTCTCCAGCTCTCCTGGAGCCCCTTCACGCCTTGGCAGGGGGTCTGAGCTCTCCCTGGATCCTTCTCTTGTCAGGTGAGCACCCCCAGCTCTCCCAGCCTGTCCCCTGCCTCACTCCAACGCTCGTGCTCGGCGCAGTCCTTGCTGCTGCTGCTCCTCTGACATTCAGGTCCTGCTAAAACCACAATGGCCACAGTGACAACAGCTGTGACAAGTGACACAACAACACCGGAGGCTGCAAGGGTGGCAGGAGAGCAGCACCGGACACCCGGCTGTCCGTCCGGTGTCCGTCCGGTGTCCATCCGCTTCCCGGCACCTGCTGCGGGTGCTGCGGGAGGTGGGATGGCCCCTGGAGCTCCGTGGAGAAGCAGGCCCAGGGACGGTGGCTCCACCACTGCCCTGGCAGTCTGTGCCAGTGCCCGACCAGCCTTTCCATGAAGAAAGGGATTTGGGGGTTTGAAATCCCACATACACACACCTTCTTGCACAAGGCCACCACACCAGTGAGCACTGCCCATGGTAGGTCCCCTGCAGTCCCTGTGGGCAAAAATGCCACCTGCAAGCCCAGCCCAGCTCAGCAGTGAAGGGTTAAGTGCCAGCCCAGCTCTGCGAGAAGCTTTCCTCTCCTCCTTGCCAAGGTTTAAATTTAGTCCCTGCATGAACCTAGAGGACTTGGGCATCGGGTTGCTCTGGGACTGGCAGTGCTGGGGAGCACCTGCTGCTGCTGTTTCATGGCAAAAATTCCCCCAAAAACTGGGACTGGGCTGCACCAGCAGCGCTTGGGGTGGGCAAGCTGCAGAGACCCTCGAGTCACCCCAGCTGCCCCACCACTGGCTTGGGGTCTCCCCAAAAAAGACGCATGGTTGCAGTCCCTTGGTCAGCTCCTGTGAGTCCCAGGGGTGCTCCATGCCCAGGTTGATCCCAAGCCTTGAGCCTCTTGGATCAGCTATGGGGGAGCTCCTGCTTGGGGTAGGGTGTGTTTAGGGGAAAGCCCAGCGTGGCCTCACCATTGCTGTGGTGAGGTGGGCGGTGGCACCGGGAAAGGAGCCGTGGTGGGGATGGAGCTGCAGCTCGGGATCCTGCCGTGCCCTCAGCGCTCTGGGGACATCCCCAGAGAGGTCTGCAGGTCCCCCCCACTCCGGGGCAGCCCAGGCCCAGCTGGGGCTGGGATCACACACCCGGGAGCTGTACGGGGTGCGGGGATGCCCTGGGACCTATCCTGCGCTTTGGGGAGAGCGGGGCGGGATGAGGGGCAGGGATGAGCCGGCGGCCCCCCGGCAGGTCCCCGAGGCTGGGGGCGGCGGTGGCATCCCCGCAATGCGCTTGGCATCGGCTGCCCCGGCTGGCGCTCGCTGAGTCCATGTGATCGGGGCTTGCCCTGTGCCGCCGCCGGGTCCAGCCGCCGGGACGGCGAGGGAGCCAGAAGGTCGAGCCAGCGGCCCCGGCAGAGCGGCCCCAGCCCCGAGCAGGGCTCCCCGGCACCGGCTGAAGCCCCCGGGCTCCTCCCTGCCGCCATGCCCCGCGGGAAGAGGGACCCGGTCCTGCTGTCCCCCGCAGAGCTGCCCGACCGCGAGGGCGAAGGTCCCCGCGCGTGTGGGGACGGCCGGCGGTCCGCGGAGGAGGAGGAGGAGGAGGAGGAGGAGGACGGACAGCTCCCGGGGCTGCCCCGCGACGACCTCACCAAGAGCATGTCGAGCTCCTCCGTGTCCTCCTACCACTCCGCTCTGTGCTCGGACGGCACGGAGACCTTCAAGGACTGCCTGGAGTTCCTGGACGAGGAGGGATCGCCCGGCCGGGCTGCCCCGGGGCGCTGGGCTCCGGCGGGGGCCCCCGGCGTGNAGCCCGGGGCGATGCTCGCCGGGGCTCCCAGCGACTCGGACGAGGTTGACGGCGAGGTGCAGGCGCTGACGGCCAGGGCTTTCCGCAGCCTCTCGGGGCTCCCCGGAGCTCGCCTCGACATGTGCAGCTCCCACACCTCCTCCAGCCTCTCCAACTCGCTATCGGAGGACGGCGGACGGCCGCGGCGGTGGCCGGCGGGTGCCGGGGAGCCCCGGGGAGCGGCGACAGCTCTGCATGGCAGGGTGGGCTGGCCTTTCCCCGCCGGCGTGGACGGGGAGCTGCTGGGCAAGGAGCAATTCGAGTGCGTGGACGTGGAGCTGGAGAGCGGCGAGGCCAGGAAAGGCCACGGCAAGAAGAGGACGGTGCCCAAGCGCCAGATCCTGCTGAAGAGGAAGGAGAGGAAGGAGACGGGCTTTGGCCCCCGGGGGGATGGCCCAGCACCCCAGCCCCCTGCCAGGAAGGAGCCCCCCAGCAAGGGCAGAGCCGTCGGCGAGGACTTCAGGCTCAACTACCAGCAGTTCATGAAGGCGGCATCCCTGGACGCCGGCACCGACAGGACCAGGGCGGCCTCGTGCCTGGTGAAAAACGTCCTGGCCAAGAAGATGCAGTACGAGCAGCGGATCAAGATGGAGCAGAAGGGGCTACGGGGCAGCTCGACCTCCTCGGGGCCGTCCTCCGCCGGCACCGACCTGCTGGGGGATGGTCTGGAGGGCAAGTCCAGCTCGCTGTCCCGCTCGGACTGCAGCTTCTCGGCCGAGGACCTGCGGGGCGGCGGGATGCCGGCGGCCACGGGGAACGCCAGCACCACCACCCATCCCACCAAAGGCGTGGTGCTCAGCGAGGCGACGAGGGAGACTGTCTGCAACCTGAGGAAGACGTTCAACGAGCTCAACCAGAGGATGAAGTACCAGGAGGTGCTGGAGGGCCGCTGGCTGCCCGCGGCAGCGGAGGAGCACTCGTCGGAGAGGATCTGCTACCAGCGAGCCCGCGCCTTGTTCGAAGCCCAGCCTGGGGTGGGGAAGGTGCTGGATGTCGCCCCCCGGTTTGCGAGGGCGCCGAGGCCGTGGCCCAGCTTGAAGGAGCGAGCCATCGGCCCCATCCATTCCCAAACCCTCCCATTCAAGGCCGAGAGCCGGGCGCTCCCCTCCGCCCCGCCGCGCCGCCCCTTCGCCTCCTCCCGGGCGCAGGAGGTGAGGACACTGCCACAGAGCCAGCCAGAGAAGCCACCAGCAGTGCCCCGCCGGCCGCCCAGCCCCGGCATCCCGGCACCCCGGGGGTCCCCGCCAGCCGCGCCTCCCAAGCCAGAAGAGAAGGGGAAGGGGCGCGTCCCGCAGCCCCGGGACGTGCGCAAGCTGGTGAAGAGCAGCTACAGCCTCAAGTTCGGGAGTGCCGGCGCCTCCCGCGGCACAGCGGCACCGGCGAGCAGCGGGGAGCCGCCCCCAGCCGCCCCTCTGGTCATCCACTGCACCTCGGTCCGCCGGGAGCCGGCGCCGGAGCCGGAGGGAGAGGAGGTGCTGGCAGCCCCCGGCCGAGAGCCAGCCCCGGCGTGTGCCGAGGGCCCCGCGAAGCCCCCCGGCAGCCGGCCCGCGCCCTCCCACAGCTCGCCCATCAACATCACAAGGGTCCAGGCCACGCGGAGGGGAGCGGCCCCCACGGAGGAGCCGCCGGCATCGCCCCCGC
>VZSE01008797.1:20213-39176 GCA_013398275.1 Promerops cafer
CAGCGAGCCGAGGCAGCAGCAGCCCGGCGGCCGGCGGGTGTCGGTGGGCAGCGGGGGCTCTGCCGGTGGCACCGGCCCCGCCGCCCCGCTCCGAGCCGGGGACAGCAGCGAAGGCCCCCCTGGGCGGCTGCCGGAGCAGAGGGAGGCCTGGGAGCACTCGCCACAGTGGCCGGCGGCTACAGAGCCCTACCCACCTGCTGCCCCGGCAGAGAACTCCAACTACTTGGCAATCCCCGAGAGAGCCCCCAAACCCACGCTGATGCCAAAGCTGTCCTCGGTCCCCAACCCAGGCAGTGCATCCTTTGGGACCCCCTTTGTCCTCAGCCCGGCCTGCACATCTTTTGGGGCTCACTCAGCCCCCAACCCAGCCAGTGCATCCTTTGGGACCTCCATGGTCACCAACGTGACCAGCTCATCCTTCAGCTTCCCATCAGCCTGCAGCCTGGCCAGCACATCATTTGGGACCCCCTTGGTTTCCAGCTCCAACAAGTCTTTTGGGACCCCTCTGGTCCCCAACCTGTGCAGCACATCCTTTGGGAACCCCTTGGTCCCAAATCCATCCAGCACATCCTTTGGGAGCCCCTTGGTCCCCAAACTGTGCAGCACATCCTTTGGGAACCCCTTGATCCCCAATCAATCCAGTGCATCCTTTGGGAACCCTTTGGTTCCCAATCAATCCAGCGTGTCTTTTGGGAGCCCCTTGGTCCCAAATGCATCCAGCGCATCCTTTGGGAACCCCTTGGTCCCCAATCCCTCCAGTGCATCCTTTGGGAACCCCTTGGTCCCCAATCCATCCAGTGCATCCTTTGGGAACCCCTTGATCCCCAATCCATCCAGTGCATCTTTTGGGAACCCCTTGGTCCCCAATCCATCCAGTGCATCATTTGGGTCCCCACTGGTGCCCAATCCATCCAGTGCATCATTTGGGAACCCCTTGGTCCCCAATCCATCCAGTGCATCATTTGGGAACCCCTTGATCCCCAATCCATCCAGTGCATCATTTGGGAACCCCTTGGTCCCCAATCCATCCAGTGCATCATTTGGGTCCCCACTGGTGCCCAATCCATCCAGTGCATCATTTGGGAACCCCTTGGTCCCCAATCCATCCAGTGCATCATTTGGGAACCCCTTGATCCCCAACCCAGGCAGCTCATCCTTTGGGTCCCCCTTAGTCAGCAACCCAGTCCCCACTTCTCTTGCGCATCCATCAGTCTCCAACGTGGCCGGCTCTTTCTTTGGATCCCCTTTTGCCCCCAGCGCAGCCAGCGCTCTGCTGGGAACTGGTGCCTATCCCCCTCCTGGTGGGGAGGTACTCTGGAGCAAGCCCAGCCCTGAGCCCTCCCTGCCCCGACCCCCCGAGGGCGCGGCTGCTGTGGAGCCCCCAGCCCAGCCCCACCTGGAGGATGCTCCTCATTTCCTCAGGAGGACCGATGGCCCCTCGCCGAGTGGGAGGAGCAGGCAAAGCCCCCCCAAGCCCTTCTCCGCCCCCCTGCCCGCCCAGCGGAGGATGCTCGTGGATCCCAGCAGCGGGAAGTGCTACTACATGGAGCCGCCGCGGCAGCCCCAGATGAAAACGCTCTACGACCCCGAGACCGGGCAGTACCTGGAGGTGCTGGTCCCACCGGTGGCATCACACACCGGGCTCTACCAGGCACCTTTCAACCCCCTGCTCATGGCCCCGGGGGTCTATGGCCCACCCTACGCACCCTACGGCGGCTTCCCGGGGCTCCCGGCACCACCGCCCCTCGCCCCCTCGCCGCCGCACCCCTCGCTGCCGGCTGCCGACAACCCCGGGACCCCTGGCTCTGCTCCCAAGGGCGAGGGGCCGTCCCCTGCCGGGGGTCCCGACTGCGGCTACCTGGAGAGCCTGTACTACATCCCCACGGGGATGCGGGCCAGCCCCGGCCCCGAGCAGCCCGCGGCCCGCGCCAGCCCTGCCGCGCCCGAGGGGTCGCTGCTCCGGATGTGACGGGATGGACCCGCGGGGATGTCCCTTCCCATGGCCGGGCTTAGCCCAAAGTCAGCATCACCCCTGGAACGGGAGAGCCCCCCTGCCCACGGCTGAGCTGGCAAAGTGCCGAGGGGTAGCGGGCACTGATTGGACTTCACTGGCTTCTCATGGAAACGGGGACAAAAAGGGTATTTTCCGGTGTGAGCACCTGGCAGCCTTAGGGGAGCATGGAGGTGTGGGCCTCGGCCAGCAAAGGGACCACAGAGGCCCTGCTTCCCCCTGTCCTGCCAGTCCCATCCCAAGGATGACCTGGGCTGGTTCACACAGGGGGACAATGGCCTGGCCACCCCCACCCCCCCCAGCCATGGCTGCAGCACAGACACCCCAACATAGTAATAAAAATGCTGAAACAGCTTTAAATCTGCTTATTCATCCTGTGCTTGTGTGGTCTGTAAAGGGAGGAGAGGGGCTGAGGTACTCGGAACCTGCAATCCTTCTGTCTGTCTTGGAGTGTCCACCAGATAAATCGCAGTTCCCAGGAGCAGGAGGGGACTCTGCAGTCATCAGTGAGCCCTAAACCCCAAACCCCAGCCTTGAGAGCCAAACCACAACCATGAGCCTCAAACCACAGTCCTTAACCCCAAATCTCAGCTCTGAACCCCAAATCCTCACCCAGCCCTAGCCCCTGTAGGTCCACACCATCCCAGGAAGGATTGAGGTTGAGGAGAAGGGATCAGGCATTGCAGGACTGAGTTACAGCTAAAACCTCCTGGAGAGGGGGCACTCGGTCGGGGACACCCCCCCTTCCTGCCGCGACGCCCGGATCGGGCGGGCCGCCCCAGCCGGATGCAGGTGTGTGCTGGCCGCGCCTCAGCGCCGCTCGCCAGCCCCGGGGGGTTTATAGCCCGCCCCGGGGGGTTTATAGCCCGCCCCGAGGGTTTATAGCCCGCCCCGGGGGTTTATAGCCCGGCCGGGGGGTTTATAGCCACCCCACGCCTCCGCCCCGCACTTTCGGAGCGCGGCAGGATGCGGGCGGCGCTGGCAGCGTGGCTGGTGCTGAGCCTGCTGGGGGGGACAGGGGCCGCGGACATGTGCGGGGCCCCCCCCGCCGCCCCGTCCCACTCCGTCCCCGCGCCCCAGCTCAGCCCCGAGGAGCGGCTCTCGCCCCACATGCCCGAATCCCTGCGCTGTGACGCCTGCCACGCCATCGCCTTCCAGGTGGGGGCCGGGGACACGGCGCCCCAAAAGCGGGAGTGAGAACCCTTGTGGGGAGGCTTCAGCCTGGGGAGATGCTGCTGCTCCTCTGGGGCACGGCCCTGATGGGTATTCCCCATCGGCACCTTAAAAAAGCCTTTTGGGGCTCCTCATGGACCCTCTAACCCATGCAGATGTGCTTCCGCTGCCGGGGCCGCACAGAAGGGGGTGCAGACCCCAGCCCCGCTCGGGAGCACGGTCATGGACAGGCTGCCACCCTCAGCGCCCGGATTCTGCCTTTCTTCACCGCAGATTGAGGAGCAGCTGCGCAAGGCGGAGGGGAAGGTGGGCAAGAAGGCTCTGAAGGAGTCGGACTACATAGAGGTGCTGGAGAGGAGCTGCTCACAGGACTGGGAGAGGTGAGCAGGGTGTCCCTGGGAGGGGGGCACCCCTGGCATGGGGGCGTCTCCAGGGATAAGGGTGTCCCCAGGTACAGGCGAGTCCCCAGGGGTCAGAATGCCCCCAAGGACGGCGGTGCCCCTGGAATCAGAGTGTCACGGGGGTGTCCCCAGGGACAGAGGTGTCCCCGGCGAACGTTTCCCCTCCAACCCCCTCTCCCCGCAGTTACGGGGTGCTGGAGCTGGACGGGGAGAAGCGGCTGTCGGGGCCGGGGCTGCCGAGGCAGCAGCCCCTGAGCGTGCTGGTGTCGGGGGGACCGTGGCCGGGCAGGTGAGTCGGGGTTTGGCGGTGCAGGGGAGCGGGGCACTGTCCCCTCGCCGCCAGGTGACCACCGCGGCTCCTCGCAGGCTCTCCAAGCTGTGCCACGGCTACGTGGGCGAGCAGGGCGAGGCGCACATCTACGGCGCGCACCGGCGGGGCCCGGCCGCGCTGCGGCAGCTGCTGTGCCACGGCGACAAGGGACCCTGTGCCGGCCGCAAGGAGCGCCAGGACCCCTCCAAGGCGCTGCAGAACGAGCTGTAGCCCGGCGTGGTTAATGCTTAATGCCCCGGTGACCTTCGGAGCCGACTTCGTCCCCAGCGGGAGCCGACACGTGCCGGGAGGTGGGCGCCTTCCCCGTGTCGCCTGTCACCGATGTCGCCGCTGTCGCTCGACGCCCGGCCCGGCCGTGCCGGCAGCAGCGCGGACTCCGCCCGGGCGAGCTGGGAATTACTCTGTAACCCGCGGGCTCTAATGTTTCACCACGGCGCTGCTCCGCGCGGGTGCAGCCCCAATTAAAGGAGTTAATGGCTGATCCGTGCCGGGGCTGCGCTCGCCGGTTTCACAACCCCCAGCCAATGGCCGCCCTCCCGCCCGCCGTCCCTGCCACCGCCACCGCCCGGCCGGTGACTAAAGTCCTTCCCACGGCCATAAAACCCCCCCGAGCAGGGACATCGCCGCCGGGGACACGTTGCCGGAGGATGGGGACCCGCTCAGGAGACCTGGCTCAGCCCCAGGTGAATGCAGGCGCCGTCCCTGTCCCCATCCCCATCCCTTCCTCGGTGTCATCCCAGGGCGGTGGGGAGGGAGGTGGTGGCCAGGGACACTGACCCCAGCGATGGCCAGCTCAGGACCAGGATGCCCTGCTGGGGCTGGCAAAGGCCAGGGTGAGCCTGGGGACCGCGGCGAATCCCGGGACCAAGGGGACATGCTGGAATTCTGCGGCTGGGACTGGCTGGGCCACCTTTCCCATCACCTGCAGGGGGGATCCCCCTCCACACTTTCTAGGAACAAAATACCACGTAGGGAGCAGTGGGAGCCCAGACCCCTCTTGGGGATCAGAGCGGGCACCGGGTGGGACTGCCGGGAACCATGCGGGGCCGTGGCCCGGTGTCAGCCGTGTCCCTCAGAGCAGAGCCCAGCCTCTCTCCCGTGGGACACCTGGGTCCACACTGACCCAGCTCCCCCCTCGTCCCCACTGCCAGAATGGGAACTTGGCTCTGGCCCCCGCGGGCTCCCCGCACACCCCTGGGAAGGAGCTGCCTGCGGCGGGCAGGGTGAGTACCGGGGCGCCCCGCGGGCAGCACCGCACCCCAAATCCATCTGTGACACACCTGCGGAGGGAGACCGGCCGGCCGGGACCCCTCCCATCCCTGCGGGCACAGGGGCTCCCATGGGGCAGGGCGGGGTGCCCGTGCCTGCACGCAGCCCCAGGGTGAGACAGGCTGAGCTGTGCCCCCACAGCAGGACCCCGGGGCGGGCACCAGGCCCCCCCGGCCGGAGGTGGACATGCTCTACAGGATCGAAGACGTGCCCCCCTGGTACCTCTGCATCCTGCTCGGATTCCAGGTACAGCCTGGAAAGTGGCAGACCCCAAATCTCCGTTCCTCGCGGTGTGGGGCACCCCCCAGCCCCGCTGAGCCCCCCCCCTCGCCCCCCAGCACTACCTGACCTGCTTCAGCGGCACCATCGCTGTCCCCTTCCTGCTGGCCGAGAGCCTGTGCGTGGGCAAGGACCAGCTCACCGTCAGCTACCTCATCGGCACCATCTTCACCTGCGTGGGCATCACCACCCTCATCCAGACCACCGTGGGCATCAGGTAGAGCCGCGGCCCCGGCGGGGGCCCCCGCCCAGCCCCGGGCCCGGGCGCAGGCATCCCTCTGTCCCCGCAGGCTGCCCCTCTTCCAGGCGAGCGCGCTGGCCTTCCTTGTCCCCGCCAAGTCCATCCTGGCCCTGGAGAAGTGGCGATGCCCACCTGAAGGTGAGGGCAGGGGGTGCAGGGGGTGTCCGGCTGCCCCCCGCCCCCCGGGACCACCTCACCGCCCTGCATCCCCAGAGCAGATCTACGGCAACTGGTCACTGCCACTGAACACGTCCCACATCTGGCAGCCCCGCATGCGAGAGGTACATCCTGCCGCCATCCTGCCACCACCCCCGCGGCACCCAGGCTCCCCGGCAGGCTGCTGACGCCCTCTCCTGCACCTCTCCATGCCCTGCAGATCCAGGGGGCCATCATGGTGTCCAGCCTGGTGGAAGTGGTCATCGGGCTGCTGGGGCTCCCCGGGGCTCTGCTCAGCTACATCGGGCCGCTGACCGTCACCCCCACCGTGTCCCTCATCGGACTCTCCGTTTTCCAGGCGGCCGGTGACCGGGCTGGCTCCCACTGGGGCATCTCTGTGCTGTATGGCATGGGGACACGGGGGACAGGAAGGCAGGGCTGTCCAGCACAGAGCCGGGAGGATGTCAGGGGCACGAGGGATCCCGTTTGTCTTTCCCCCCAGGACCATCTTCCTGATTGTCCTGTTTGCCCAGCACCTGCGGCAGGTCGCCATCTGCCTGCCCGGCTACCGGCGGGGCCACGGCTTTGTCCTGCTCCGCGTTCAGATCTTCAAGATGTTCCCGGTAGGGACTGGCTTAGAACACCCCGGGGCGGCCCCAAATTCCCCCCTTTACCCACACGTGGGCTCGGGAGCGGTGCGGGAGGGTCCCAGTGTGTGCCCCGCAGATCATCCTGGCCATCATGCTGGTGTGGCTGATCTGCTACGTGCTGACCCGCACCGGAGTCTTCCCCAGCCGGCCCGAGGAGTACGGATACAAGGCCAGGACAGACGCCCGCGGGGAGATCCTCTCCGTGGCACCCTGGTTCCGTGTCCCCTACCCCTGTGAGTGCCCGGCAGCCCCGCGGCGCCCTGGCCCCCCCGACACCCCTTTGCCCTGGGGGAGGTGGGGACCTGGTGCGGCATCACCGGGGCTGGGGAACACCCGGGGGGCCCAAAGTGGCACCGGTGAGCACCGGCTGGGGGGTCCTGGGGTGTCCCCAACCCTGACCTGCTCTGCCCCTGGGCAGGCCAGTGGGGGTTGCCCACGGTGACCTCAGCAGCCGTGCTGGGCATGTTCAGTGCCACTCTGGCGGGCATCATCGAGTCCATCGGGGACTACTACTCCTGTGCCCGGCTGGCAGGAGCGCCCCCGCCCCCTGTGCACGCCATTAACAGGTACAGCCGGCTGCTCCCCCTTCCACGGTACCTCACTCGCACCGCGGCATCCCTGGAGACCGGTCAGGGATGCTGCAGGAGAGCAGGATGGGCACCAGCCCGACCGTGTCGTTCCCCAGGGGCATTTTCACCGAGGGCATCTCCTGCATCATCGCGGGGCTCTTGGGAACCGGCAACGGCTCCACGTCCTCCAGCCCCAACATCGGCGTCCTGGGCATCACCAAGGTACCGGAGCCAGGGAGGGTCCCGGCACGGCCGGGGGGCACAGGCACCGTCACCTGCTGCCGGTGTCTCTGTGCAGGTGGGGAGCAGGAGGGTGATCCAGTACGGCGCTGGGATCATGCTCCTGCTGGGGACCATCGGCAAATTCACGGCGCTCTTCGCCTCCCTGCCCGACCCCGTGCTCGGCGGGATGTTCTGCACTTTATTCGGTAACTCTCCCCCAGTCCCGGAGCGCTGCTCTCGGCAGCCCTGCGCCGCATCCCCGCCGCTTGGGGGGCTGGTGAGCCCAAGGGTGCAGGGCGGGTCGGGGGAACGGGGGCTCCTCGCACCCTCACCGCGGCCGGGGCAGCCCCCGGTGCCCGGCCCAGCGCGGGCACCTCCGCCTGCATCGCCGCGTCTCTGCCGGCAGGAATGATCACGGCCGTCGGCCTCTCCAACCTGCAGTTCGTCGACATGAACTCCTCTCGAAACCTCTTCGTGCTGGGCTTTGCCATGTTTTTCGGGCTGACTCTGCCAAACTACCTGGATTCGCACCCCGGGGCCATTAACACAGGTACCGCCCGCCACGAAGAGCCGCGATTTTGGAGTTTGGGGAGAGGGAGGGCACATCTCCCGGCGCTCGCCCACCTCGGGGGAGCAGCGGGGAATTCCGGCTCCTCACAGCTCCCCCGGCTCCGTCCCACGCTGTCACAGGTGTTCCCGAGCTGGACCAGATCCTGACGGTGCTGCTGACCACGGAGATGTTCGTCGGGGGCACCATTGCCTTCGTCCTGGACAACACCATCCCGGGTAACCGCAGCACAGGGCCCACGGGGGGAAGCAGCGGGGCTGGGGCAGATTCCCGTTGATCTAGAGCTGCCAGAGGGGATGGCAGGGCCGGGGGGTGACACTGGACGTCCCGCAGGGACGCAGGAGGAGCGAGGGCTGGTGCAGTGGAAGGCAGGAGCGCACTCGGACAGCACGAGCAGCGCCAGCCTGAGGAGCTACGACTTCCCCTTCGGCATGGGCGCGGTGCGGAGGAGCCGCTGGCTCAGGAACGTGCCCATCTGCCCGGTGTTCACCGGGTTCAGGGCCCGGGCGAGGGGCGGGGGCGCGGCGGCCGCAGAGGGCCCGGACGGCACGGACGGGGGCTCGGTGTGCACCAAGGTCTGAGCGAGGGGAGGCTCCCGGGAGGTCCCGCCCCAGCGCCGGAGGAGCCGAGCCGAGCCGAGCTCCCGGGGGGCTGCCGGGGTTCGGTAGCGCCCACCGAGGCCAAGCCAAGGCTGCTGGTGCTCGGCTCGAACGCGGGGCTAGGGAAACACAACGCTGCTCTTGGGAGACACCCCGAGCTCCGGGGTACAGCCTCGGGACCGCCACCCCGTGCCATGCTCCACCTGAAGCTTTAGCTGGCTGAGACTCGTGCGGCGCTTGCTGAAGCCCGTCAGCCACATCGGAGCCAGCCAGAGCCCCGGGGCCACCAGCTCCCACCCGGGGCCAGGGATTTTCACGCTGTGCCCTCGGCTCCGGCACGGTGACCCAGCAGCTGGCACGGGCTCTGCGTGGGGCAGTGCCCAGTGTTAGGAAGCCTAATTTAAGATGATACATTAAAAATGATAAAATATTCAAGTGCACGTGTCCCGCCAGTGTCTGCGCTGCCTCCTGCACCGTTCCCTCGTCCTTTGTGCACCGCAAAGGCGTCAGCACCTTTAACCGTGCTCCTCCCGGGCTGCCAGACACGGAGACACGCTGGATTTCTTCCAGGTGGGCTCTGCCTGAGCCCGGTGCTGTGGGAGAGGCAGCTCAGCACAAGCCCTCGGCAAACCCTTCCTGCTCCGGGAGCTCTGGAGCGCTGGCTCTGTCCCGGCCGCGCTGGTGACGCTGCCCCGTGCCAGCGGGGTGCTCTCAGCTGCAGGCACAGAGGTGGCTGACCCCCAACGCAGCGGGGTCAGGCCACTCCTGGGCCTGGATTTAGCACCAAAGTTGAGCTGAGGCTACATTGCACAACCCTGTCACGGCCCGGGGAGCCACCGTCACACACTCGCTCCCCAGCCTGAGCAGTGAGAAGTGAGAAAATCTGTTAAAAGTAAAGATGAGGGAAAAGACACACCCCAATTTAAAATAAACCCCAAGAGATGCAAATACAATCACTCCCCACCTCCCACGAGCACCAGACAAGCTCTGAGCCCCCTCTTTGGCCGCTGTCCTGGTGCTGGTGCCGAGCACGGTGTCACTGTGTGACTCCTCTCTGGCCAACTGGGACCCCTCCATTTCCTTGCTCCCCCAGCCCACCCACTGGCTCTGGAGCAGGACTGAGAGGGGGCAGTGCCACTGCTGCTCAGCACTGGGTGCCACCAGCTCTGCTGCAGTCACACCCCAAACCCAGCAGGGCTGCCACGGACAGCGCAGCGCCTCCCCAGTGACCATCCCAGTGCTACGGGACACAGGAGAGGGATAAACCCAGCTCCAGGACAGCAGCCATGGCCAGGCTGGCTGCTCCACAGCCTGGCTCCTGGCTGCTGCACTCAGCTGCCACCACCCCGAGGTGATGGTGGCCAGGCCAAAGCTCATGGACAAACTGCAGCCACACAGGACTCGCTGGTGGAACTCCCACTGCAGATAGAAATCAGCTGTGTGTTATTTGCTGACCTTTTTCTTTAGGTGCTCGAGTCAAAACTCTTCCACTCTTCCAGTGGAAAACCTGGAGAAGTTTTGCCAGCTCTAGGAAGGCCAGCTCTCTGCATGGGAAGGGAAGGGAAGGGAAGGGAAGGGAAGGGAAGGGAAGGGAAGGGAAGGGAAGGGAAGGGAAGGGAAGGGAAGGGAAGAAGGGAAGGCAGTGCGCAGCACAGAGCTGGCGTAACTCCACTATCATTTCGCAGAGCAGCAGCAGAAGGGGTTGGTGCAGCTGAGCTCCCCCAGGAGGGAGAGGCTCCTCCCGACACAGCGAGGCGCTCCTGCTGCAGGGCAACACCTGCGGGAAGGCCCCGCCTCACGCTGCCCTCCTGCAGAGCTGCAGCTCCAGCCCTGCCCCTTCGGTTTAATCCGAGTTTAACAAGGAGATACTAACAGCGAGGCCGGGCTGTCCTGCGCAGGGTCTGGGCTTGATCCTTGTGGGCGCAACTCAGGATATTCCATGAGGCAAGAGTGGACGGGGCTGGAGAAGCTGTTGCAGCCAGCACTCGACTCCAGCTCCGGGGCTCCCGTGCCAAGCACCAGGCAGCAGCTTCTGAGTGCCCTCAGCTGCTCCCAGGGCTGCCAGCAGGGCCAGGCTGGGAACAGCCGCAGGGAAATTGATGGGAGAGCACAGAGTGGGAGGAGAGGAATAAATTCCCATCCCTGGAAGCATCCGAGGCCAGGCTGGACAGGGCTTGGAGCAGCCTGGGATAGTGGAAGGCGTCCCTGCCCATGGAACTGGGTCTCTGAAGTCTCTTCCAACCCAGAGTGATTTGTGACTCCAGGAAGAGTCCAGCTTCAGGCAGGAGCTGGGGCCATCGGGTTCCACAGCACCAGCCCTGTCCTCCACATGCTGCCAAGCGAGTTCCCGTGCCAGATGCCCAGTTATGAGACAGCCACCACATCAGTTCTACTATTATTTATTTTTTTAAATATTTTTGAAAAAATATAATTTTTTTACAATATTTTCAACTTAAACACTATTCACACTGAACACGTATGGCAGCTTAACCTACCCAAATATGAAGTTTAAGAAGCCAAAACTGTTCTAGCTTTATTAAAAGAAAAAAAAAACCAACAACCAAAACCAAAACAAAACAAAAAAAAAAAAAACAAGAAGTCGTTGTGCTGTAGACTATTGTGTAGTGATGATTAAACAAAGCAAGGGAAAAGCACCACTCAAATCACTAATGCTGGGGTTTGCCTGGTTAAATCCAGCTGTGGGAAGTCGGATGCTAAGGGTTCCATAGGCAGTGCTATGTAGGGGGCCAGTTGGCAGGAACTGTGATGGATCTCACACCTCCCTGAACAGCAGGGGAAGGGAAGGTTTCTAACATGATCACACACTGCAAAGGCCAGGGAACTGCTTCCTCCCAATCACCTGGATGCTAGTTCAGGAGCTGAGATCTACGACTCTGTACAGGTCTGTGAGATTTGGGTTAAGCTCGCGCTGCTTCCCAGGATCATGATGTTTTGTAAGGGGGGAAATTAACATTAGTAACAACACTGATACCTCAAAGGAAAGTTAGCTAATTTGCATAACAATCAGATCTCCTCACTTTCACTTGGAAGTTAAGGCATTATCAGGTGCACCTAGCACCAGTTAACACATCTTTAGTTAAAAACAGACCATTCACCGCAAATTCCAAGTCCTGTTTAGAAAGTCAGAGTCCGCAGAAGGTTTTATTAAGGTGGTACTTTGTCTCAACTTGACTGGTGCTTCTTACCTCACTGCCTCCTTCGCACAGAGCCAGGGCCCAATTATGTTTCCATTAAACTTTTGACAGATTTACTTAATAACAGTCTCAGCACTTTTATTGAGCATGCAAGACTAACAAAACTTTGGCAATGCATAAGTGTAACACAGTGACAAGAAGAGAGAGCTTTTACAATTAAATCTTCTAATACTGGCTTCACAGTGTGGAAATTGTGCTACATCCACCAAAAGAGGGCCCAGTCTACTCAAATGTTTAAGTACTTCACCCCAGGAACAAACTCCTTTGCGTTTGGATTCAGGTTACTCTTGACCTGAGGAAGGGAAGAACAGAAATCGAGGTGAATCATTATTTTCAGCTTCCATTTTCAAACTGAAGATAACTAGAGGCAAAGGTTTATGGATTTAGAGTAACAATCAGGTATACAATAGGCTTCTTACACTTAGCAGCAGTCTAAAATCCCCAGAAAAGCCCATTCCTCTGTGCTACTCCCTGAGTTATCCAACCCTCCTTAGCTCCACCTGAAGTTTCAGCTGGATGAGGGCTCAGGGAATAAGCAGCAAACCACAGGCATGCACCAAACACAGCAGCTTCCCCTCACACTGAAATAGCCTTTTCTCAAGTTGAGCTGTTAAAACGTGCCATGAGGTTTTTAAATTTTGGTTATTTAAGCAAGAGGTGACTTGTTCCAGGAACTTCAGCCACTTCTGGGAATTTCATGTGTATGAGCACTGTATTGATTTTTTACACGTCTCTCTCTGTGACTCCCCTGTCCTCCCCCTTGGCAAGCTGCTGCTGCTCCATGTCCTGCACTTCGAGGTGGGCACCAGCACCTTAAAAAGGAGCTCTTTATCACAAAGAAATGGAGGATTAGGCTTTTCTGATCTTCACTGAGGCTAAAACTGCTGCCTGCAGCTGCTTCAGCTTGGAAAAGTCAGGGTCTGCATCTGAATCTCAGAGCAGTTGTGTGACAGGATGGTGTGGGCTCTGTACAAGGAACTTTGGATTCTGTGAGGGAAAATAAGCACACGCCACCCTTTCCTTTGAGCTGAGCTCTGCACAGAAATCAGACAGCAAAAAGAAGGAAATAATCACAGTTTGGCTGCTTTCCCCTTCCCTAGAATTGCTACAGGGATCTGCTGTGGTTCTCCCAATCCCAATCAGACCATGGGACAGGGCTCAGACCAGCCCAACGTGTCAGTGCTGGCAGATGCCCAGCGACCCTTTCGCAGCCCCAGCTCCACTCAGTGCCCTTCTTTCACAACATCCCACCCACTCCTGGAGCTGTGCCATGGGCTGGGAAAGGCTCCACGTGGGTATGAAGAAAGCCACCAAATAGGTCACATCCCATGAGGACACATCCTTCCCACCAAGCCAGCACAGCCAGGCAGGGTTTAACAGGCTCCTTCCTGCTGGAAAGGACTTTCTCTTACCACAAGCAGCAATAAGCCCCAGCCTTGCACAAAGACTTGAGCTTTAGAATTAGAATGAGAAGCTGAGCTTACCACCAGATCCTCCAGCGATGAGCTGTCACTGATAACAAGGTCATTGAACTGGTCCTGGATTTGATCCATTGTTTGTGGGAGATCACGGGCTGGAATAAACCATTCATGCTCCTCCTCCTCTTCCAGCATCTCCTGGAAACAGCGCTCGATAAATTCTTCTTCCCACAACTCCTCTTCGATCTGTGCAATGAAAAGAAACTGCTCCAGCAACAAACCCATTGTGAGCTCGTGGGGGGGTTTATTCCCAGGTTTGTGCACCCAGCTGAGCTTCCCAGCCACCCAGCAGCATCCCAGCCCAGTACCATGCCCATGCAGCAGGAAGGACATCACTGCTTTGTCCAAGGGATTGGGGCTGCAACTGAAAGGCAGAGGCAGGAGAACCCCCCAGCCCCAGCTGTTTTGTCTGCAGCTTATGACCTAAAGGAGAAGGAAAATGCAGGTCCCAAGCCAAAATTTCAGCTGTACCAACTAGTCTGGACTGAGCTTGCTGCAAGTATGAGGAAGGGAGCTGTGCCAGCACACAGAGCCAGGAAACACTCACTCCCCAGGAAAGTGTCCTGTGGGACTCCTGGGGAAAAAATAACCCCTGCCTGTCACCTGGAACAAGCAGCCTCTCCTCGCTGTCGGTGTGTGCTCTCCTTGGGAACCCCACCTGATCCCAGCAGCTACCAGGAATGCAGCCCTGCTGTCCTGGGAGCAGGACAAACCAACCCATGCAGAACTGGCACGCAGTGCAGAGATTAAAACAGTTTTCCTTGGTTGTTCAGTAAACAAACTTTGGAGGGAGTTCATCCTACAAATTTTCCATGTCCTGCATCAGAGTGTTTAAGAGTGGAAAGCAGGGAAACAGAAGCTGGTGTGAAGGCCTTGCCCAGACACAAGGGAATGGAAAAATGATTCAGGACAGATTTAGAAGTTCACTCAGTGGAAGCTTGAACAAGTTTTCTCATCTATCCTTCACTCTGAAATCAAACACCCCCTCAATCCTGGAGTGGAAATTCAGTTACCACAAACACCAAATCAAAAACATTAACACCAGATTATCAGGACTGCTGTGCAATCCGGGTCCTTGCCCTGGGGGCAAACACACCCACGAGCTCACCTGGTGCTCTGGGGAACAGGGACTCATCCTCACATGCTCTGAGCCACCGCCCAGGCACTCCAGAGGCACTGAAGGCTGACTCAGTGATTCCCCAGAGCAGCACGCCAGCCTGGGTGGCACCTCCAGGAGGCACTGCCTCTCTCCTGATGTGGGCACACAGCCACAGGCTCCTGTTACACAGGGCTTGCCCAGCTCCAGGGGCTTGGTTACAGGCCTGTACCCCTACAGGTGCCTCCATGGCAGCTCCAGCAGTACTAAATAACATTTAATATCCCAAATAGCTGGAAATTAGGACTGCCTGTTTTTATTTTCCCGCTCCATTTTAATTTGCTCAGGCTCCCAGAGGGCTGTGTCTGCAGCAGCAGGTGACCAGGCTGCCCAAAGTGTGTCTGTCTGAGCACAACCCTTTCTCCCCTCACACTCTCACCTCTCCTCTGCTCTGACAATGGAAGCTGTGCCTGAAAAATCATGGCACAACTCAGCTCCTTCCCAGAGAACTACACCCCCTGAATGCTAATTGTGGGACAGTTCCCAGGGGGAAAAAGCCACCAAACAGGAAACAATGCACGAGAGAAGAGAGGAGGGAGGTTTTGTGAGAAAACCTGACTCTGAATGAGCTCAGTGCTCCTGGCACCCTGAGGATCCCATGCTGGTGGCTCAGCACCCAGCACAGCCACAGCTGCTGGAGCACAGGCAGCAGCTGTGGAGAGCACAGAGCAAGCTGGGAATGGGAAAGAGATGTGGAAAGAGGTGGGCTGTTCCCAGTCTCCGGAGCAGGAGAGAAAAGGGTGACAGAGGCAAGGTGGCAGAGGAAGGTAAGGCTTCCTTCCCACCTGATGGAGAAGGGAGCTGTAAGACTCAGGTATTAAAATGAGCAGCTCTGTCACCCGGTGCCCTGTGGAGCAGCAGTGCTGTTCCCAAGGCAGGTGTGCACCTGGAATTCCCCAGCTCAGCACCGGGGCACTCGGCACGTCCGCACACGAACACCTCCCGGGCCAGCCCTTCCCAAGTGCCACGTACTTCTGTCAGCTCTCTTTTCTCCCCTCCCTCCTGCAGGAGCAGGGAATTAATGGACCCATTAGAATGTGCTGCACTTCTTGTATTTTCCACCAGAACTACAGAAGATCAGCATTTACTGCCAGAGAAAGGGAGACCCATTTGTTCCCCAGGATCACTCCAGAGAGCCGATCTGAAACTTCCTCTCCAAAGGACTGTCAGTGGACCCCAGCTCTGTCCCTTCAGCTGGGAAGTGACAAAGGACAGACAGGCCACTGACAGCAGGGAATGACTTGCCTGCCTGTTAAACTCCTCCTCGTTCTCCATCCACATGTACTCAGCAAAGGGGTTGTCATCCTCGTGGGAGTGCCCGTTGATGATCACATCCTCGCTGATGATGCTGGGGCTGGTACTGCTGCGACTCGGGTCCTTCATGGCTGCCACTCCGATCCCAAACCTGCAACTGAGGAGGGCAGCAATTAAACACCTGCAGATTCCTCATTCCCTGCCTCTGCACAAGCCCAGCCCAAGGGAATGGAGGCTGCACCTGCATTTGGAGGCTCCCAGCAGCCTTGCCCCGACTGCAGCAGAGCTCTGAGATCACAACAAGGAGCAGCATCACAAGCACCGTTCCCACCGTGTGCGCACTCCAGGGACAAATTCATTTCCCAAACTGAACCTCACCACAGCCACGCACCGGGGCCAATGAAAAGCAACAGGAAAAAACATGGACTTGCCAGTAGGAAAATATTTAAACACTCAAAAGGAGAATTTGTTTTCCAAAGCACTTTTAAGTGTTGTGTGTGACAGCACGAGCCAGGTTTCACAGCCCTTTCCTGCTGGGAAACCTTGCAGGGAGCAGAAACCATGAGGAACTGACCCTGCACAGGGCCACCTGGAAATCTGTGTGTTCTGAGGTGACACAACATTGCTGCCCTTCCTGTACCGTGCCCAAACACACCAAACAACACTGGAAAAGCTCAGTATTTGGTGGATACTAATACTGGTAGTATCAATTTTCTTTAAACAGTATGCAGAGTGAGGCAATGTCTTCAAAAAAAAAAAAAAAGACCTAAAAAAAACCTGACCAAAAAATCCATTACTCAAGTCAAATTTGAATGTTCTTCTCATGTTAAAATTCACAATGAAAGTTGCAGCAACGAGTAAAAATATTTTTATTTTATTAACAAAACAACACTTTAGCTCGTTGCCTGCATATCAAAGAGTGACTTCTTCAGAGAGGAGGGTATCAAAATACAGCCTTGTTGTTATTAGAGTACAAGGGCTTATCACTCAGCACCTCACATCTTCTCTTTGCATTCCAGTTGGTCCTGTTATCTAGGGAATTAATGCAAGTTTTGGTTCAAAATTCTTGATAATACCAGCCAGAAACCTGCCACATCCGAGTGACCAATTAAGAAAAGCACAAAGAAGAAGGAACCTGCCTGGCTTGCTCTGTTCCACGTTTTTCAATCAAAGGCAACCCCCAGCACGGAAGTCACTGCAGCTCCCTGGGAAGTGCCACAAATGGGAGCAGATCCCGTGTATTCCACTGTGTATTCCACCGAGGGAAAACAGGCTCTTTTTGATGTTCTTTCCAAACACACTTGCTGAGGATTACTGGCAGCATTTACACAAAACAGGAAAGGACATTCGTTTAACACCCCAATTGAAGCTTGAAATTGCTTTAAGTCACTTCAGCTGTTCCCAAGCTAACACATGGGATGGAGTACAGGAAATAAAGCCTAAAAACCTGATTTTTTTTTTTTTTTTCCCCCTTTTTACTGGCATGTGTTTTCACCTTCTCTTTTGTGGAGCTAGTCTTCATATTACTATTTTCCTGAAAGCAACTGCCTCAGCAGTGAGGAGCTCAAGCAGCTTTTACACAGAGGTGACTGTACCCAGACAAGTCCAGAATGGTAAAAATAATTAAAAAAAACCAACCCAAACCAAACAAACCAACCCTACTTGTTTGTGTAAAACCTTGGAAAGTTCATTTGTTGAATCATGGGCCAGCTTTCCCATTTCTGAAGTGTTCCCACAAGACAGGAGCTCCAGCTTTAGGAGGGAGGGAGGGAAGTCCAGCTTGGACCAAACCAGCTTTGTCCACCACTGCCCAAGGATGATCTTCAAGAAGGACCCAGGTTCAGCCTGAATATTTGAAGTTTATCTGATGAAGCCCTGAGTCCAGTCATGCCTTTCCCACAGGGAAACATGCCCACACTCACTCACCCTGCAGGAACACTGAGGAAGCCCCAGGCTGGTCCCTCACTTGCAGCACTCCTGATTTAATTTTCTGCAGCTTCCAAGTGAACAAATAAACCTTCCCATATCTCCACTTTAAGACACAGACCAGGTTTCTGTGCTCACATGTGGGGACAAGCTCAGTCTCGTTTCACCAGTACTGGGTACAACCTTTTCAGTCAGGGAATTCTGAGGGTGAGAGCCAAATGCCACTTCAGTCTTGCAAAAAGCCCCAGTCTAAGCAGGCTGCTTCACGAAAGAAGCCCCAGTGCCAGGCTACACTGCTGCTGGGAATAAAAATAACCCATTTTCCATCTGGGAGTAGGTGGGAAGCAGAGGAGCTCAAAGCTCCTCACTCTATAAGAGGAAATATAACATTGGCAGTGCTAAGGAACAGAAAACAGGGAGAATTCTGCCACCGTGATACACTGTGAGGTTCTGACCCAAGTTCCTCTGGGATTTTGGTGTGGAGTGGGGGTGGTGGAGCAAGCATTCTGCAAGTGCTTAAGGAAAGATATTAATAAAAAATAGGATTTTTATCTTAGGAATGGAGACAGAAATTAAAAATCCTGTAACAACAGGCTTTCAGTTAAGCCTGACTTGTTTTCTGTATTTAGTGTGGAGCTTATTACTCCAGAACACCACTAAAGCCCATTAATTCACCCATTTCCCTGAATTTTGCTGCAGTTAAAGCCGTGAAGAGCCCTTGACCGACCATTATTAAAATTCAGAGCTTTGTGACTGAAGAGTCTGCATTTAAAACCCAGTCACGAAAGAAGATTATCCACTGCCTTCTCCAGAGGTGAGGTCAGGCCTAATTCCATGCAGCAACTCCAGGTCCTTACCCGCCACAGAAAAAAAAGAGAATCATTAAGAAAAAAAATTACGATATTTGCTTTAAGCACCCAAAAATAACACGGGATGGTTTTAGTGGGAGCTGAAGATTAAAGGAAGGTGTTTTAGAGCAGCTCGGGCAGGAGTCAGTGACTTGTTTATCACCCGGTGATTGCTCCTGCGAGTCGGCAGCGCCGGCCCAGCTCCTCCTTATCTATCGAGATTAGCACACGGCTCTTATCAACGGAGCTGATTATAACCGTCTACTAATTATACTCGCCTAATAAACAGATTTCTTAATCAAATTCACGCGGGACGCCAGCGCTGATCTAAACGCCTCCAAATGCTGCGCTGGAGGTTACCGAACGCAGCCGCCTCCCCCGCGCGGGGCTGAGGCGGGGGTTGTGGGAGCAGCGCCCCGCCAGGGACGGGGCCCCTCGGCGGGTGGGCAGACCCGCTTCGGAGCCATGTTTCAGTACCAGCGGAGCCGCCGCCGGGCGCAGGCGCCACGAGCCGGTGTTGTCGGTAACCCGGGTGCCGGTCACCCCGGGCCGCGCCGCTCGCTGCCCCCGGCCCGCGCTCGGCCCCGGGCGGGACTAACGCCGCGGGGCCGCCTCCC
>VZSE01008797.1:39273-67099 GCA_013398275.1 Promerops cafer
CTCCGCCACACACCGCCGGACCTGACGTCACTTCCGCCAACGCCGGGCCCCGCCGGCCCCACCCCCTCTCCCCCGGAAGCGGCGGTGGGAAGCGCGCGCCAGGCCGCAGTACCGGCGGGGGGGGGGGGGCCCCGCACGCCGGGGTGCGTANCCCCGCCCTCCCTCCCGGCGCGCGGCACGCCGGGAGTTGTAGTCCCGCATGGCACATGGCGGCCATTTCGCGCGGCGGCGCGGGGCACGCCGGGAAGCGCAGTTCGGCGAGGCGGCCGCCATCTTGTGGCACCGGCAGTGAGGGGGTGGGGGCCGAACAACCCCGGTGCTCACAGAGGGATCGCCGAACGCCCCCGGGGCTCTCAGAGGGGACTGCGAACACTCCCCGGTACCGGGCACCCCCCGATGCTCCCCCAGCCTCCCTCGGGACAGCGGCTGACCGGGGAGGCGCAGAGCCCTCGCCTCATTGAGGGAGGGGATAATGGAACACTGGGGGAGCAACACTCCTGTTCGCAAAGTGGTGTTTCTGCACGGGGCTCGTGCATTTTAAGGCTCTATATCAGGAACTGGGACATAATAGAGATTCTTTTCTGACTACGTGCCGAGGCTTCAGCCCCATTTACAAAATGGGTTCAAAAAGCCATTTTTATTCTCTTTTTCTTCCCCCCTCCCTTTTCCTCAGGGGAAGGTGGGAAGGCCTCTGCTGCCCACAGCCGAGCCCCGCTGTGCCTTCATTGTGCCCATTCACAACCTCACAGAGGCACAGAAACCACAGTCTGGAGCCACAAGCCCTCCTTGGGCCGGCTGGCCCAGCTGCAGACATGCGTGGCACACGAGCAGCTGGAAACGCAAAGGCCCAAGTGCGTGTTAGTTTATGCTGATTTTATTAGTCACCATTACCAACTTGTTCCCAGGGCCCAAGGGTTTCCCCACAGTCCATCAAACACTGCAGAACAGCCCTGGCAAGCATCATCCTTAAAAAAACAACACTGCGCTCTTGCTACTCTTATTTCCACAATTTCCAACTCTACAAATCCTGCAGGATGTGGTGTTCTAATCTCTAAGAGGCTTCTCTTTCTACTCACTCCCCACAGCAATGGGACACAGCAGCCTCCAGGTTACTCCTCACAGCTGAAATTCGTGCCCAGAGTGCAGAGCCCAACATTTCACACTCACCCTGGTGCTCTGGGATTTCCCTCACCCTTCACAGTGCAGTTATTCCCAAAAAAGCAGCCTATGACAGCAATGCGTGTGTCTGGGATCTGGCCTCAAGATCAGGTTTTTCTGGCACCTTTTCATCTAGAAATTACCCTGACCTCTGCATGGGAACAGAAGACACTTGGCAGAAGCAGTGAGTTTGATTTAATTTCTGATGTGTAAAAGCATCCTTTCACTCACCATCACTCACACATGGGAATGCTTTATGTTTAGACACTAAACATGATGTACATGTTTACCTGTACACAGGTCAGCACTCACACAAGGTACAAGATCAGCACAGGTATTAGCTAACAAAAGGCTACTTTAAAAACTGAATGTAGTATTCTGATACATTAATCTTAAATGCACATTGTAAGGAAACTTAAAAGACCTTTGAAATAAGTTATCTGCCACCCTCAGAAAGAAGGGGTGCCTGGTCTGCAGCCAAGGCAGAGGGACTCAACAGCCTCCCGGTGACAGATGAGTGACAAATGCCACCCTAACTGGGGCTCCAAGCCCATCCTTATGACTTAGCTCTGCTCTAAGTGCAGGGCTGCTGGTACCTGTGATTTCTTTCAGAGGCCTCAGAAAGCTTTAAGATTCTATCAGTGCCTGACATTTAATCCATTTCCTACAAACCCAAACATCCCTTTGCATACTAATGAGTGTCGTGTACAGAGCAGTAACTGCTCTCTGTACAGGGATGAGTCACTGCATGGTAAGACTTCAATTTGGATGTGCTATTTAAACAAACCCTGCACTGGAGCTGCTCCTCAGCACTTCTCCCCTCTCCAGGGCCCCCACCGAACCTGCTGCCCTCACTGGAGCTGGCTCAAGCTCTGTGAGGGACTGCACCCCCTTGGGTGAGGGTGCAATACAAAGCCACAGCTGGAAAAACAAGTTCTGGAGGCTTGACTTGCACACAACACACAGTCCTGTGTCTGCTGAATGAACGACATTGTAACTTCATCAACACTCAGCCTCCTGCACCCAAACCCCTTCCAAGCCCCAAATCCTCACTGGTAGAGGCTCAGGCTCGAAGATCTGGCCCCAGTCTGTTTTGTCTGCATGAATGGGATGTGGCTTCAGCTTCCATGAGAACATCCCAAAACTCCAGAAATGAAAGTGTCAGCAGAATATACCTATCAGGGTTTTAACAAGCAATATCTTAATTTGTTTGGAAATGCAAGAGGGTTTAGGGAAGAGAAAGAAGAGTTATGCAGGAAGCTGCTGAAGCACAGGTGTTAAAAACATGCACATTTTAAAAAGAGAGCTTGAGTTTTGGTGTGGTGATGTGACACAGGATAAAGAGCTCAGCAGACACACTGGTTAACATGCCAAACATCTAGAACAAATCACTGTGGTCTAGCTTTGTTTATTGGGAATCACTTTAGTAACCTGAAGTCACAAATAAGCAGTAAATAACAAAAACTACAGATAAACACAGGTTACACATGCAAATTCCTGTTCACATCTCACATGTGCAGGTACATTAAGTGCACAGTTCTAAAGAGTCTTGACAAAACCAGGTTTTAACAAAAAAAAGAAAAAAGGTGTTAAAATGCAGGTATGAAAACTTCCATGTGAAGAATATAAAGATACCTTTGTCCCTTTCAGGACTCCAATGATGCTTTTGATATACCAGAGATGTACAACAGCAACAAGATTCAAGTAAAAGCAGGAAGAGCTCGAGGAAATAATACTGGTCAGAGAATGGGCATTTACTTCTCACTAAAAATACACAAAATAGCTGAATAGGAAAGTCTAGCAAGAGCTTAGGAAAAAAAAAAATCACAGAGTTGTAAAGCTGACTAATCACTAATTTTCCTATTTGCTATAGATAACAGCAGTGACATTAAAAGAAACTGCAGTTCAACATTTAAAAATGCAACTTACATTTAACGACTTTTCCAAAGTGAAATGCAATGATAGCCTTACACTCAAAATTAAACAGCTGCTAGGCTCAGACCAAAATACGGAATGTTCTAGATAAAATAAAAATACGGTATTACTTTTCATTTTTTTATTCAGAATGGAATTGAAAGACAATTTCTGAAGCTTGAAAGTAGTAAGTTTCATTTAAACGCAGTTTTCTTCTCATAGATGAGCTTTCCACAAGGGTGCAAGATTTTTTTTTCTATAATAGCTTGAAGTGTCAAAACGAAAAGTTGTTGCCATTCTCACATTAAGAACAAATTGTTGTCATTAACTTAACTGCATATGCTTTTTGCTACAACATTTAACACATGAACAGACCTATAATGCCTACTGTATCTCACTAAAACAAAAAAGAATACAGTATTTCCATCTACTACTTGTACTGCTTTTAAAAAAAGATTAACATTAAAAACAAAGCCACGTTTTCCTTACATCCTTCCTTGTTTTTAACCTTCTTTCTTTTGCCTGAAGTCTTCTGCCATTTTATCCAGAATTTTCTGTTGAAAGAAAGCAGTTATATTGGGGATATATTTAAACAGTTTCTCACAGGTACAACATAAAGAACAGAAACATAAATCAAATTTCCAAGTTTAAAATCTGTGAACATTAATTGCAATTGCAAAGGTCATAACTAACAAGGCTGGCACTTCTCCCTGCCCTGGAGTGGAGCTCTCCTTGGCAAGCCAAGGGAATTCCTTCCCCTTTTGTCATGGACTTGTGACATGATTGTGCCACTTACCTGAGTGGAATCTGCCCTCTACAGAGGCAGGGACACAGTATCTCCCCTCCCTGGAGCAGGGTTAATTTGGAATTTGGTACCACTTTTATGACATGTGGTAGCAACATCAATTCACCTATTTCATTCTTCCTGCTCTCCAAGCCAAGGAAACTCCCAGCTCCACAAGTGCCACTGTGAAACAGAAGCTGCATCCCCCCTTCCCATGCCAGTTCCAAACCCCACCACTGTCACACCATCACCCACAAGCAGCTCACTGATCATTTTTGCCATGGAAAAAGCAAAGCAAATCACGTTTCATTCAAGTAATAAAGATGACAAAGTGGCATTATCCCCCCCCCTTCCCTTTTTGCATCAAGGCTTTAATGTCCCATAAGCAGGTACCTCAATGGAAAATAAAAAAAAAAGAAAAAAAATGCTATGGTGATGGATGAGGTGGATTTTCTTCCTACAAGATCCTGCATGAGAGCTGATTCTCTTATCTACTCCTTCACAGTGTTGTTTGTTTGGTGACAATTTTTGTGCCATCTGCCTTCCTGGGCCCTGTGTTTATTTAGGAATCCCCTGTTACTGCAAGAAGGCAAATGTTTGAATTATGAGGTGCCACATTCTCCTTCTCTGTGGAGCCCCAGGGGTTTGCTTTCAGCTCAGGGATCAACTGCCCTAAAACACATTAATGGGACACTGCAGGACTCTCAGAATTCCTTTGGGATTGCCCTTTCCTGGAGGTCATGTTTGCAGCTCACAGTATGAGGTTACAGCAGCAGCACTGCCACTCATGCCATGCAATCATGTGATACCTCATCCAGTTAGAAAACGGAAAAAGTGCTCACAAAATCAGAAGTTGCAAAGGTTTTTGTTTTTTTAAACATATAAAAACTTCATCTTAAGCTCTGCTGACTGGTTGAAAGCACTCTCAGAGGAACAACTGGAAGGGATCTGGGCCATCTGTATTTACTCTGCATCACTACTTCTAAGCCTGGCCTTATTCCAATTAGAATTCCCTCTTTAATCCAAATTTACAAGATAAAAAAATGCTGGAGCCACTCTTTCAGCTGTGTATTCTGCATATTGTTTTCACAAGATGAAGTTTTGGAGATGTATGCCTAGAGTTAAAAGTTATAGAATAAGCCAATTTCCACTGCCTGAAAGGTATTTTTATTCTCAGTCCGGTCTTGTTGAGCTCTATTCCCCAGAAAGAATCAAGCCATTTAAAATGAACAAGTTTTTGCCTTACCTTCAACTTTTGATAATGAGGAAGGCTGCTGCAATGGGTCTTTTTTGCAACATCTTCATTTGTGTAGAACAGGGAACACAATTTGCAATAAAACCCTGTTTTGGGTACCACATAATTCACACCTAGAGGAGTAAACACCACAAAATAAACTAAGAGATCTACTCTGCATCATTTCTTTTAATGTCATGTCATTTCAGCTAAATCTTAAAACCATAATTCACTTTACATTAAAAGCTGCTTTATCTTTAAAAGTCTCTCTTTTAGTTTAAGTCAAGCAGGGACCTAGTAATAACTAAATATGTGCAGGCTTTTTTTTTTAAATTTAAAAATCAACCTTTCAGATTAAGGGTCCATTTTATTGGGTCCTTCAAGAACTTACAACGTTTTGTGATCACTTTTGGAGTATTTAATATGACTCTCAAGTATTACCACTGTTGTGCTTTGTGCTAGCAATTGAATTTGTGTTGCTAAAAGATACCTGTCGATTTCTGCCTAAGGAAAGGGTTATGCAAAACACTATGAAAATAAGGAGAAAAGGAAGAAAATACTAGGTTTAAGGCAGGAGTGAAGAAGGGGGAGGAGGGGGAAGCCCTAAAATGAAAGGCTATGGGGCAATGTATTGCCAAAAATAAAAGTCGGATGAAATGAGAAATGCTACTGCAATGCACAGAGACATTTTGGAAAAGAAATGGAAACAGCCTTACCAACAGGAATATTTGGCTGGTATGGCCCAATCCTGAACTCATCTGGGACAAGAGGTTTCTCCAGGACACTTTTTGTTTCCTGCTCGCCCTGGGGGTCTGTGTTTTCCTGGGCGCTTTTCTCGGTATCCTGCGCTGTCGTAGCATCAGAAGCTTCAACACTTTCAGCCTTGGTAGTCTCTTCGCTCTTTGTTCCGTTTTCTAGCGTTTCACTCTCCTGCTCTGCCTCCTCAATCTTGTCCACCTTGATCTCTGCCAGGCTGTCCTCGTTCTTGCCCGCAGCCTTGGCTGCCAGCCCCGACTTGCGCAGCTTCTGGTGGTCGGAGTCCTCCTCGTCGCCCACCTCGTCCAGGGTGACGAAGCCCTCCATGCTGCGCGGGAAGCCGCCCACGTAGCGCTGCGGGGAGAACGGGGCCTGTCAGCTCAGCCTGCCCCGCTCCCCTCAAACCCCCCCGACCTTCACAACAGCAACACCTTCTCCAAACTCCTGCCAGAGCTGCCTCGCTCACTCCAACTGCTTCTCAAGGTTTGACCAGCTCTTTTTGTACCCCGCTGCCCCAGAATCAAGGATGCCCTTTCACTTTTTTTTTGGTTTTTTGCATCAGGAGTGGCCACTGTGATTTCAACTTAAGAACAGAGCCAAAACCACTTAAATTCTCAAGCTGAGAGTTCTTTTAACATGAGTACCTTAAGTGAAAGTAATTTTGGAGTGCACAAATCTTATTTGAGAGTGCACAGATCTTATCTGAGAGTCCCATAAGATCCTTGAATTCATAGCCTGAATAGAAGGTAAAACTTTACCAGAACTATTTTGTCCCCACTAATGGTATGAAAGTTCATTAAAAAGAATTAAAACTCTTTTAAAGAATTAAAACTCTTTTAAAGAATTAAAACTCTTTTAAAGAATTAAAACTCTTTTAAAGAATTTAAACTCTTTTAAAGAATTTAAACTCTTTTAAAGAATTTAAACTCTTTTAAAGAATTTAAACTCTTTTAAAGAATTTAAACTCTTTTCAACCAGTTGAAAGCTTACAGCATCCACATCAAAACAACCACTAAAACACAAACAAAACCCAGCCCAAACCCACCAACCACCCAAAGTGTGGAGGCCTCCGAAAATCCAGGTTTCATTAGAAGGAGGACTGTCTAAATCCTGAATTTTTGGAAATGCTCCTGCTGATATAGAGATATCACTATTCCACATACTTAACAGCAACTGTGAGTAGGACTGAGGCAGCATCAGCTTTGTGAATGTGGGTTTTCAAGGAATGAAGTTTGGCTCTGAAGCAGTTTATCACAGCCAATGCCCACATAACTAGTAAGGAACACTAGGAAAACTGGGAGATGCCATTTGCATGGCCAGTACCCATCTCAGCACCATTAACCAGCTTCCTGACAAGGATCCCCCAAAACTGAGATCCATGCATGCCTCATTCATTAATTAGGAACATGCTTTTCTTGCAAAACAACATTCTGAGTCAACAAATTACTAAAACTTGGCACACTACTCCACAGAACTGAGTATGATTAACAAAGCAGGTAGGACAGAAAACCCACGAGAGTGTGGGATGATGTGGTGAGAAAAAGGGAATCCACAGCAAGTAGCCTATGACTGGAAACATCTTGAAACCAATTCTTTCTTTCTGCAGTGTGAAAAGGGCCCTGGTTAACTGCAGATGGCCCTACCTGCCTCTCAGTGTAAGGTGCAGCTGTACATCCAATTCTGTCCAAGCCCAGATTAGCCTCAAACCCCCAGTACATTATTTTTTGAACATCATTTCTGGGCTCAAGGGTAACTACAGACAGTTCTCTGAAAAACTGCTCAGGAGAACACAGTTCCTGGCTAACTATTAGTCAAAAAAAGAGTGAAGAGAAAAGCAAGCAAATCCCCAGCAAGCAATAAGGGCAGAAGCCCACAAGTTAAAGGCTTCTGTCAAAACAGAACCAGGGATTTGTAACTGAATCCATGTGTCAATTACATCCAGTGAGATTCTCCATTTTCTTCACATGAGCTTTAGCACCTGTTCCTCTCCAGACAGGTGTTTTAAAGACCCACAGAGGAAGGCCTGCAACAGAATGTACATGTTGTGCTACCTAAGTTAGACTGGGCTTCCCCCACTCAGCACCTCACCTTTTTAAGCTTTTTCTTGGCTGCTGGAGTGGCTGCAACATTCCCCTCCGTTTTTACAGTCGCATCATCAGGTGTGTCCTTTTTTTCCTCAGTAGCCACATCAGCTAAATTGGCAACATCTGCATCCTCTCCTGCTGAGCTGCCACTTTCTAACAGTGCTGCTGCCTCCTCCTCATCCACCAGCAGCTCATCTTCAGACTCCAAGAGTAAACTAGGCTCGTCTTGCTCTGCCTGCTCCCCACTTTTGGCACCTGAAGGCTCAGCAGTATCTTCCTGTTTCTCCTCCTTTGCTTTTTCTTCTGCATTGCCACTTTCAGGTTTCTGAGCAGGTTCTGTTTTGGACTTCTTATCACTGGGAGAATCTTTGCTGTCTGGGGAATATGTTCTCTTTCTGTAAAGAACAAAGAATGTTGCTGCTTGTAAACCTGGAGAGAGCCCAGAAATTACTAAAGAAAAAGATCATATTTCTTTAGACAAGTCTGGAAACTATTGTGTTTCAGTTCAGAAAATGGAAGGCTGAGGGAAAGCCTGAAGGATATCATTCTTCAAACATACAAAAGGCTGCTCCAAGGAGAAATTATCTTTACAAGACAGGACAACTGCTTGTGGGTTTAAATTGCAGGAAGGCAAGGCTAATTAAGGACTGCAAAGGATTTCCTGAGGAGCCTGAAGAGGCTGTGAAATCTCCATCATTAGAGGAAGAGGGTGGCTAGCATATTTGAAACAGTTCATCTCTGGGCACAACCACCAACCATTTGATCTCAAAGCTTGCCTGACTCTTTTGTATTGTTTCTATACTCTGAATAAGGCATTTTCATATTTCCTTTAAACAACATCATGCTTTAACAATAGGAAATTACCTGGTTTTATCCTTTTTCAGCAGTTCAACTCCTTTGTTGGGAATCTAAAATAAAAGTTTAAAAAAATCTGTTAATCACAGCAGACTATGACTTACACAACTGCTGCAGCATTAATTCATTCCAGAATCCAATCCAGCCAAGTGCTTCCAGCTACATTAACCCCCAGGAACTCTACCCATGCCACCCACCAAGTGATCAGTAAACCCTTATTTCATGTCAGACAGGATCTGACCAACCTAGAAATCCCCTGCCTTTATTCACAGTAATTATTCAATACAAAACAAATGGGACAGCCTGCTCCAGAAAATTCACATACATTCCAACAGCATGTAGTGCAGGCACTGGCACAGATCAGTCCCAAGCTGTACTTTTCTCCCTGCCATTAGTGGAAAACCTTTAGCAGACTCCCACCACTTCACCTGTTTATGAATTACTGAACAGGAAAAGTCACCTGTAGGCAGTAACAAGGAAATCTATTCAAATTGCCACTAAGTGCTCATTTTGCTGCGCTACCATGTGCAACAGTAAGATTTCTTCATGCTCCACAACAAAGCTGATGTTTCTAGGAGACAGCCTCACAGTTCAGATTTCTCCTGCTTTTATTATCACAGAACTTTATTATTATCACAGAATATTCTGAGTTGGAAGGCACCCATAAGGATCATCAAGTCCAGCTCTCCAGTGAATGGCCCAAAAGGGTTGAACCCACAACCTTGGCAATATCAGCACCATGCTCTGACCAGCTGAGCTCCTCTCAGTTTTCTACCTACTGGCCCAGTCTGATGAAGAAACACCTATAATTGCACAAATATTACCCTGGTGTTATGTAAAAAACCCCCTTCAGCCAACCTTTCCCTCCTTTATATGAGCTGCACAGGCAGAGGTGCAATTCTGATACATTTTAAGTTTTCACAAACCTTCATCTTCAAAGACAAAGAAAAAAAAACAATCCCACATTAGAGAATGTTCTAAATGGAGTGATTTTAATTAAAATCTACACCATTTACTCTAAAATCTGAATTATAGTAACTGTTTGGGTTTTGTTTAATCTGAAAGAAATATCCTTTAACTTGTCCTCATAACACCACACTCGTGCCAAGTAACTGCACTTGAGGAGCCAGGAAGTATTAAAGCCATCTGTTCAGTTTTACATGCAACTCTGAGTTTTCAATAAGCAATGGGATCACCTACTTCCCTTTGCATCTTCAACTACAATTAGAAAAGTTCTTACCCTTAACACCAGTTTCTTGTACTTTTCAGATAAATCCACTTTCACACATCTGCCTTGGAACCAAAGTGCTTTGTTGGCACAATGCTCAACCATGGCCAAAGCATCTTCTCTGGTCTCCATCTCAATAAAGGCCTGTAAAGATTAAAACACACATTAAAAAGGACTCTGAAACACACAACACTTTTCCAGGCAAAGCTACTTAACTTAAAACACAGCATTTCCAAATACTGAAACAAAATTATGAGGTTCAACTACATCCATCCTGACCAAGCACTTTAACATTTACCCAAGTGCTCTACAAACTCCAGCTTTTCAATTCAGAATGTCTGTCCCAGAGACAGTTCTGAAATTAAACAGGCATTTAAATAATCTGCCAAAAAAGTCACCATAAAGTAAAATATGATTTAAATAAAGAAGTATCAGCACAATGAAACTCTTATTTAGTGCTTATGTACCTGGGAATTTCAGGGGAGCTGTGAGACTACCTCAGTATTTTTGTTTTCTTGAGAGAAGCCTGGAATAGAAAGGCAGCAACTGCTGCTCCTCCAGCTTCATGAGGAGATCTCTTGGGAACAAGCCTATGGCACACTAAGGTTGCTGAATGAGCTTTAAACAAACACATCTGGGTTGCAGTAGCCTTGCCAAAAAACTGAAAGCTGTTTCAGCAGCCAAGTTAGACAGCAAAGGGATTTTGTTTTTCCAGTGAAATAAGGTCAGGGAGGACTTCCTAGGGGTCACACGATAGTTCAGTGATTTTTCACTTCTCAAGTGCAGCATTAGGGGATTCAGACACCCATCTCTTTGAAAAAGCAGTGGAACTTCCTTTTTTACTCAAGGGAGCAATGAACTGGGACAGAAAAGCTTAAAAAAAATTAGAGCTAAATAGTTTAAACTCTTGTGTATTTATAGAAATCTTGTCCATGCACATCCAAAGTATTTCACTATAGACATGCAATGGTCTGTCTTCAAACCTTTCTTTTCCAAGCCAGAAAAGCACAGCAGGACTGCTTTTGTTTAGTTTTAAAGAATGAAAAATAAAGGGTAAATAAAAGAAACACGTAACAGCAGAATACATTTATGTTTCATAGGTAGTGGTTTTTCAGCCCCAAAACAATCCCAAGGCTCCACAAAATCTGCATAATCAAATAATTAAGCCTCCATGCTAAAATATCTTTTTTTCTGTTTTTAAAGCAGCTCATACTCCAGGGACATTTCACAGGAAGCTCCAAAGCAAACCCCCACCTAGACAGACCCTGGGTCATTTCCAAACCTCTGCCAAAGCAGAAGTCCACACATGCCCCAGCTGAAGGTGTAACTTCTTCCCAGCTAAAACCCCTTTCAAGCCCTGCCCCAGGGGGCTCCCCTGCAGTCACCTGGCTTTTCATTCTCATCAGGATGTAGTTCTTGATTTTCCCATAGGGCTCAGCCAGTTTGAGCACAGCGTTGTCAGAGTAGCCCGAGTGGGGCAAGTTGCTCAGGTGGATCACACGACCAAGTTCTGGTTTGGGTGGCTCAGTCTTCTGGTCAGGTTTACCCTCAGGTTTCTAAGATTAAAAGGGAAAGACATTTTTTAAGGCCTATATATAAAATATACACGGATGACTGTCCCTTGATTAATTTGATGCACCGAAAAGTACAGAAATTAAGAATAACTTAAATGCAGCAGCCTCATAACACTCACTGCCCCAGATTAAAATAAGGCAATGCTAAAAAAAGCAGAAGTGTTTTACCTTTATTCTCTTGTATTTCTGTGACAAGTGGACTCTGACTGGTTTACCAAACACCAGGGCAGGTGTTGTTGAATAATACTCCACTGCAGCCTGGGCATCTTCAGTGGTCGACATTTCAATAAATGCCTGAAATCATACAAAATCAAATTAAGTGCTGCTTTTTCAGGAATCTAATTTTGTTTCAAATTTTCAAGCTCTTCCATGCTTCCTTTTAGAAATAACTGCATCAGAAATGAAAACTGCTTTTTGGTTACAATATGAACTGACCAGCAGAACTTGGCACGAATTTCAGATCCTTTATTTAGGTGCACAAACAGAACTATTTTGTTTGTTTACATTCCACCTAGATTTGGTTTCAAAACATTCAATTGCCTCCTGCTTTTTCCACTTCTATGGTATTGCTATTTTTCACACTTCAAAATAAGACACGCTCCATAATACAAACTATGGCTAAGTAAGTTTACAGATAGTTTTCAAACAAGAGCAGAATGTGGTGTTGTTGAGAAAGCAACTGAACAACCAGCCAGGAGGATTTTTCAGTATTTAAGTGAAACTGCAGTAGTGCAGCATTTCTGGAAACACACTCCTCCTTTCCCACGTGCCCCTGATGACCTATGTGGCATCTCACTGGGTGGCTGAGCAAGTTCTTCTCCAAAAACAAAGCTCAGACAGTGACAGGAAGCCCAGAGACACCAGCCAGCCCCACCAGCAGTTCCCTGGGACTCAACCTTACCTCATTGATTTTGTTTAGAATCAGGTGATTTGTGATTATCCCAAAGGGCTCAACGAGCTGAAGCAGCTGATATCTCAGGTTCTTTCCCCTCTGGAAATCCATAATGTGCACAACTCTGCTTGTTTCCTGTTGAAGACAAAGCATGTGCACACAGCATGAAAAAGCCTGTGTACCAGCAAACCTAAAGTCTGCCAAGGCTCTGCTCTACTGGTGTAACTGTTGAAATTTTTTACAAAAATTTTTATCTATCTTCACAGTGACCAAAACAAGATGTATCCAGAAAAGGCACAGAATTTCTACAGATTCCCAGAGCAAGATACCTGCCATGCCAAAGCTGCCTTTCCTTAAGTTCACTTCCCACAGCTTCATCATGAAGAGAATGTCTAAAGAAGTTCTGTATAGTTTTGGAATAAATATTTTGTAGAGTACTCAACAAACTCCCAATCTCGTGCCAAAGCTTCAGTACTTCTATAAATTCTAAAATCTCACTTCTAAAGAATCTTTCTTCTAAAGATAATCAATTCATCAAAGAAAAAAAAAACCCCAAACAAGCAACACCCACACCTTAAGAAAACACAGCAAAATTATACAACAAAAATGCGAGTTAAAAAAAAAAAAAAAAATTTCAATACTAACCACTCTGCCCTTCTGCATGTGTCTGGGTCCTTGCATATTTCCATTTCCAGCTCCTTTAAGAAATTAAAGAATGAACAAGCTCAGTTCAACCTGTAAGACTGGGATTAACATGACTCATCACGAGTTCTTAAAAGATATATCGCTTGCAATACCAGAGTGAGATCAAGTTTTAAAAATTAATTATTTCATTGCACTCTTTAACATTAGAAAAAGATCTGCATTTAATGCTGTTGAGGAACAGCAGAGAGTACGTACAGCCCATTGGAAAAAAAATATCTCCTGTTTTAAATAAGATTTTCCAGAGGAAAACTTCTCTGTACACAAAGGATGTGATATTTCTTTATCTAAGACACTCTTTTTACAATTGAGGGTTTAGGTTCCAAAGCATCACCAATTCAATCACAATACCCATTAAAAAAAACCCGAAAAACCAAACACAAACAAAACCCCCTTTCAAATAGTTTGGCCTATAGTTAAATCTGAGATATTTTGAAAAATTAACAGTGTTATTTGAATGTAATTAAGTATGAATGCATCTAACACCTAAAAAGTGTCTAAAATACTCATATTCTGTCAGGATATCCAGGTAAATTATTTTGTTTTGCTCTTTTAGTCATTTGAACTACCTAAAAGGTAGGAAGCAAGAGCATCAGGCAGGAATGTGATTCTTAGCCTCCTTTCCTGAGAGGAAGAGGGGCTTGCATGATCCATCTTCCCACTTCTCACTTCTATTTCAATTTTTTTCTCAGATTCACTTGAAAATAGGGGGAAAAAACACTTAGGACACTGAATTCTTACCAGAAAACTCCACCAACATGTAGCTACTCAGAAGACAGATAGAAAAATCTCCTACACAGGAAAAAAAAATCCAAGTGCTGAACACATGTAGATTAATCTCAGTTAAAAAATCACCAGCCATAGGGAGCTGGCAGCTGGCAAAAAGGTGAAGTGTGGGAACTCAGTACCAGTCTTTAGCCCCTCCATGGCCAAAGTATTTCAGTTTTAGTGTTGAGAAAAGCATTTTCCTTTGTTGTTTTAAAACACTGGTAACAAATTAAAACAAGAGTAGGGAAAAAAACCCAAAAAACCTAGCAAGAAATTAAGCCTGGTGAAAGTAAGTGCCTGTTGAGGTTACCTCTGGGCCCAACAGGAGGTCCTCCAAGGTGGAATGGAGGTGGTGGTGGTCCCAAAATTCCTGGTGCAGGGTTTGTAGATTGCTGCAACATAAAGGGATCACCCCTAGAAAGAGGAGAAAACACACTGTCATTTTAAACCAAGAAACTGTGAGGCTTTCATTCACAAAACACCCTAATTTCTGCAGAGCTTCCATTCAGGCAACTCAGGCTACTTTTACTGCTGCCCTTCAGCTGAAAAACAAAGGGAGGAATCCATCTGAACCAAAGGAAGTGTGTTGTTTCACATAAAATGTTAGGAACGTCTTCTGCTTCAAACAAACAATTATAAATACTTCAAAATTAATTACTACTTACATTCCATGTCCTGAATCACTGTCAGGATTCCATTCTGGGTATCTTAAAAGAAACAAAATTAGAAGAAAATTTAAGAAAAAGGCAATCTCCTCTAGCTGTGTAACACAAGCAGCAATACCTGGAGGTGTAACACAGCTGCAGCACAGGCAACACTCCAGGCCCACTGCCAGAGCCACGAGCAGCACTACAGAAACACTGCTCTTCAGGACAAACTCCCTGCTCTGTTTGCAGAACTGCTGGTTTTACAACAAACAAAGTTGGTATCAGTAACTGCAATTACAGATTCTCAACTGCTGAGCTCCAGCTGTTACATATACATCAGTAGGATTCCAAAGCTACGGACCAGGATCCCTTTTTGTCCTGAAGATGTTCCAAGTTGTTTTTATTCCCTAGAAAGCACAGTATGTTTTCTAAACCTGCTTTGTACAACAGTTATTTAGAATCAGGGAACATCTTGAGCTGGAAAGGATCCACAAGGATCATCCAGTCCAACTCCTGGCCTTGCACAGGACACCCAAGAATGCCAGGCTGTGCCTGAGTGCTGTCCCAGGCTGAGCCCTCCTCCCCAGTTACTGTACTTCCAGTTCATACATTTCGAGCAGCAGCTGACAGCGGCGGCTGTGAGTCGCTCCATTGATGTGATGGTTCCACTCCTGCAGCAAAGTAAACAAGGCACAATTAGCAGCCACACATGGGAGTCCTTCCCACACAGCCATGGCCCACAGCACAGTGTCCTCTCTGCCAAGCTGGACTTTTGCAGATCCACAGAGAATGGAATCTGCCTGTGGTGCTTTGAGGCGACACTGACGCTGGACCTAACTCCTCCCTGCTAACCTGGCTGAAAAGGTGTCTGGTGGGAATGGGGCTGCTCCTGCCTCAGAGTGCAAAGCTCCCTGGAAAACTCTGGCCCAGGCACAGAGGGTCGTGGCAGCCTTTGCAACTGAAGGCTGTTTGTTTGTCTTCAGGCATTTCAGAATTTCCTCTACTCTGCTTCATTCCTCAGATTTCTACAGATTAATATGAAGTAAACACTCCAGTTTTTAGAACCATAAAGAGGCCAAGAAATTGCACGGAATTCAGAAAGGAAAGACTAAAAGAAGTCTAAGTGCATAGCCAGGACAAACTACAAGTATACAGGTGAAATACAAAATATATGACCACTCAAGGGGAATAATAAAGGAAAAAAGCAGATCTAAATCAAGTTGGTACAAAGGAGAAATAATGAAATTGAACCAAATCATCCAGGTAAAACTCCTCCTGCTTCTGCTTTTAGCAATAGAAAGGAATGAGGGATTTCTATTTTTTCTCTGCAGACTGTTCTAACTACAAAGGGAGTTATTTATTTTAGTGCCTGATCTCTGTATCTTTATATTCCTACAAGTAAGAGCACAAGTCTGTGCTTTATTCACATTTGTGAAGTGAGAGAAGCTCTGGAGTTTCCCTGCTGCACATCTGGGAGCCACTACCTGACCTTCACTCTGCTGCTCCTCAGGGAAGAAAAGGACCAGCAGAGATAAACAGGGCAGAGTCATTCAAGAACCTTGGGGCAGAAGGTTTTTTCTCATCAGCCACGTTTTCAACTATGAACACAAAGTGCACTGGCAACTGCTTTATGTGGCTCTTCTTACATGTCTGTTTCTGCTCAGCACCCACAAAGGATTTTTGCCTAATCCCTCATCTTTCCATGTTTTTGGCCTCTGCCACACTACAGCCATCCTGGATAAAATGAGACATTCCCAAGGCTCACTGTAGTGTTTCTATATGTTAAATGCCTACCCTGCACTTCCTACAAAGGAGAAAAATCTGAATTTAAAGTCTCTCATGAGGTACAACAATATTACTCCATGATGCTCCCAACATGGAGCAAGATGAAGTCACCCCTTTCATCAAGATGTAAAATGAGAGCACCACTTTTTCTTGTTAACTGCACAAGATGTAGGCTCTGCAACTATAAATAGGCTGGCAATTAGGATGAGAAATACCCACAAAAAAAAAAATCTGTGAACCATTCAATATGAAGTTTCTTCAGTTCAACACCTGCTAACAAGTGTTAGCATTACACTCTAGAAAACAGTCCTTTAAACCCCAAATCCCTCTAAATTTGGGGGCACAGTCAGTAAAGCCTCAGTGGCTGGTTCTGCCAGACATAGCATGCTTTGAATCTGTCTCAACACAAAACTGATGTAGAGGTTATCTGCAAACCACAGGCAAAGTTTGGGAGGTTTAATTCTCATTCAAATGCTTTTAAATTTGCAAAAAACAGGGACGTGATTATAACTTCAGATTTTTCTTCTCCCCCAGGGAACAATGAACTCCTCATCTACATGAACTTTTTATTACACAGTTCTTAATCTGGATTCCCTTGGCTGCCTGCACCCATTTGAAAGCATCCCTTCCCCAGGGTTTTGGGGCACCAGGTTATTTGTATTTACAGGAACTCATTAGCACAAAGGCCCCAAGTAAAGTGAGGGCAAACCTGAACTGAGTTTCTGAAAACCCAGATTCCCCTTTGGCTCTGTCGAGGCAAGTCGAAGGACACACTGTTCCTCAGAAAATGAGGCCACACTTGAGCACCTAATTTTAGCCAGCCCTCTCCCAGGGCCACAGCCAGGTTCTCTCTCTGAGATGTACCAGGTTCAAGTGTTTCACCTCCAAATTCATCTGCTCGGGTTGCATCAGCCTTTGTCTCTGGCAGGAAAACAATCCCTCCACATCTAAAGCCTTATTCGCTGATAAAGGGATCAGGATTGACAAAATGCCTGAAGTAACTGGGGCACAATTTACTTCACAGACAGAAAATAAACCCAGTCTTAAAATATACACACATCAAATTAAAGAAGCAATTAAGAACACCACTAAAATAAAAAAAAAACAGAAGACTAATCTGCCAATTTAAGTTACACTAACGATTGTTTAACACCTTGCTTGCATTTAAAATACACATGGCTTGATCAAACACCTTTAAAAATTGTTGATATTTTTATTTGGAGGTGGGGAAAATGAGATTTTGCTACTACAGTAATAAATTTACATAGTCCCAGCTATGAAAAGCATTCCCTTTCTGCTTTCCATAAATTTCAGTTCAAATCAGATTACTTTAGAAGTTATGTTTTACTTGATTTGATTTTGTGGGAGACACAAAATAAGTAATTCTGTAATGGTTGGGTATGCAAAGCAGAGGAAAGAAGGAGAGAAAGAGAAAAATTCTTGTGGTGACATGATTTCTGACATCAGAAATGAAGCCTCATCTTGGGTCATAAGAACCAGATGATCCAATCACATATTTTTTATTGTATACTAGCAATTTTAAAGTCAAAGTATATTCCTAGAAAAAAAAAAGTTTTACATGTTACAGAAGAGATCAGCCACTTAGGTTATGCTGTTAAAAGAATTTGGTATTTCTCATACCTGTAAAGGTATTCCCATGAGGATATCCTTTCATTAGATCTGCACTCCAAAGCACACTAAGAGCCACGAGCCTTTAAAATAAAGAGCTAAAAAGACCCCTACTTACAGGATTACTGGTTGCCATCTTCAAGGGCCTCAGAGGTTAATGTTTTCAATCTAACCAAATGAAATCCTTTTACAGAACTGAGCATGGCAGCTAAACTGTTAACACTTAAAACTTTAGTGAAAATAAACGTCAAATACAGGAGATAAGACACCTGGATTACTGTATTTTATATCAAAAGTAATTAAAGCAACACAAAGTTCATAAACTGTTAGATCAGGTGGAGCCATACAGCGTGTGCTCTAGAAGTGGTTTGATCCTTTCCTTGCAGGGACAGAGTAATTCTTGTGTTTCAAAAAGATCAGCTGTACAGAACAGCACTTTCTGAGAGGTAACTGTAAAGAAATGGTTAGTAACAGCAATTCCACATTGAATCAATTTTACAGTAACAGCACGTATTATGTCTTCAGTTGAAGGCCTTCAAGCTAATTAGCCACTAATTGTGACAAGAGGGGCACTGTATTAGCCAATTAAATTGCCTAGTATACTGGAAATCAGCAAGATGAGTACATTGGAAAAGGTGAAAGTGAGAAGGCTCTGAAAACACCATCTGAATCATGTGGAGTAACCTGCTCCCTTTGCAGAGCTGCACTAGGTGGGGCTAACTAAGAGGGAAGTCTCAGCATCACCGAACACCCCAAGATCCACTCCAGTCGTGAGCCAAGTAAAGAACACTACTAGGAACACAGAGCAGGATACTGCAACAGCAGACTGATTGCTCGGAGAGTCTACAGGGACAGATGCAACATGTGACAATAAAAAGTGAGTCTGAAGTGTTCTAAGAAAGTTGTGAAAAAAGGAGAAAAATGACGACAAATTTCAGCCATAGTATGAGATAGAGTGTTAAAGTGAAATTAAAAAGGCAAGAATGAGCTAATCTAAAACGTGGTTTTTACTTTTGCAAATAAGTTCCAGGGCTCTACATTAACTCTTTCCCTCTGGACAGGGAAAAAGCAGAACTGTGCAAGAATGCAGCTTAACTACATATAAATCAGCAATCAAGACAGATGTGGAGGAGAGCTGAAACTAGCTTCCAGAATGGCACAGTAGATACACTGCAAAAAAACCCCAAACCAACAAAAAAATACCAAAACCCACCCCAAAACTGCTTGAATGCCAGATGTTTGTGGTTAAGAGAACATGTAGATGTAAAATATAAACAAGATATCCCAGTAGATGATAGCTGTTTGACTTGAAGTTAAGCAATCTGGGCAAATAAAATACATTAATGTAAAGCCCTGGTTTACAATGTTTGTCAACAATTACCTTGCAAATAAACCAAGTGCCTTTTTCACTCTCAAACCAACTTTCAGATCATTTCAAAAGCAACCAGGCCATAGAAATAATTAAAGAAATAGGTAAAAACAGAACAGATACTACAACGTAAAGGAAAATAGAAGTATCTGGTGCATAACTCACCTTATTAGAATGAACTGGCATATCACATATAGAGCACAGATGGGGATAACCCTTCGGTAAGAATCCATGGAAGTCTTCAATATTGCTATTTGGAGGAGCACCTCTCTTTTTCTCAAAGAGAGATCTCTCAGGACCAGGACCACGACCCATTCTGTCATACTCACTGTCAAATTTATGATAGTTATGCGAAGTCTCACCATAAAAAGATTCATCCCTACACCTTTCTCCATCTCTCAATCTGTCATCTTCATAATCCATTCTGTCATAATAACCAGATTCTTGAGAACGACTTCCATGGTCATAGTCAACCACTGGGTTGAGACTAGGACCACGATCATCAAAGCTATCTCTTCTAAAATGCCTTTTTTCTTCCCAATCATCCCTAGGTACTCTGTATGGTGGTTCCCGTGCGGATGATCTGCCATCTCTACCATAACCTTCTTCAGCTCTCCTCCTTTTAAGTTGTAGAAGGATCTGAGGCAAGTTTTCAGGAGTGATCTTGTCCTCGGGATAGCGACTCAGTTCATCTAAGTCTCTAGCAGACAGACCAAAGCTGGCCAAAATGTTTGTGGCCTGGTCTGCATCTCCACGGTGCTGAGAAGACAAAGGGAGCGGACCTCTACTTCCAATGTTAAATATAGACTGCAAATTATGGGAAGAGGTACTACCAGAAGACAGTGCACTATGAGATCCTTGTTGGTTCAATGAAGAACTCATTCCAAGATTCATTAAGCTAGCAAGGCGTGCAGTACCCTGGTTCATCCTTCCAAGAGATGCTGGCATATTTAAAGACTGGGTAGCAGCAGCAAGAAGGCCTATTCCTGCAGAGAGGTCACGCCCATGACCTTGTGAATCCCTACTCAGAGATGACTGCTGGAATGACTTGGACATTGTAGAACTAGAGCTTGTCTACTTTATGGATCAAAAAAAATTCTTTTTGTTTAGTTTTTTTTTTAAGATGGCTGCAAAGAGAGCTCACACTAGAAAGCTAGGCAAACTTCACTTCAAAAACGGTAACGCCAAGAAAGAGGATCAATAATGACTGCAGATCTTCTTCAAGCTGAGAAACACCAGACAATTCTGTAGAAAAACAAGCAGTTTTAGTCATAAATCCCTTTAAACAGATGCAGTTTTAAACTTATGCATCATGTTGATCTAAAAAAACATTAAAGATCTCAATCTTACAAGGCTTTTATCACATAACAGATTCAAGAGGTACCCAGAACCTACATATATTATTGCAGATAAAAATACAGTAGTGTTTCCTATACATACTACTCTTCTTCCACAAAAAGCTACTTTCACACTGAAGAAAAGTGAATTTCAGAAGTTTGCGATGTCTGAAAGCATCTATAAAGTTTACTGACATGTAAGCTTTGATCTCTGGTTAATGGCTTTGTTCATACCCTACATTACTGTACTGTGTCTGTGAGAAGAACACAAAAATCTTAGGCCCACAGAATCCAAGATGACTTTGGCATATAACACATATTGGAAAGTGAAACCTGTACCACCACAGAACAGGACGAAAGGAAGTTAAAAGTAACTGAAGTTTGGGCAAAAAGTTTCTGCTATAAGATCTGTAAATAAGACTAAACATAATATTCAATCTTTATGCAGTAAAATTCCAATTACTGATGTGAAGACAGATGTGAACAAGAAAAACAAGTTTTACATTTTGCAGGAAGTAAACAAGACCTCTTGTTCCAATTGCAGTTACACTGCTAACAGCATTTCTGAAGGGATTCTTTACTCTCTTACATGAAAGCTGTGACATCAGCCTGTACTCTCAGACCTCAAACTAAACAAGGTCAGGCTTAGTGCTGGGATGGGAGACCCAAGAAAAACCCTGCTCTTGCAGGAAGAGACCCCAGTGAGTCAGGAGATGGCACCACATCCCAGTGGCACTGCCTGCCTGGGGCTGGCAATGACACTGTGACCACCTGTGGGAGTTAAAGATCCTAAAACACTGCTCACAAAAGAGAGGTGACTCTTTACTGTCCCACTAAAATACTAACCTAGCACTCAAATATTTGGTTCAACTGCGTTTCCACAAAGTTTTAACTAAACAGTCTATCAATATCCACGACATGCTGCAATGAATATATTTCATAAAATGTTCTTTTAGGGCAGAGCAGAAATAACTGTAATACTTCACCCCATCCTCCTCCAGCCTTGGGACAGATACACAAAGTTTAAAGCAATTCAACACATGGGAAAATACTCCAGCAGGAATAATCTGTTCTTGGGTCCCTGATGCTGCAAAGGCCCTTCCAGTGTGGGCACTCAGTAGCTGCTTCTCCAGCACCACCACTGAAGAGCACATCAAACACAGAACCACTTGGAAAAGAAACGGGCACAGACTGCACAGCTGCAAATGAAGTCAGCTCCCAAGAGAACAGGTACGTCTGGGGAGGAATGGAAAGGAGAAAATGAAAACAAGGACTTTTCCTTGTAAAGACCAGTTCTGCAGAAGGCAATGGCTCTTGTACTGGAAACAGAAGGAAAAAGGTTAAGGTTAGAGGTCTCTATCCCCACTGCCTGCTCAATACACAGCCTGTTCCAACAGTGCACAAAGCTGAAAAGCACTTGCATTTTTTTCTCAGTAGTAGCACATTACAAAATTATGCATTTATGTAAAAAAAAAAATGGATTCCCTGAAAAATACACAAAACACACATAACTCACAACTCCACCTTTGCAAAGTATCTCCTTTATACAATTTGCTACATACTCTATTCAGTGCATCTAAACTCACTTCAGCTACGTTTTTAAGATTCAAATACACTGGAGTCACTAAAAGGAAGCTTAACTGTGTGACATTTGTTAAGAATAAGAGATTGAGAAACACAGAGATGAAAATAAGTTTGAAAGTTCTGAGGCAGAAGACAGAAAAACACTGCAGAAAGCTTCAGAGGAAAACAGAAACACAAGAACACAGGGGGAGCATACCAGGTGAATTCTAAGGAACATGCTCCAGAGAGGGGGCCACACTGGAGGACACCTGAACAGAAAGCACTGAAGAACTACACTGGAAAAATCAAGACTCCTTTGAGTTCAGAGAGGAACTCTAATATTCACCTGGGTGCCATGTTTTTATCTTACATTCATTCAATATTATTCAAAGTACTTTTACGATAATTTTACAAGTTAATCCTTACTCATTCCATTTTTACACCGAAATTTCCTCCTAGTTCATTCACACACTTTCAGAAGGGTTTGAAGCTGAACTTACTGGGTTCTTCATAAAATCAGGTATTCCAGAGGGCTTTCTAAGCCTGACCCTTCAGTGATTCCAGATACCCCTGTGGTCAGGACAGGCTCGCTGTGTCCTGCTGTTAGTGCACAGATCCACAGTAATCAAGTTTCCAATGAATCAGGAAAGTTCTCTACTTTTCAAAAACACCCTTTATTTGAACAAATGCTCCCTAATCCTCTTGTCACAGCTGTCAACTGGCAGTTCATTGTGTGCTGCTGCAGAGATTAGCAGGGAACAAACCCCATGGCACCTCAGCCTGGCGGGATCAGGGCTGCAGGACCCAATGGTGCCATGCTGAGATCCCACACCAGAGCTTTAGAGAACCACACCCAGCTCCTGCAGCTGCAAACATCCAGGGAAGGGGCAAAGGGAAAAATAAAAATAGGAAAGATGGGAGAAGAACCAAGACAAAGACACAGAGAGGGACAATCTTATGCAAAAGCATGAAGGGTGACAGTAAGACAAGTGTGCGATGAAGACACAGCTAATGCTGGCAATTGGTGCTAGTCAGGAGATGTCCTACACCCAATTAGGTACCTGAGTACTTAAATTAACAAGTTTGAATAGCCTCAAAAAACCACTATTTATCACACCACTCATCTTGCAACAGCTGCTGAACTCCACTCCTTATCAACCCCATCCTTTAAGACAAGGGAAAGAGGTGGGGGAAGAGCTCTACCCTCACACCAAAGGATGTTTAACTTCCACAGGGTCAAGTTTAAGGTGATCCTAAGGCAGCACTTCCTGTGCTGATGGTTCCATGCCAGTATCTGACAGAGACAGGTTCCCATGGAGCAGGGCCAGCTTTTGAGAGAGGGTGCCATCAACTGAGTCACAGCAACAAGATGGGTAGGACTGAACAGAGCTGCGAGAGCCAGAGACAAGTTAGTTGAAAGTGTTATGCTAATTGTTCTCCATTAATTTCAGCTACACTGGGAACAGACAGGCTTTCAGATACACCTTTTTTTAAAGATCTGTGGACAGAAATTTGGCCATATTAAGATTTGAAAATATATAATATCAAGCAAACTTGAAATAAGTTGAAAGTCAAAATGTTATTAGATTTCCAGACAAATGCAGACAATGAAAATAATTTGTATCTACAAGTTGCAAAAGAGTTTTCCATAAAGGCAGACAACAAAAATAAGGAATTTGAATCCTACAGAGTACACTGTTATCAAACAGAGCCCAAAATGAGGCTGATTTTCAAACACTATAGAAGGTTTTTCTCTTAGTGTAAAACTGATCATATCTTTTCAATAAAGCTTACAGAACTCTTGCTCCAATATTAAGTTTGACATGTGAACAGTTTAATTCAATGAATTCTTGGAATATATTGATCATGCTGAACACAGTAACCTCGGCGTGTCACCATTTATAGAACACAAACAGTCCAGAAAATAAGTCCCCAGCTCCCTATTCCTTCTGCCACTCTCAGGGGGTTTTAACCTATACATAGTTACCATAATTTTAATGTTAATCTTGTTCTTGGAACAACTCATCTTTTACCCATCCCTCTTCCACTATTTACAGAAAAAAGTCTTAAAAATTAAAAATAACTATTTTCACTTTCTAGTCAGTTTCACTTTCACATCAAAACACATTGAATTAGAACAAATAAATTCAGTTACAGTAAAAACATGAAATTATCTACAAGTTGAAAAGCACACCCTCATTTTGTAAGAACACAATGCTTTTGCAGACTGTACACCCTCGGGAAAAAAGTATCATAGAAGTTTTTGGAGGTCTGCCCTTTGGATAAACATCTATAGGTCTTCCTCCTCCTCTCTTACACATTGTACTCAGTGGGGCAATCCCTTCTGCCATGGGAGAATTCTTCTGCTTCTTGGCAAAACTGGCTCCAGCACATCATGGCAGAAAGGGTTATGGAAGGAAGAGATCTGGAATTTGGACACGCAGCCCCCCATGCTGCTCTGAGAATTAATGGTAGCCAAACCAAGAACTTGCAAGGAAATGAGAAACAGATGTTATCTAGTTGCTGAATGACCAAGTACAATGGATTTCAAATGCAAGGGATTAACTTTTGGACAATACAGAAAAGGCCACTGTCTTTCCAAAGGCAAAGGGGGAATTGCCCAGTTGCCTTAGAGAAATGCAGATTCTCGTTCATTTCAGCTCCCAATACTCAGGGTGGTTATTTAATATTGCTGTTCCACATGCAAGAAAAGCACTCATCTTGTTCAAGCCACCTCAAAGGTCATGCCCTTCATGAAACTTCAGGAGCACCTGGCACAGGGGACTCACGCTTTTTCTGGGCACAGATTAACCAGTCTGTTTCAGGCACAACTGGAAGAGTTTCAGTTCTTAGGATTACGTTTAGCTTCATCCCAGACACTTCCTTGATCAGAGGAACACAAAATAATCTGAGAATTGAAGTAACTGTAACAGAGGATTGCTTCAGAAAAGGGAAGCATGACATCTGAACAGGCATATTTACAAATGAGGAATTAAAATGACTGGTTTAGCAATCAAGAATCTTAAAAGAACTTACAGTTTTCAACATCTGAATGCAAAAAGGAACACAAAAGAAGTTGGTTTCCTATTTCTGCTCATTATATAATTTAATATATTCAACCAGCCCTCTTTTGTAAGAAGTGCATTTTAAAAGTGCATTTATTCCTTTACAGAAACAGAAGTGGAAAAAAAAGATTCAAGGAATAGTAGAGAAAGAAGGCAAAAGCCACGTATTTTTAAAAAGGGAAAGAAGTAACACACAGAAACAACAGGTAACTGCTGTCACTGTGGTGACCATGCCACAAACATGGCTTCCAGCCATTCCTTTCTACTGCTTTCAATCCCACTGACACCTTCAGACCCCCCAGTCTCCAGTAAGACAGATGCACACAGGTTCCTGCAGCTCCAAAAAGCTCTCTGGAATGCTGTAGGATTTCACTGGGAAACTCTGGTAACACAACTTTGTCCCCATGCACAACAAGGGCACAGCAGGTGTGGGGACCAACAGCCCCTCAGACACCAAAATTTTGACACCAACCCCAGAAAAAAAAAATCACAGTAATTTGATAAACAGGTCATACAGAAAGTAATCCAAACACAGACCAAATTTTACCATAAAAAAAAAAACCCAAACCAAAAACCCCACACAGAACAGTTCTGTGTTCTGATCCAGTAAACTGAACTTCCATCTGCCTCCAGGCATTTCCAGGGCTGGGTTCTTTCCCAGCTGAAATCCTGCTTGAGGTTGCAAGAAGTATTCTAGCTGCAGAGAAAAATCAAGTAACTGTTTCATTGGTTCAGTGCTCAAAATAAAAACCCTTTTGTTGAAATTATGACTGCACAATATGGTACTTAAACACTCACAAACTAAATTAGTTCAGAAATATCATGAAATATTTGCTTTTGTTTTCAAGACTTGTTGACTCAGAGAGCTGCTGAAGAAAGGAAGCAGCACTGAGGCTACAAAAAAAACCACTCATAAATTAACAAACTGAATGGAAATAATTTCATTGCAGCTCTGCTTGCAACAGCTTCTCCCCCAGATTTGCTGAGCCACCCAGAAGCCTGTGGAGTATTACATTATAAAGTATCTTTGTATTCACCAAATCTCTCAGCAGAGATATGTGCAAGCCACAGCAAAGGGCAGCACACAGCTTTTCCTAAATTCTCACCAAATTAATGAGTGTTTTTATTTAAGTGTAGTCCTGAATAAACCAAGTGGCTATAATATAACAGCTATATGAAACTTCAGTCTGGAGCCCCAAATAATGACTCTTCTTCCTCCCTCTTTAATTGATTTTCAGTTTTTAGCTTTAGGAACACGATATCCACATTTTAAGGGCATATTTAGGGTTCTTTTCCCATAGTTTAATTCCAGAATGTATGTAACACCAAGTGCACAATGCAGAAGTACAAACACTGGCTTATCACTTCACAAACATGTCCAAGGCCTGAGTGCCAGTATCCTCACTGAGAATTCAGTAATGAAACATTTTGGGAAGTTTTTTTGATATAATTCAAGACAGAAGTTCATTAATTTCTTGGGAATACAATAAAAATATTAGTGTGTTCCACTACACGTTATAAAAACAATTTACCATTTTAGCAATTTGAAATATTAACATGTTTCAAAATATAATAAGGTTAAATCACTGGATCAATAGATTTTTTGTAAAGAAGCTTCTGAAAATGCACCCTTTTCTTCTCCCCGTGAAAACTACACAGAATGCTTTAAGAAACTTACATTTTCGACCCCAGCTGCTCCCTACTTATTTGACTCCAGGAAGTAAGGACCACCTACAGTTCAAAAAACCTGAAGAATTTAAGGCTGAGTAAAAAGAATAAAGATCGTTCAGCAGTTTGAACCACTATCAGATACTTTTTTCCCAAAGGTCTGCATCGTGGAAAGAAAAACAGCCACACATTTGGAATCTGAGGGATGGTTCAGCTTTCTTTCAACAGAGTAAATGCCTCATTTATCATTTAACAAAGCAGTTTTTCAGGCTCCCTGAAAGTTCTTTTCAACTTCTGTCTGTTTTCAGACTAGGTGAACTTTGTATCTCATTACTCTGACTCTGGAAGCAGAGCATGTACATTAAAGAAACGTAACGTTATCAATCCACCACATGAAGAAAAAAAAACATGCCCGCAGCTTGATTTGTAAGCACAGCCTGAATTATATGAAAGTGAAACTGAGTAGAAAAAGGGATCAAATGGCTGCCTACACTGTCAGGATTCTTATTGCTCAATTCATTAATTCTTAAGGCCAGATAGGCATCAAAACCAGCAGTTTCAGACTCTAACGGCCTCTAGGGAGTTAAGGAAGGAGGGAGGAACAAGGCCGCCTGCGAGGCCGCGGCTGCCGCCAGCAGCGGTGGCAGGGCGCAGAGGAGAGCTCCAGGCAGCGGGAAGCGCGGTGGAGCTGGGTCACGGCTGCAGCGCCGAGAGGCCGAGCGGGAGCCGCTGTCCCTGGGCCCGGGGGGCGGCGGCGGGGAGGTCGGGGCTTTGTTCGGGCCCGGCGCGCCCGCAGTTCCGGCTGGCGGCGGGC
>VZSE01008797.1:67526-252883 GCA_013398275.1 Promerops cafer
GCTCCCGCGGGGCAGCATGGGAAGGCGCGGGGGGCGGGGCGCGGCGGCGGCCACGCCTCCCGGCGGGAGGAGTGCGGGGCCCGGGACCGCGGGTTCGCGGCTCCCCTCAGGCGCTTCCGGGGAGCGGCACCGCCGCTGCGGGCTGTGCGCGGGTGTCCAAGGTATCCACGGTATCCACGATAGCCAGAGTATCCTCTGGTCCTCATGCTGTTTCTGTGTCCCAGGGCACGCTTACGGGCACCCAGCCCCGCCCAGCCCAAGGCCGCTCTCCTCAGCACAACGCCGGTGTCACCATCGCTAAAATATTCAAAATTCTGGGCTCTCGCTGGCTGTGAGGCTCGTTAGAAGATTCTGGTAGAAAGGCCCTGCAGCCGACGTGCGAGGCTGTGCTGTTCCTCTGGTCCAACATTGCCACCTTGTGCTGGATGAGGAGAGGTTCCTGCTCCGCTGCCCTCCTGAAATCCGTGAGCTGGGACCAAAGTACTCGTACAACCCCTCAAGTACTATTCATTATTTGGATTTCTTTCATAGTTAACATCTTTCTTCCCTATTTAATTTTTTGGCTAAAGAACCGGTCTCTCCATTAGCCTGGAAACCGCTGCATTCCAGCAGCTTTACAAGGTGAGGGTATGTATGTGAATTCAGGGAAAGCTCCAGGGAAAAGGAAAAATCTCCCTCTTCAATTCATCACAGGCTGATTTTTCTTCTCTGTAAGTGGCTGGAGAGCACAATGAAACAGTAACACAAGGTATTTTTAAAAAATGGAAGTGGTACAATATACTTATTGAAATAATACGGAAATGCTCAGAGAACAATCACAAGAAATCCAGCTCTTAACAAGCTCAGGGTAAAAAAACAATTAAGTGCTCAAAAACAAGCCCATAAATCTCAGTTAACAATCCTCCTGTGCTGTGGTGCTGCAGAGCAGTAAAAGCAGAACAAATGCAAAGCAATCCAGCCACTTTTGCATAGTAGAAGTCATATATAGATTGCAAAATGTATGGTTCTCCTAAACGGAACCATAAATCACGTTGGCATTTCCCAAGTACGAATGCAGGTCCTGCTCCATTTCCTGGCTTTATTTCAGTGCCAGTCTTGGACCTCATGGGTTCTCTCCCAATTCCCTTTGCTGTCCTTTGCTCGAGGCACCAGAGCAGGGCTGAGGTGAATCACTCTGACCTTTATTGATCACCTTTGTGCTGCAGAAGGAGCTGCATGCTGCTGACTGTCCCCTTCCTGCTGGAGGTGACACCCCGAGCTCCAGACCCCCGAGCCTGTGCTTGTGCTGACCACTGCAGAACCTTCAGGACATCCCTGGTTTTTATTTTCCAGTCGTGCACAAAGATGAAAGCTGGACCTGCCCCGACCCAGAACCCCCTGCCCTGGGCTGAGCCCCAGTGTGGGCAGCAGGGCAGGGGGGATTCTGCCCCTGTGCCCTGTGCTCAGGTGAGACCCCACCTGCAGAGCTACCCCAGCCCCGGGCCCAGCACAGGAAGGAGCTGGAGCTGCTGGAGCCGGGCCAGAGGAGGCACCAGGATGAGCAGAGGGATGGAGCAGCTCTGCTGGGAGGAAAGGCTGGCAGAGCTGGCATTGTGCACCTGCACAGGAGAAGCTTTGGGGTGACCTCAGGGTGGCCTTGCAGGGCCTGAAGGAGCTCCAGGAAACGGAGAGAGACAATTTCCAAGGGCTGGAGGGACAGGACACAGGGAATGGCTTCCCAGTACCAGAGGGCAGGGCTGGATGGGATATTGGGAAAAGAGCCCATATTCCCCATTTTTTGCCACATTTGGGAATATCTGGTTCAGCAGCAGAGCCCTCTGACACAGTGAGTGTTCCTTGGCTGCCAGCAGGCAGGACCCCCCCAGCATAAAGGCAGGAGGCACCCAGGGAAAGAGGAAAATTGCTGGGCACAACATAAATCCATGGAAAAACCCTTGATCAGTTTTGCAGGTAGGATTTGTTCCTACAGAAACAATAGAACTCAGGCTTCAACCAGGAAAAACCTTTCTTCCCTAATGTTTAGTATTTTAACAAGTATTCCCATGTGCAGTACAAAAACTGTACTGCAGTTTTTGCTCTGGATATTCAGGTGGCAGAAGAGCTCATGGCTAAACTAACAGTGTCAGGGACATTTAAGGAGCTTGGATTAATTCACAAACCCAGAGTTTCCCAGAAGACTGCATGGAATCCAAAGGGATCCAAATCTCACCTTGAAGAGAGCAAAACACGCCTTCTGTTCCAACTTTTGCATTTAAATGCAATTTTTGTCTGAATTCCTGACAGTCATCTTGCCCCTCCCCACCAGTTCTGATGTATTTTACATATTCATCAGCCTTTTCCAACCTTCCTTTGTGGGCTCAGTTCCCCCCAGGCCTAGGGATGAGGCACTAAAGCCTCTCCAGTTTCCCACAAGAATTCAACACCACTCTCAAATCCTGCTGCACCCAACAGCCTTGTAAGATAATGAAAAACAAACTGAGCAAACTTAAATATAAATACGTTTAATTGAGGTCATAAAATGTATTTTAAACAAGCAGTGAGATGAGATTAACAATAAATTGTACACATAATTCTTGCTATACCTTGCCCCAAACCACCTTTGGTGTTTACAATTTCTACATCCACATCCTGAAAACAAATTCTTCTCCAGCTGCCCCATTTAAACTGTGGGCTCCAGGTTTCCATCTTCCCAATACCTTTCAAACAAGGACCTTTAAAGCACCATCGACCACTCCTGCTGCTCCAGCAAGCCCCACACCAACAATTTACCTGTAATAAAAACCCAATAAAGACAGTTGAAAATAAGACCCCTATTCAACCCTTAGCACTGACCAGTTAATTAGCTGACATTCATTTTTATATAAAAAATGCACATTAAAGTATCTGCAACAGAATTTCCTATTTTCAGTGTGTTGTCTGCATCCAATCTAGGCTCTAACTCCATGGGCAGGAGTTACTCCACTCTCGGGCATGCAGAGTGCTGCCAAAACCTGGCACCACCGAGCACCAGGACGGCCCCGCTGGTGCCAGGAGAGCTCAGCAGCACCTTTCTCTCCCAGCAGCATAACACTGGCACAGGCACTGAGCAGCCACGGGCAGCTGACTACTGCTGGGAGAAAAAAAACCACAACTGAGGGGTTTAGAGGGCAGAAGAAAGTGGAGGCACCTCTCTGGTGATGCCTCCTCATCAAGGCTTCGTCCAGCAAGAGGAATAGATAAGCTAAAACTATCGCTGGATAAACCACGTTGTTTCCACCCCGAAGACCTCAGGCTAGCACAGGAGCCAACAGAGGCCTATTAATTAAATCAAAACAGCAAAACAAGTATTTTTGCCCATTTCCCCTCTTTGGCTCATGGTCACACCTCACCCACGTTGCTCCAGAGCTCTCCCTGTGCCTCACGGGCAGGTTATCCCTTCACATCTCCTCCTCGGCTGTCCCAGCACAGCACAGCTCGGGGGTTTCACACACGACGGGGTCGGGTCACCTCAGGGCTGCTCCTTCGGCCGGCTCCCGGCCACCCCCAGCTCCGGGTCACCGCGATCCCCCCCATCGGCTGAAGGCCTAAAGAGAGGACAGCAGAAACATCGCAAAGAATCCATTAATTCCATCTGCATTCATAAAGCTCAACAGCAGCGGCCTGATAGAGGACAAAAGCCAGCAAACCGAGAGAAGGGCTGAGGAATTAGTGCTGAACAGCACAGCCGAGCAACATCCCCAGTCCCGGGGCACCGCTGACCGGCAGAAAGAGTTAAATAAAAAATGTACTTCAAGTGGCGCCTTCCGTCCCCGGAGCCCCGGTCTCCGGCCCCGCTGCCGCCGGCACCCGTGCCCCGTCCCCGCCTCACCTCATGGCGGCGGCGGCCCCTCAGGGCGGCGAGGCGAGGAAGCGCGGCCGGCAGGGCCGCTCCTTCCCCTCACGGCGGCGGGCGCAGAGAAGGGCCGGGCCCGCCCGCGCTGCCGAGGTGATTCCGCAGGCACCGCCCCGCTCGCTTCGGCCGCTCCCGCCGGGGCGGGGAAAAACCCTCGATAATCAGTCACCGAGCGGTTTGGGCTGGGAGGGACTTTAAGGATTAGCTCGTCCCAGCCCCTGCCGTGGGCAGGGACACCATTCACTATCGCAGGTTGCTCCAAGCCCCGTCCAGCCCAGCCTAGCCGCTTCCGGCATCCCTGACAGAGCCAGAGCAGGAAACTCAGGATCTGTGGGGCTGGGAGAACTGAACTCAAGCACCAGCTCATGGGAAGCAGAGGGCTGGAGAGCCTGCCTCTCTGCTTGCCCCTGATGTGTCCCGCTTCAGGCACAGGAGGTAGAAGTGTGAGAAAAACGAGGTTCACTTCTGGTAAAATAGAAAAGGTTTAATAAGAATAAAGACAATAGGAGACAGACATAAAGCAAATGGTTAATACGGCCGGGTGCCTCGGCATTCAGCCAAGAAGCACACCTTAACTCCAAGAAGCATTCCCCTATATACGTTTTTACTAATTCCCCCCCTTTTTTCATCCTGTAAATCAGCATTTTCTCTTCTTCTTCTCTAAGTCTGCATCTTCTCATGTTGCTAGTCTGTGCATTCTTCTGATCAATAATTCTCCTGTATTCAACTGTCATTTCTTATCTGGACAGATGGATCTCCTGTTTATTTTGTACTTCTCTGAGTTAGCAAAAGCTTTTCTTCACATCCTGCTATTCTGGTTTGTGTTACTGTCATCTTATCACATGGATAAGTCAGAAAAAAAGGTAACCTTACATATTTTAGTCACACAAAGGACCCACACGGCTAGCAATACATACTTAACTTACGAGATTACAAGCAACCAAAGTCACAATTTAGACTAGATTCAAATACTTATCAATAACATACAAATGTGAAAGCCAACTTTATTATATGTATTTATAACAAGTGTCAGCTCAGAAACAGCTGCCAGCAACAAAAAACCCAGCCTTGAAATAAGCAGAGAAAAAGTGGTTCTGCCAAGTGCCTCGCTGGGAGAAGCACAATTCCACACCTCCTCTGGCCTCCACTGGATGCCTTAACATCGGGCCCATGCTCTGTGTATCCATGTCCAGGCACAGCAGTGTAACTGTGACCTCCCTCGCTGAGGATCCATTCAAAGGAAGTTTTTCTCTGGGCTTTGTGCTCCAGTGAGACACTACAAGGCCTTTCCAGAAAGCCTGGCATCCCTCCCCCAATGCTCTTCATGTGCTAATGCTCTCAGAGCTCAGCAATGAGCTCAGCTGGAGCTGTGCCTTGCCTCAGGCAATCATCCACTCCAGCACTGTCTTCTTCAAATGCTTCACGGTCTATTTTCAGCCCAAGACAGGCAGCTATTCTTCCTGGATGTGGGGTGCTCCTCCCTGGCTCAGCCTGATCTTGCCTTGTCCCAGGAAGCTCTGGGCTTGTTGTGCCCAGGGAGACTGGTGCTGAGCAGAAGGAGCCCGGTGCTTCCCCTGCCAGTGATGAACCTGGTGAGGAACAGGTTTCCCAGCTATGCCCAGTGCAGCACAGCAAAAGCTGCCTGGTGGACAGACAGGTAAGAGCAGACACAGAGCACTTCATGGGGGTCTCGCTGCCCTATCCCACACAGGGATGGATGATGACTCTGCCGAGACCCTAAGCCACAGCTTCAGCTTGGAACTCTTTCATTCACTGGTGCAGCATGAGGCCCAAATTAATATGCTTTGTCTCTTTTAATGAGACATTTTCAGCAGGATCAGGGTGATACTTCAAAAGCTTCCTGAATGCCAAATAACCGAACTCAGCAACTCTCAGTGCCAGGACCAGCCTCTCACTTCCCAGTATAGATTCCCTGTGTGCACAGCTTTTCCTCTGCTTGCTGGCCTCGGAGGGGGGCTCAAACAAGGGCCTGCATATTATTTGTGAGCTTCGGGTGAAAAGCATCAAACCAGATGAAACACAGAAGCTCTGCCATGGGAGTGAAGCCCTTTTCTGTCACAGGAATGTGCTCTCTGCATCAGCTGCAGCCAGTCCCTGTTGTTCATCTTGGCTTGGTGACAGCTAAACAGATCCTCCTTTTCTCCTGCAAGTGTTGAGTGGGGCCTGAAGGGACTGAGATGCTTTGTTCCAAGCCAGATTAGAGATATGAGTTACTACAAAACAAAAGCCCAGCTAGCCTTCAGGAGAGTTCCTCTAGTCTAGACACAGCCTCCCCTGAGCTCCCTGCATCCCAGCACAACCCTGCAGCTTGTGTTCAAAGCAACTCAACAGCTCCAGAAGCCTGGGTAACCCCTGTCGAGTGAATGCTCAGTTACAGCATAACGGAGGAATCACATCTGAGTGATTTTGCTCCCATAAATTAGCAGGATGGGTTAAACCAGGACATGAGCACTGTCTGCTGGCACAGTGCATCCACTCAAGAGATCTGCACTGGCATGGAGCTGTAATGCTTCAAAATACGTGTGCTCCAAGCCTGGGCTGGGACATCCCCCTGCGTAGCCGATGTCTGCAGCTTCTGTGGCAGCAAGAGAGATCCTTTACTGTCACCTCAGCCCTGAACACACCCGTGCCCAGGGCTCACTGCCTGCCCCACGTCACTGCTCACCTCCAGCTCTGGCACTGCAGGGTTGGTACTGTGATCCTTCCATACTGATCAGATTTTGGCTCAACACCATTTGGCCACACCGTCAGTCACTGGAGAAAAAGACAGAGTAGTACCGTGGGAAGAGGAAGAAAATTCAGTAAACCTATGGAAGAAAAGATTTGTGGATGTACATCTTCATTTACCATGGTGGTCACCTCCAGCCCCACAGCCAAGCAGGTTTGGGCTCTGGTGAGAAGAACTTTTGTCCCCTCGGTGTCTGTCACGGCTGGGGACCATGCTGATGACACACTGCGGGTGTTTGTGCTCGCACTGCTCTATGTGACACCAGCCTTGCTCTGCTCCCACACAGCAGAGGTGGGGGGGCAGCCATGGCCTCGATGCTGCCTTTTCCTCTTTTGGGAGATTCAGCATTCTTTAAGGTGCTGCACCCAGGTCAGGGCGACCCCACACATGAGCACAGACTGGGAGAAGAGCTCATTGACCAGCAGAGAAGGACTTGGAGGATGTCATGGATGAAAAGCTGGACATGAGCCAACAATGTGCAGTGGCAGCCCAGAAACCCCCCTGTGCTGGGCTGTACCCACAGAGGAATGGGCACCAGGTGAGGGAGGGGATTGTCCCACTCTACTCTGGCCTTGTGAGACCCCCCTGAAGAGCTGCTCCAGCATCAGAAGGATGTGGAGCTGTTGGAGCAAGTCCAGAAGAGGCCACAGAGATGCTCCCAGGACTGGAGCCCCTCTGGAGCCAGGCTGGGAGAGCTGGGGGGGCTCACCTGGAGATGAGAAGGCTCCAGGGAGAGCTCAGAGCCCCTGCCAGGGCCTAAAGGGGCTCCAGGAGAGCTGAGAGAGACTGGGGACAAGGGATGGAGGGACAGGACACAGGGAATGGCTTCCCACTGCCAGAGGGCAGGGCTGGATGGGATATTGGGAATTAGGAATTGTTCCCTGGGAGGCTGGGCAGGCCCTGGCACAGGGTGCCCAGAGCAGCTGGGGCTGCCCCTGGATCCCTGGAAGTGTCCAAGGCCAGGTTGGATGGGGCTTGGAGCAGCTTGGGATAGTGGAAGGTGTCCCTGCCAGGGGGAGGAATAAAATTATTTTTATGGTCTCTTCTGACAACCCATTCTGTAATTCCATCTTCTCCTCTGCCGCCACAGAGGGGCCATTTCCACTTCCCCACTGCCATCACAAGATGGCATTCCAGACCTAAAAGCTGAGCTGGCTCAGCTGATACTCAGAGACCTTTTCAGGCTCTGGGATGTCCAACCCCAGAAGAAGCTGTGGATTTAACCCTGCCTGCTGAGCTCCTCTGCCAGGTCTCAGCCCCGACGCTGCCTTTTAATCACATCCTTAGTGCCAGGGCTGTGCTTTAATCACCCGCACTGAAACACTGCTGCCGTTACTCTGTAACCTCTGAGCCATCTAATTGCACCGAGTTAAGCCAGTTACAGTTTTGACAGTGAATGGCATGCAGAGCACTTTAATCTTGACCTGCAATACCTCCAGCTCTTGCAGGGCCTCCTCTGCCTCCAAGGAGACACTGCAAATCAGACCAAGCCAGGATGTAGTTTAAGACACGGACAAAGGGAGCCAAGGGCAAATCATGAGAGAAATGAATCTGACTCATTTTGTTACAAAGCACTGTCGAAGGTAGAACTGCCTTTTCTTTGCCTGAGAATGATTTGGGAGAGTAGTGAGAAGTCTTTCAATAATTTATAACTTTAAAAAAAAGAGAAAAATCATTCTTCTTAGATATGTTTTTTTTTAAAAAAAAAGAAAGCTAATTTTGAGTTAGGTGCATAAAGCCCTGGTGCAGTGTATTATCCCCTGTGTCTGCTCCCATGTGTGAGTGGGTGCTTCAGGCTTCATCCATTCTTGCTCCCTGCAAGAAGAACCCATGATCCAACCATCTCCTTCCCTGGCCAAGGGCCTGCAGCCTCCCACTGGGGCTTTGTGCCATGTCCTGGGTGCCAGCTCTGCCAGCACAGCTCCCCGGGGGTGGCAGTGGAGCAGGATCTGCTGCTCAGCTGTCCCTGAGGCTGAGGCTAGCTGTGTCCCTCTGGGCAGCTCGGGGAAAGGCTGCTCAGGCTGTTCCTTTACCGTGGAGCTGCAGAGCAACCTCGCTTGGTCCGGAGGAAAGAGCAGTCGGGAAAGGTTATATAACCCCCAATCAGCCTGCCAGCAGGCAGTGCCACTCTGGATGTGGCTGGGCAGGAGCGTGCCCTGCCCGTGGGACCCTGCCTCCCCCAGGCCTGCAGCCCCTCTCCCCGTTTGCCCCCCTCCATGCACGCCTGGGTCTCCCGGCCCTGTCAGAGCCTGGTGCTTTTGTTGTTCAAAATGCACTCGGGCAGCTCGAGGAGCCTGTGCAGTTTCCTCTGTTCTGGCCTGAAACTGCTGCACAGCAATTTCTTTTTCCATTTCATCTCTGGCAGAGCCCTTGAGCTTTGCTCCCTTCCTCTTCCACTCCCCTCTCCTCCTTCTGAGCTTCTCCCTGGCCCAGTCTCCTTCCCTGGTGTCCCCTTCTGCTCCCAGCTCCTATTTAACCCGCATTTTTTCTGTCCTCTCTCTCCTTCAGTGCTCCCACCCAGAAGACAGATCACAAATCACAAGCTCTGCTATTCATCTAACAGATCCTAAACCACTTTCTCAGCGTGATAAATGTGATCCCCTAGGATGCAAACCACTGCTGGGGTCTGTGGCAATCCCATGGCATCAACCACGGGGTCAAACGTACCAGGGGGTTTGCAGCTGCCCTGCCCCGAGCGTGGGCACCACAGTCAGCTCCCCTTAGGAATTCAGCCCTGCACAAGGCCCACCAAACACACCTGTGTCCTTCCAGTGCCCCAGCAGCTCTCCTGGCAGCAAGGAATTTGCTTTAATTCTGTGAGTTTTATAAAGGCTGACTCAAATCCCAGGGATTCCAGGCAGTGCTGACCTCCAGAGTGGGGTGGTGTGAGCACAGCCTTGGGGTCAGGTGCTGGGGACAGATGGGTGGGCACATCAACCCAGCGTTGTAGAGCAGAGCTAACTAGGAACAGCTTATTCCATTAAGAAAAAAGGAAAAAAAAATAATTCTTAATTAGGACAGAAACCCCCAGATAGGCTTTTTAAAAGAAAATGCCTAAAAATACCGCTTTGATTTGAAAACTATTTTTTGCTCTTCAACTGTAAGATAAAACACATTTGAATTGATGATGCATTTCACAGCAAAAATACATTCCTTTTCATCTTGAAAATGCTGAAATGAGTTGTTACAAAATTTTCAACATTTACCCCCTTTCTTAAAAACCAAAATTTTTAATTTAGATGAAATGTCTTTTTTTTTTTTCCTAATGGAAACTCTTGATTACATTTTTACCCAACAGCTCTAATTAGAATTAACAATTACAGCTGATTCTTGGTGAGGGTGATAAACAGCTGGACTGTGCAGCCCTCTCCACTCTGGGACTTCCAAACAAGCCCCAGCCCTGGCAGTTTAGCCTTCTGCAACATATTAGACCTGTCTAGTCACTGGAATTTATTTTCCTTTCTTTTTTCCCCACCCTTCCTCCTCTGAGAGTTAGTTTTTACCAGTGCAGCATCTCTAAGAGTCAGGGAACTTCACAGTGAGTTGAGATCGCATTGATTTCTTGAGGAAGAAGCCGCATACTAATTTTTCCTATTTTTCTCCCTTGAGGAACACAGGTAACAGCTCCAGGAAGGCAGCTGGGTTTGTACATATTATGTTCACCTGCTGGCTGACAGGGAAGTCTGAGGTCTGTGGGACCATCATGGGACACGAGGAGACTTTGGCTGGTCTGGTGCAATGCTGGCGTTGCTGGGAAAGCACGTGGGATTAAAGCAGAACAGGCTAAGCCTCAGAGAAGCATCAGGTGAGGATCAGTCCCTGCTATGCTGCCAGAGCTTCCCTCTGCCTCCAGGAAGATCCTCACACACCCCAGCTCTTCAGGGCAAGGGAGGGAACACTGGAGCAGTGTGACTGGAGAGGAAGGGACTGTGGTGGAGGGGAAGTTGCCAGAGTCGGCTCTGAGTCTCCAAACCCTCTGTTCCAGGCACCCAGGCAAGTTTGTCCAGCCTTTGCAGGCAACCTGCAGAGATCCAAGAGGTACTGGGGCACCCTCCTTCATGAAACCAGTGTCCTCAGTGCTGCTGTGACTCCGGGGCTGCCGTTTCATCGCTGCTCATCCCTCGGCTGGCTACACACTGTTACCGGCTGATCTTCTCCCCCTGGAAACAAGCCCATGGCTTCAGCCCGTCCCACCTCGCCCCTCCCACTCCCCTGCCAAACAGTTATTACCTTCTTGGACAAACCTGAGATACTATTAAATGAGAGGGGGGTTTTCATACACAAATGTCCCTGTGATTAATGGATTAGGAGATTCTGGGCAAATTAAAGCCTTTCTTCATACTTCACACATCCAGCTCTTCAGCTGCTGTTCTTTCCCTTCTAGTCCTTTACAGAAGTCCCTGTCGGCCTTGCTTGCCCCATCCCTTTTGCTGCAGTTTTCTCTCCACAGTGACCTAGGGATGTGGCTGGCACTCATTTTCCCCAAAGCCTTCACCCCACTGAGTCCTGGGCAGACCCTGCTGCTCCTGAACCAGCTCTGTGGAGAGGAGGATGCTGTGAGCACAGCTTGTTTATACACAAAACCAACCCAGGAGAGGGGCTGTAAATGCCTCTTTATTTCCATATTTATCATTGCAGCTCAGATGGATGAGGAACCCAATGGAAACTTTAGATGAAACAGAGAAGAAATGAAAAAGTGTTGGCAAGCGGCGGCTCAGCTGAGACTGGCAGCCTCAAGGGCTTTCAGAAGGAAAAAGGCTTTCAATTACTGCACTGCTGCTCCGTAACATCCCAATTTCCCTGCCATGCCAGGAGGAGCGGGGCAGCTGGGGAGCCCTGCCCTCCTGTGATCCCACCCCAGGGAGATGGACCTGAGACCCTCAAGCCGAACGTTTGGTCTTGTTGATGTTTTCCAGGGCTGATGTCTTCCCAGAGCAGCAGCAGATCGCGGGTGTGGAGGCTCCATAAGGATCTCCAGCTGATGGGCACTGTGGAAAGGAGCCACAGAGGCTTTACTGGACACCTTTGGAATACCCAGTGCTGGGTGTTGGTGATGGATGATGATTTAAAGCCTGTCTGTGCAGGGAATAATGGCTCATAACCATTCCCTCTCCTTTAGTGGTGTGACACTGCTGAGATGCGTGGTTTCGTGTTTCCACCTTAGGGGGGGTGTTTTATTAATTGTCCCTGTCCTTGCTCCTGAGCCCATGTGTGTTGTGATGTGGGGGTGCTTCAAATACAGCGAAGAGGAGGTGGCAGCCAGGATGTGGCTCCTGGGGGAGGCAGCCAGAGAGGCAGGGATGGCTGCTGCCCACGGGCTTTCCAATGATCTGCAACCTTCGGCCCTGGGAGAGACTGACTGCCCCCAGGCCAAGGGAGTCTGAGTCTGCTGAGGGACAACCAGGACTGTGTGTCTGTGACCAGGGTCTGTTCCAAGGGGAAGAGGCAGGGGATTGAACTGTCCCCTTACTGCCTGCATGGCCCTCCGTGCTGGTCAATTTTTCACCCAGATCCCTGCTTGGGCACCCATAAAGGCCCCTGCCCAGGTCATTTGGCATGATGGCTTCTAGAAAAGTGTCCCTGGGGTCACTGTCCCTGCCTGGTCACAGCTGGGCTGGTGGCACTGAAAACCTGAGCTTCCCTTCACACCCCTCCTGTACCTGCAGGTCCCTGTGCTCTCACTACGGGCTTTATTCTCCTCCCTGCTTTCCCCTCATTTGTGCCCGGCTCCGGAGGAGAGCGCGGGGAACTGATCACTGTGTAGCCTTTGCTGATTTAATCCAAAGCCGGTATCAGGCGGGAGCGAGCGAGGGCAGCCCGGGGGACCCCTGCACGCGGCCAAGCCCCTGGCGGTGCCGCACGGCGCCGTTAATACCGGCAGTGAAACGCTGCAGCCAGCCGGCATCACCGCCTCTCACCGCAGGCGCAGCCCGCCCTCCGCCCCGCAGCTGAAGCTCCCACGAGGCCAGAGCTGTCCTGGGGATACGGCCCCGAGCGAGAGGAACCGTCAGGGGCTGCCACCCAGCGGGATGCTGACCCCGAGCTGTGCCACTGCTGCACGGGCAGCAGCTCACCCTGAACCTCGTGCTGGCAGAGCCCTTCTTAGAGCAGGGATGGCCCCTGGGCCCATCGCATCCCACTTATGACTCCAGAGCCTCCGAGGGACTGATGGCAAAAGCCCTTGGATGAGTCTCTTTTTGACAGTGAATGAAATAGGATTTGTGCTGGTGGTGATAAGAGACTGCAAGTTGGACCCATTTGATTCTCACGGCAATTTGGAGAGGCTGATGCTGACGTGGCCAAACAGGTCCTGCAATAGCCTTCATGTCCCAGCACACAAAATGGGTGAGAAAAAGCATTTTTAAAGGTGGCTGGGGAAACTCTGCAGCTGTGATGCCATCCTGTCTCAAGCCCAGGCCTCTCTGGAGTCACATGTACTACAAAAACCCTCTGCTCTGAACTCAGGCTGCGTCACGACTCACTGTCTTGGGCTGTAAAAATGCATTTCGTTGTGTCAGCACAGAAAGTGGTTGTGGGCAGCTCTCTGGCTGTGGTGAGGCCGGCCAGGGCAGGCTGTTCAACAATTACACCTGCTGGAGCCCAAATTCCATCTCATATTTTGCTACAGCACACAAAAAAGGTTCAGGGGAAGGAAAGGCTGGAGGGGAAAAGTGTTTCACTTAAAAATCCTGGTAGGACTCTATCCAGTGGCTTGTCTGGCCACAAACCCATCTATTTTGGTGCAAGTGTAGAGTGCAAAGCCTGGACCTGCAACCTGGAAATGTGACCTCACAAGTCTCCTGCAGCCTGTGGAGTTTGCTTTGTATCCAGGAGAGACACCTCTTGTGCTCATCCTGGCATCCTTCCAGAGGGAAAAGGGCAACTGAACCCTCTGGATGTCTCTGCCTTGCTGTGTTAAACAGCATCCATGGCTTTTCTCTGGGTCTTCCCCCAACCAAAACTACTTGCAGGTACTTTTAGTATGAAAAAATCACTAAGAACTAAGAGATACCTGTCGAGGGGCAGCACTGTGAGGCTTCACAGCAATGGCACCTTGTGACTTAATTTTGCTTTTGGACTTTAATGTCCAATTATGTGTCTGGGGGTGTTTAGCACCAGGTAATTTAACTTGTGACCAAATTTGGGACATATTGCCACAACTGAGCTGCTGGAGAAGCCAAACAGCCTTGAGGAGAGGAGCCTGGCGGCTCCAGACGAGCATATGGCAGTCCTGGGCACAAAACCACACATCTTTTCCTGAAGATCTGAATTCCTCAAAGGAAGGGGTTTAACCAGGAGGGATCAATTCCATGAAGAGCAGTTGCCCTGTTGCTGCTGTTGTCCAGGACAGAGCAATGCTGTGGGACCGAGACAGGGGCTCTGTGCTCATTAACACCCTGGGCACTAACAAAGCCCAGGAGCAGCTGCAAACAGAGCCAGCTGAAGGATTCCTGCTGCCTCCCACCGACGCTGCCCACGATTCATCAATTACCTATCTGCTTAGTCCTTTTCTCCATCCTTTTACAATCTAAATAGCACATTTTATAGTCGCTGCTAAGTGATGTGATCAACATCAATTACCTACTAAAAGAGAATCAAGTCTTGATTTAAAATTAAGTGCTGCATTTTCCCATGTTCTTTATATGTAGCCAACAGAATAATTGCAGTGACATAAAAACTAATTACACAACTCCACAATTAGGCCTCCCTCCTAGTGCTGTGATTGTCTTTAAGTATACTGATGAAAAATTACTGCCAGTCCCAAATTACTCTCTCACACCCATCTTCTCTAATACCTTTGGAAAAAGCCCTCCACCCCATCAGACCAGAGAGGAACTCCAGATGCAGAAGGTAATACATGCAGAGTGTATTTTCTTATCACTTCGATGTGGGAGCAGTTTCAGATGTGGGATTCAGTTGGGATTGCCCAGGGATGCAGCAGTGCTCCTGTCTGGATGGACTGAGCACCTCCGGGAGGCTTCCCAAATTGCCTGGTGCCTCGTGTGCCAGCACCCTGAGACAAGCAGGGAGAAAATCCTCTTCCCAGTGCCCCAGCTGACATTTGGCTCCTGGGCTGCAAGCAGAGAGACCAGTCCTGCCTGGCTGCCAGCCTTGGGCTTGGTGTGTGGAGCCCAAAAGGAGGAGGAAGAGGCTGGAGCACAGCAGTGCTTTCACACATCCAAAGGCCAGGAGTTATACCCAGGCAGCAATCACGTAGCTGCCTGAGAAACCATAAACCCCAACAAAAATCATAAACATCAATAAAGCTCTGGTGCACTCCTGACAGGCTTTGAGGGATTTGATTCCAGATTATGTTTTTGAGATGTTTACAACCAACCTGGAAAGACTGAAAATATTCAATTACTGGCAAGGAGAGCTGAGATTTGCTTACAGTCCATCTCCTGCCTGCAGGATCTCTGTGGGTGCCAGCAGTGAAACACAGCATGGGTGAGCAGAGCTGTGGGGACAGTGGCCCAGGGACAGGTCCCCCTGATGTCGCTGAGCATCTTTCGCTAGATAATTAAGCATTGCAGGTTTGATTTTGGGGCTGGCAGGTTGGTTTTGGCTGCTGTGCGGTGGATCCCACATCCCGTGTGCTGTTCCTCAGCCACAGCCCAGACCTTGCCAGGGAGGGTTGCACAGCTCATGGATGTCAATTTTCCATCATTTCTGCAATGCCATCACTCAGTAGCAGACAGGAGAGAAATGGGAAATGCTTTGGCATGATTTTAATCAGCAGAGTGCTTTTGAGTGAACAAGGTGAGGGGACCAGTGAGATCCCTGTGCCTTCTCTGACTTTCTCACCTCATTTCAGCATCAGCCAGGGATGCCAAGGCTGAGAATTTACACCCTTGTATTTACCTGAAACCTCACTACCTGCCTCAAAACCTGTGAAAATAAATGGGGTGGTGAAGTGGCCTGCGGCAGGGACGATGTGATGTGAAAGGCCAGCATCTCCGGATCATTGTGAATATTCCCTCCTGATCAGCAGCCCAGAGCTCTGAGTGCCACCTCCAGCCCTCCAGGGATGGGCACTCCAAACCTCCCTGGGCAGCCCCTGCCAAGGCCTGAGCCCCCTTTCCATGGAGAAATTCCTCCAGAAGTCCAACCTAACACGATGCAGAGAGGCGCCCCCAGCCAGGCAGTCCCGTCTGCCCCTTCCTGAGGGACAGATCCTCCAGGACGGGGCTGCTGCCCGCTGCCCGGGACAGGTCGTTCCCACAGCCGAGGAGGCTCCACAGAGGAGGGGCCCGACCCGGGACACGGCTCAGCTCGTCGAAACCAGCCCGGGACACGGCTCAGGCTCAGCCCGGCGATCCCAGCCCAGGACACAGCGGGGCCGGGGCAGCGCAGCGCCGCCGCCTCACGGGGCATGGGCGGAGCCGGGGGACGGGGCCAAGGCCAGAGGGCGGGGCCAGGGGCGGTGGTGACAGCACGGGCGGGGTCAGGGGGTGTGGCCAGGATTGGGGCTGCGCTGACTGGTGGGGCGGGGCCAAGGGCGGGGCCAAGGGCAGGCGCTGGGTCAAGGACGGCGCTGATTGGCTGTGCGGGGCCGGGGCGGGGCGGCTGGGGCCGGGCGGAGCGTGCGCAGTGCGGAGCGGTGAGTCGGGGTGGGGGGGTCGCGGTGGGAGGTGTTGCTGGCGCCCCGTGAGGGCCGGGCTGTAACGCCGGGTCGGGCGCCCGGAATACGGGACGCAGCCCTGGTCTCGACCCTGTGGGCACCGGCCCTTGCCTCCCGCGCGCTGCCCTCGCGCTAGCGGAGCCGGCGGTGAGGCCTTGCCGGGCTGGGGGCTGCCCGCCGCCCCGGTTCCCCTCAGAGCGGCCGTGGCCGGGCCCTTAGGGACGGCGCGTGTCCGGCCCCGGGGGCTCGGGCAGGCCTGGCAGGACAGGCAGCTACTGCGGCTGCAAACGCGGGCCCCGTGAGGGGCACTTAGGCACACAGTGGGGGCAGGACAGGGATCCCATACACTGAGGGGTTTTAAACATAAATATTTACACGTAAGTTACCCCCAGCGGGCACAGTTTGGATCCTGCCTGTAGCACGAGGCTGGGCTGCGTGACCTCCGGCCTATTGTGTGCCCAGGCTGCTGTGGAATAAAACGTGCTGGAACCATTGGAGTAGCTATGGGATGTTAAAATGGATGTTTATTCGGGGTGTGAGCTCTGCAACACGAGGTCTGAATTTTAAAACTGTTCTAATTGTTTTGGTACGAGCCTGCATATGGCTCTCTGGCTGGATAAGTGCTAAAATGATGTGTTGCACAAGGCCAGGAAGGGAAGGCTGAGCAAATGGGATTTTGTGTACAAACACTGGAATGTTGCCTTAAAATAAGTTCAGTGGTTGATTAACACTTGCGTTAGGAGTGATCTTTGACAGAGCTCTGACGCCGCCCGCCTTCGGAAGGGTCTGGGTTTACAGCAAGTTCTGTAGACACAATTTCTTAAGGCCAAGTTATTTATTCTGCAATGTTTTTCTGCTAGAACTAACCCAGTCCAAGTGCGGCGCAGAGGCAGAGCTGCCTGCACCGGTGCTGCTCAGTTTGCCTGCCAAAGGAGGGTAATCTGCAGAGGCATTTCTGTGGTGGAGCTGTCTGTGAAGGAGGCTGCTCCCCGTGCACAGCCCGGCAGGAACCTTTGAAGTGCAGATAAGTGTCCAGAGGACATTAGAAGATGATGACACACCCTGTCATTTACCAAACATGCTGCTGCAGTGTTCCTGCTCCCTGTGATCGTTTGAATTAATTTGTTCTCTGGGAATAGCATTGTTAAAGGATGGACTTCTAATTTTCTCTCTTTTCTTTCCCCCAACTCTGCCTTAAAATGACCCAGTCTGGTCCACTTTGTTTTTCAGCAGCCTCCAGGGCATTTCTATGGTGGAAGTATCCAAAATACTGTCCCAGAAAATTCAGTGTAGGAGTCCAGCTACCAGAGGTGAGAGAGCAGTGTTGCGAGTTTGTGGAGGCTGCTGTCTGTGTGACCATGTATTTACTAAATTTGAATGGATACAAATACGATTCTTTGGAAGAAATCAGCTGGAAACAATTCCTGGTGAACTGTCAGAACAGCCTTTGAACCCACAGTGTTCTCCCTGTGTCCTAAAGCAGCACAAGAGCAGGGCTGGTGCTACTGCCACCACCCTCTTCATTTTTACAGTGGAGAATTCCATTAGCCTGAGCAATAAAACACCTGGAAAACTCCAGCACCCCCAAACCTGTCTCTGTTTCAGCACAGCAGCCATACCTTGAGAATTTGTGAAGCAGTGGATTATTGGGATAAATTTAGGGATAACAGTCAGCCTTTCTATGTGCTAATCCTCTGTGCTACTGACTCCCTCCATGGCTTTTATAACCCACCTGAGCTCTTACACTCAGCGTTCTCCTCTGAGAATAACGCTCAACTTGGGCTCGTGAGGGAGGTGAATCAGCTTTAATTAAGATTTGTCGAGCACTTTGTTGATAAGTTCTCAATAGCTAGTTGCTATTTTTTGGAACATGCAGATATTCTTAGCACCTGAAGTGGGAAGTGACACAACACTGGGGATCTCTGGGAAGCAGCCCTGTGAAGGGAGACGGCGCCTGCTCACCGAGGCTTTGTCAAATCCATTCTGGCTGCGGTCCATGAGGCAGCTCAGCAAAACCCCAAATCCCTCTGAGTCTTTGGGAAATCTGAAATGTTCCTGAGAGCTAAGCCCTGCTTTTGCATGAGATTTGTAGCTTTTGCCCCCTTGCTGGATTTCTCCCAAGCTGCTGGTTGGGTTTGGTGTAGCTGTGTTTTGACGGCTCCAGCTGCTGTTGCCTGCTTTGTAACACCTTGTGGCAATGACTTCACTGGCTTTCAACAACTGTCCCCTCAAATTAAGGTGTCTGGGGTAGGCAGGGCTGGGTGGTGGCCCTTGTGGACTTCAGGCAGTCGCAGAGGTCAGTGGGGCTGTGTGGGGTGGGAGGGGAGGAGGAAAGCTGGGAAGCTGTGCCCTTCCCCAGGGCTGCATGCTATTCCCTGCTGGCTTCTCTGCTGCAGCAGTGAGGTGGCAAATGAAGCTTGAGGAGCTTCGTTTGTGAGGGATAACAAAGGTGTGAATGGAAACGGTCACAGTGGTGCTGGGTCTGTGTTTTATGTGGGTGCCTCTCAGCAGGATGAGGAGCTCTGTTGTATTTTGGGGAAGAGAAGGCTGTTCATTTGGCTTGGTCAATGCTGTAGGAGTAGCCAGATAGAGGATGCTAAAATGAAATACACGGCTGGAACAGCCTCCTTGTCCGTGGCTGTGTCCTGAGCTAGGTGAGAGATAGTTGGCTCCAGGCTGGACAGTGGTGCATGGTAGTGCAGATCTGGACAGGGCCCAGTTCCCTCTGGGCCTTGATGGAATCCCAGTCTCAGAGAGCCTGACAGCTCATCTAACTTGCCCTTGCAGCAAACTGAGCAGCCAGTTTGTCTCTTGCCTTCACAGAATGGGAAGCCCCATGGCTGGTTGTCCTTGTAAGTAAACCCTGTTAAAATCTGAGAGCTGGTACCAGCCCTGGAGGGAGCAGGGATGGGGAAACCCCTCCACAGCTGGTATGGGGCAGCACGTTTTATACTGCTGGCTGCTCTGCTGGCTGCCCAGACCCTCTGGTTTGTCTGTGACTCAGAGGTGATACCCAGCAGGGAGCCCAGAATTGGGTATTTTATGTTCCTCCATCACAGAGTGACGTTCAGCTCTTTGGAGCTGTGATGTCACAGCACTGGCACATTTAGTCTGGTCCCCAGTTTTCCTCAGGTTCTCTCTGTCTGGAGAGCTTTTCCCTGGACTCTGTTTGTGTGCTTGATCTCTGTTTATGCTGTTTCCAAGTGCACTTCTTTGCATCGTTTTCCTTGCTTGTCTTTCTATTGATTTGTGGGTGTTTTGGGAACTTTTCTTCAGTTTATCAATTCTGATCATGACCTCCAGAGTGCTTCCAGCTCTTAACTCCTGGGCATCCTTTCAGGTTTTATAAAAGTGCTTTCTCTTTCATTGTTCAAACCATTAATGGAAAGGATGAACAGAAGCAGACCTGGGCTGAGCTCCCAGGGCCCATACACAAGGATTTCTCCTGTGGTGACAGGAATTGCTGATAGCTACCCGTCAAGCATGAGGGGTTGAGTTGCTTTGGTTGGTCTTTTTTTTCCTTAGTTAGTAATGAGCACTGGGCCTCATTAAGGTGAGCTTGCCCAGACCCAGCTCCTCTGGCTTTTGAAAGCATCAGATGGGTAGAGTGAAAAGCCTGCTTTGTGCTGGTCAGAGGTGTGATGGGCAGGTCTCCGTAGTGGGGGATTGCTCTCCTTCTGAAGGCTTAGGTGATTTTTAAGAGCTTTCATGAACTTCATTTACCTGGGGTTTCTGGCTGAAACTTGCTGGGACTGGCACAGCTCCAAGGCAATCCTCAGGCCTTCTTCTCGCTCAGAGCTGCACATGGGGGAAGTTGTGTCCAGCATCTCCTGCTCCCCTTTGTTTCTCCATAGTCTTTCCTCAGTGAGAGTTGGGCTTGTCTCTATGTAACTAAGGTAGGAAAAATACATATTTCTCCTCAAGGAATTCCAAGTTCCTTGTGTGGTTGCTCTTCTCTGGAAAGGCTAAAACTACTTGCTCTGGAGAAATTAATGTTGCTTATTTTTATTCCTAAATAGTGTGTCACGGTGGGTGTGGTTGCAGGATACCTCATTGCACCACGGCTCTGCTGTCACCTCAGTGCCACCTCCTTAAGGAAGAGGAGTTACTTGAGCTGAAATAGATTTCACTGGAACAAACGTCACTGTCCAAGCAGGACCAGCTCTACACTCCCCAACTTCTGTGAGTACTGAGCTGCTGGGCTCAGCTGCCTGAAGTTTAAGAATTGGTCCTTTCTGAAGTGCTCTTCCACCCGCTATTCCATCTTTCTTTGCACATGGGTGTAACTGTGGGGTGAAATTTGGGCCCCACTGAATTAAAGGACAGCACAGCATTCCTCTGTGTGGTGTTCATATCTTCCTCCTCTCCAGGCTGGTAACTTGTGGTAGCCAGCTGTTCACTCCAGCTGTGCTTCGGGGACACCATCAACAGGATGGAGACACTGTGCCCTCTTTGTTCTCCTGGATTGGTCCATGGCTGATGGTAGAGTCATGGAATCATGAAATATTCCGAGTTGGAAGGCATCCACAAGCATCATTGTGTCCAACCTGGTGGGTGCCCTGACCTAATTTCAGTTCCAGGGGAGAAAATTCAGTCTCCCTAAAACATTCCTATGGCTTCTGTTGGATTCTTCCTCACTTTTTTCCAGGGGGCTGTGTGCTGGAGTTAATATGGATGGAAAAGTTGTGTTCCACTCTGGATTACAGCTGAATCTCAGTGGTGGATAAATTGCATCCCAAGTCTAGTTTGCAAAGCCCTTTGGACTTTGTGGGCTGCAGGAAGCTGTATTTTATTCTAGATGTGTGTTTGCTGATAATTCTATAGGATTTGCAGATAGCAGGTTGTAAGAGCCCTGATTATACTGGTTCCCTATGCAGTCAGACTCTGCCCAAATAATTCAAGTGCCTGCTGCAGAGAGAGGGAAAGGAAGATGGAAGGATGGTTTAGAAATCTCTGGAGTAAATGGGAAGAAGATGCATATGTTGACCTGAAGGAGATACCAAGCCACATATATGGCTTTAAATATCTAAATAAAAGTCAGGATTTTTTTAATGGTTGCCTACCTTAAGCCCAAGTAATTCCTTTAATGAGAGGTTTTAAAGGTTTAACTTATTTTTAGAATTTTTATTTCAAGCGTACTTCCATAAAATCAACTTTCTGAATGCAGAATGCTTTAATGTCTTCTGTGCTGGTGCTCATTTGCAAGAAATCTCTGCACAGTTATTTCTTATGTACCAGTTAAATCTATCAGCCAACAGATGTCAAGTGTAGCAAAAATGCTATAATAATATTATGGTCTAATAATAGTTATAATGATTCTAATTACCTGGTGCAGCTTTAGAGAGAGGCAGATTCAGAAATGAGTGCAAAGGAGGTGTTTAACCTTGAACTGCAGAAGCAGGGCACTTCCAGAGGTGCCTGTGCTGCGCCCCCTCCTCCCTCTCAGACATCCCACTCCCTTTGTTTCCTCCAGCCAACTGGGAGCAGCACTCTGGTGTGTTTTAAATGCTCAGACCTCATTCTGGCTGTGTTCAGAAGAGTGCTGGCAAGCTGAGGATGAGCACATTTTCTGCAATACCTGGGAGTGTGAAGCCTGCTCATTTTTAGCCTCTGTCTGCCCTGCTCTTGGCGTGCTCCCACTGCCTGATGATTGTGGCACTCGTGGCTTGCTCCCACCTCGGGAAGGCTGCGGAGCCTCAGCAATCTCCATCCTCTATGCAAGCTGCTTGTGCTGCTCTGAAGTGTCAGGGGAGGCTTTGCACAGCCTGGGAAGCACAAAGCCAGAATCTCCTGATGGGAGAGCGTTTGGGGGTGTGCAGGTGAGTGGCTGTGAGTTGTTGATCCCTATAGAGGCTTTGGTGTTGGGTAGGAGAGCACTGGGCTGGTGCCTGAGTGCTGTGCTTGCCTTGCTTTCGACAGTCTGGCCCCACAGAGCCTTGTCAGAGTTTCCTTCCCCAACTGCTCCATGTGCCAGCTCTGTTATATCACTCCCAATGCCCTTTTTTACCACCATATTTTTCCTTAGGAAGAATCCTGGGCTGCATTTGCTATATTCCTGTGGTTTTTGCCTGATGTTGCTGAGTGCTGTTAGTGCCTTGGGGTCCCAGTGCTCGTTGTTGCTGTAGTGTAATGGATCCCCTCGTGCCACAGCTGCTCATTTTAATCCTGTGATATGCAGGGGTGAGGAGCCTCTGGTTCACAGAGCAGCAGCCTTTCCACAGAGGAAGCTCTGCGTGGGCTGGAAGTTGACAGCTTTCAATGATTATATGCTGAACCTTCTTCCTATAAATAATTGATTCACAGGCTGATGAGAGCTACAGGAACTTGTCTCTCAGTTGCTGCTCCCTGGCATGGGCAGCAGCTGGAAATCTCCTGTTTTCCTATCAAATGGATCCAGAGGTGCCCTTGAAAGGTTTTCTTTATTTCCAGCCTGCTCGTAGGCTGGCATGCTCTGCTTCTCAGGAAAGCCCTGCCTGCAACACCTGCAGCACACCTTGTCCCAGGGCTCGTGCTGATGAGAGCTCTGCCACCTTCAGCCTTTCCCTTGGGGAGGTTCAGCCTTTCCCTTGAGGAGTTTCAGCCTTTCCCTTGGGGAGGTTTGCTTTCTTGCTGGAGTCAGTGTGTGTGTGTTGGTACATCACCATGGAGATGAGGCCACAGGAACTGCAGGGTGCAGCCTTTTCCAGGCTCACGTGAAGAAGGATGCGGTAACGGGCTCCTCTTATTTAGGGAAAATGATTTCTTGGAGTAAATAAATCGTCAAAGAACACTTGGCATCAGCCCAGGTGCTATTAAGGAGAAGATCTCTTGAAGCCAGAGCTGTGAGGCTCATGCAATATTCACTTGCTTTGCTGTGTTCCCCATCAGGCACTGCTGCTGTGCCCAGCGCTGACTCACTGACCCACCTGTGCTTTTACTTACCCCGAGATAACAAAGCTCCTGTTGCTTTTCTTCTCCCTGTGTATGTATTTCTCATCCTGTCACAACAGCACCTTCCTGTATCCCTTGTCCACTGAGTGTCCAGGCTTTCAGTGCTTCGAGTGGTTACGAGGCTTCACTTCCCATGGCTGCTGCTGCTTTGGCCAGGTTTGCCAAGGATGTGGAGGGTGTGTGGCTGCAGTGACCTCTCTCCCCCATGCAGAAACACCTCCCTGGGTTGTGCCACCACACCCCAAAACCCTGTCTGGTCACGCTGACGTTCCTGGGTGGCTGGGGACACTGCCCTTTTCACATGCCTGGCCCTGGCACACTCTTTCCTTCTGTAGTTTCTGGTACACAGAACCCTCCCAACAAGGTCTGGAAGAGCCCTGTGGCCCCTCTCTGCCTCATGGCCTCCACATCTCATTCCAGACTTCATCTGTAAAAGTCTCTTTGCCCTTGCTAAAAACACTGCCTCTTAATTTCTCTCTGCAGGAGTATTATTTAATTTGTAACAGTTTTAGGACATTATTTGAAAAATCCGATATGAAGCTGTATTTCATCTACTGTAATGATCCACTAATGCAGGCATATTTCAAAGGCAGGCGATGCATTACTGTGGGGTTTAATTAAATTTTGTTTTTCAAGTAAGCATCAATAGACAGACAATAACTAATGGTGGACAATATGCATACAGAACAAAGTCTCTTCATTTTCCTTTTCAAGACTTTGGAAGTGAAAATGTGTAGCCCTTAAAATGGACTTGATGGACTTGGCCTGCTCACAACTGCTGCTTTAGTGTAGTTAACTCACTTCAGGAGGAGTTTTTTCTTCTTACTCTGCCTTAATTAATTTTCTTGCTCTCTTCCTTCCCGCAAAATAAACTGTTACACTGTGGAAAATTTCCAGCAGGAGCCCTGGGTGATCTAAGAGCTTCTGCAAGTTCTGGATGTAGTTTTGAATACTGTGTTGGTACCTAGTGTGTCATGGCTTCTCCAGATGGGCCCTCCTGAGGGTAACAGAACAGAAGGGCTGGGTGTGAGGTTCCTGTCTCTGGAAACTGGACATGGCATGTGCCAGCCTTGGAAAGGGAGGGAAAAATGGTGTTGCTGCCATGGTTGTACTCAAATCAGGAATCAGCAAGTGGCTCTGGAGTGCATTTTGTTCCTTTTCTCCCAGCAAGCGTGGGGTAATCAAGTACAGAGTGTATGTGGGGAAGCTCAGGAAGAGTGTTCCACTCTTCTGTCAGCAGGAGGCTTCTGGGAACCTTCCTAGCACTCACAGCGTGGCACTTGGACACATGTTCTTGGGAAAAGAAATTTGTCAGTGGTGCTGTAAACGGGCTCCTTTGTTCAGATTTGAGGAGCAGGGTGAGATGGGGTGGCTGAGGCAGATTTGGTTTTCTCCAGGTGTCTGGAGAATTTACCATTGTTCAGGAACAGAACCAGGGTTTGCTGAGGAACCTGATGTGAGTGTGACTCCCACTGCACTCCAGCCCTTTGATTCTCTCTGAAATCTCTCAAAGGCAGAGAGCTGAAAAAGCATTAATTTTGCAGAGGAAGAGTCTCCATTCAGAGATGTGAGTTCAAGCCATGTCCTGGGTTGATGCCTAAAGCTTTGCCTGCTTAACCTGACTTCAAAGGCTGGGGGCGAGGGCTGTGCCTGGAGCTGGCCCTGCTTTCCACCACTGAGCTGGGCTGGATCACGGTCCAGAGAGCTGTTGGCTGGAAACTGGAGCATGCAAAGGCTGGGAATCTGTGGGAACCTGACTCCTGATGTCTGTGCAGCTGTACGTGCCTGAAAAGCATCGCTGTAAATGACAGACTGGAGGCTGTAACCTCCTCCTCCTCCCCGGGATCTCGGTGTAACACTTCCCGCGTTCCAGGCACTGCCTGTGTTTGCTCCTTGCTGGAAGCAGCGCCGCGAGTCCTTTGCAGCTCTCCTGGTGCCTGGGCTGGCTGAGTGTTGTGTTCTGAGCTGGGTGAGAGGCTCCTGGAACAGTGGATGGGGTCCTGTGCTCTGTGCCAGTCCCTGTGGCTGGAGAGGAGTCCTGGTACAGATAAAAGAGGTCTAAATATAACTTGTCATCAGGCACCGGATGCTCTTTAAATAAACTGGAAAAACCCCACACAGCTGAGGTTTGTACTGGTCCTGCTAATGCCGGGGAATGCCCCATGCCTTATTCCTTGTTCTTCCCTTGTTCCTTGCTTTAGGCTGCCAGATTTCCCATTTGCTCACTTCTTTTTGTTGATAGGCAGTGTTGAGGTTCTGTTGCTGGGGTCTGGGACAGGAGGTTGCTTTCTAGTGACTTCAAGCAACACCTTCAGCCTCTCCTGTCCTTCCTTTGCATCTCCTGCCTTTCTCCCTGTGGCTGCTCTCACTTTGCCATAAACTAATCTCCTTCCAGTCAGGAACCTCAGGCCTCTTGCAGACTCACTTTTATGTGGCCATTATCCATCATCTATAGGAGGAGTGGCTTTCCTGGCTATGGCAGGGCTCAGGTGGCTGCTCCCAGATGGAGCCCACTGGAACATCTGGAGCCAGTGGCTGAGCCCTGGGCTGAGGGCTGTGCCCTCTGTGCAGACCAGGGAGTGCTTGAACCTGGTGTTTGCAGGAGCAGTTGAATGATCTGAGATCCTCACAGTACTGCTGGCATGATTTATTCTTGCAGAAGTGCCCACAGCAGTTTTAGGGGTTTGTTCTGCCCGGCAGGATCACAGATAAGGACATGCCTGGGCCCTGTGCTGTAGTGGTTCTTGCAAGACTGTGCAGCAAAGGGGCCTCAACGCAAGGGCACAAGCCCAATGCATGGGAAACTGCAATGGTGCTTGGGAATGAACCAAAAAAAAGTCTCTAGGACTATTTAGAATGAAAAATTAGTAATCCGCAATTCAGTTTGGAGGGAATTCTTGTAGCAGGAGAGCATGTGCTGGCTGGGAGGGAAGAAGCACTTGCTCAGACAAGTGATAATCCATTGCAGCCCATTCCAGACACCTGGAAGATAGCAGCCTTCCTCAGGCCTCCCTGGGATGGGCGAGGTGCTGTGCCACTGGATGAGGAATGTGGAGTTTGTGGACTATGCGGAGTGATAATTTAAACACCAAATCCCTGTTCCTAATGCGAACTGCTGGTGGCTGCCTGGCATGGGGGTGCTGCACGGGAGCTGATGTCTCACAAGAAGTGTGCTGGGCTCCACAAGCACTCGGGGCTGACACCAGCCTGCTCGCTTTCTTGGATTTCTCCTTTGGAGTTTGGCAGCTGTCTGCTTCAGGGAGCACAGTGGCCTCATAAGAGTTTATTTGATCTGACACATGACAAATTGTTTCTGCTGGCGGCTACTTGAGGCGCAGTCTGTTCGCTGGCAGCCACGGCTCTGCGGGCGCTGGGAAGTGGAGGAAGGCAGGCCTGCCTCCTCCTCTTAGGAAACATCAGAACAGGGGGTGTTGCTTTGACCCCCCTGCCATCCCAGCCTCCCTTCTGCTGGTTGATAATGGTGCTGTTGGCATGGATTATTAATGATGTTTGTGTGCTGGGTGTGTCTGCAGGTGCTGGTTGTGGTTCCTGTGGCGTGTTGGCTGCGGGGCAGAGGAGAACCTGTGTTCTGGAACCAGACCAGTTGCCATTAAAAACGCTTTGTTAAGTTCCTTTTCCTAAGACACCCTTTTAGCTCTGCAATGAGGAGCAGAATATTACATTCCTCAGCAGAATAAAAAGTACATGTCCCCTGTGAGATAGTGTAAATACATTTTATCTATTCTATTACCTGCAGTTTTCAGAATATGTCCCCTAAGCATTTTTATCTTGTTTTCCAGAGTTGTCTCAGAGTGAGGAATTGCTCCTATTTGCAACTTTGGGAATGATTACTTGTTCATTAATTTCTTCCCTTTCCTACTGTCCATCTATTATTGCTTCCAAGAGAAAAAAAACCTCTCTGTAAATCTCTGCCGAAACAGGGCTGAGTGCCTGATTAGACAGAGTTATGTGTGCTGGGAATATGTTCCTGGGAGATCATCCTGGAGCCCTGCATGGAGCCCTGGGTGTTGCTGTTCAATGCCCTCGGGCACGCAGAGCCCACCAGGTGATGCCTTTTCCTTGGTCTTAAAATGAAGAGCCAGACACGGTTAGGGGATAAAGGGTTTTTCTCTTGGTATTTAATAAGGATCTTTATGGTGCAACACTTGGCCAAGGTGGAATGTCCCAAAATGCACACACACGATAGATTGCATACACAATTTTATAGACCTTGCAAATTAGCATATTTAATAAAGATGCCTCAATGAGAGGCTTGAGTGAATAGCATGATATCTTCCTATTTCGAAGTATTCCTCTCTAGATGGGCTTAATTTTAGTTTACAGGATGTATTTTAGAGGGGACCTTGGTTCCTCGAGATAGTGTAGGGCTTTCCAGCCTCCAGCTGCTTGGCCTTTAGGATGTTTGGTTTTCTGGCCTAACAGAATGGCAGGTTTATGCTAAGTTATCAGACTTAAGGAATTACAAGTAAGACTTAAAGAATTACAAGTATGCATGTTAAGGGCACTGAGAATACATAAAAGGTATATAAAAGAAAAGGCAAAAAATCATCATGGCATCACAGGTGCCCAGGCTGGCTCCCTGCTCCTTGCCCTGGGATGAACAAGCCCAGCAGGCAGCACATGCCAGGGCAGCCGGGCACACCTGGAGCACACCTGGAGCACACCTGGAGCACGGTGGTGAGGCAGGAGCTGGAGGTCAGGGCAGCTCCAGCACCCGAGCAGGGCTTTGCTCCTGCCGTGCTTTGCCCGCAGTGCCGGGGCTGTTACAAAACAGGAATGAGATGGGACAATGCGGAGCAGTTCCTGCTGCCACGCTTTTGTCCAGCAGCTAAAAGCCAGATCAGAGGGTTTTGTGGAAACCTTGTTTGCTTTGGTCTTTTTTTGCTCTTTCTTTAAGTACAGACTTAAAAGAACTGGAGACTGGAGGCCACTGTAATTATTATTTCTTCCTGAATAGCACAACAAATGTACCATTTGTTCCATAAATGACAGGGTCCTTGCCTCGGAAAACATATGCGGCCTGTTCCCACTGCTGTTCCCTTTGACATATGAGGAACTGCCCCTGCCTGCCTCTGGGTGTGTGGAGATTTCTCACTCCCTCATTGGGGTCAGTGCCAAAACTTGTCTTGACATGTGACGTGTGTGGTCACTGGAAGTCACTGTGGAGGCTGTCACTGAACAGCCTGTATTCACAGAGCAGCTTCATTTAGGTGGCAGCTGATGGAGGAGCTCTGCAGACTAGCTGGGGATAAAATCTGTGTACAGGAGGGGACAGCTGAGGGCTGTGGTCATTGTGGCAGAAGCTCAGTCATGTACAGATGTGGTCTGGCAGACCTGTGGTGCATGTGCCATGTCCCCACCTGCCGTGGCACCACAAGGATGCACAGGCAGCTGCTCAGGATGTTCTGGTGTCTCACAGCAGAGAGGAAGTGCAGGTGCATCTTTGGTCAGAGCTGAGGGTGTGTGTGGGAACAGCCTGCTGCTCACTCTGACAGCAGATTTCGAGCTCTTGGCTTTGGCAAGCATCTTACAGCAAACACCAAGACATGGAGAGTGAAAGTCCTGGTGTCCTTTGGCTGCTGCTTGGGTTTGCAGAGCCAGCAGGTGGAGTGATAGCCAGGACTGGCAAAGGAAGAACCCTCTGTGGACCAGTGCTGCTCAACTATTGAGATATGCCAGTCCATGAAATGGCTCTTTATAGGGTATCTCACCAAAAGGATTTTACTCTTGAATGTCTGGATCTCCTGGTGTTTGTCTGAGCTCCAGATGAGAAATAGTGCATTGACTGGAAGGTACTGAGGTTACAAACAGTAACTATCCCTTGGAAGAGAAAATTGTGGAGGAACCCCCCTCAGTTCTGGTCACGTCTCTGTTCTCCTCCTTCCTCAGAGCAGGTTTTGGAGTGCTGTGGCTGACGGGCAGTGGGGCGGAGTTAAGGTACTGCTCCTGAGTGAACCCCACAGCTCTGAGGAGCAGGGAGCTGGTCATGGAGCCCAGGAGGGACCTGTGGACTTGGGAGCTTCACTACCTCTTTAGTTGTCTCTCCATAACCCATGAGTTCAGATCTCCATGGGGCAGCAGAGCGTTCCCTGTGAGGAGCCCGGCGCGGTGGCCGCTGTGGTTCCAGCGGCACGCGCAGGGTCCCGTGGCGGCACAGGCATTCACAGGAAAGCTGTTTCATAACCTCTGCTGGGATTCATGAGACGTTCAGAGACAGGTTCTCCTCTTAGTCAATGTTTTATAAGGATTTAAGGCTGAGGAGCTCTTTGAAGCACCGATGCAGCTTGTTCTGCCATGACAAGGTGGAGATGAACGCTGGCGTGACTTCCATTCTCAAGGAAAATGCTCTTTTGCACGGATCACAAGCTGTGGCTCTGCTGCTGTTTGAAGAGACCAGAGGAATCTCAGATCCAGGCACTCAGTGCCACATCAAAGCCTTCACATCTGAAGCTGAGGTGCTGGGGAGCTCCAGCTCCATGTCCTTCGTATTTGGGCAGCAGAAGGAAAGAAGGTCCCTGAACCAGGAGTCGCTTGGGGGATCAAAGCTCTGCTTAGCAGAGGCTGACGAGGCAAGAAGCCAGGATGGCAGCAGGAAGGACACAATCCCTGTGCAAGGTCTGGGCCATCTGATAACAGACCTCCAGAGGGGCCTGGGAGACCTTCTGCTCTGCTGGAGGAATGGGGCCAGCATCTCCCCCTGAGGAGGCAGACCTGCAGTGTCCTGGGCTTGACTGGAGCCATTCTGTTGTGCCTGAGGGATTGTTTAATTAAAAAGAATGCTGCACCATCACATTTCAACTGTTTTCTCCATACATTGCTGCAAGTAACATCTAAAATAGCTCTAAAAGGCAACAAACCATTCCCCAAAGTAGGGGTGGCAGATGAAGAACAGGAGAGGGAAGGAATTATGTTTTCCTTCAGCTTTCTGTGTCTGTGCATTTGCTTCTGCATTTGCAGCCCTTGGGGCTCATTTTAATTTAAATTTCCTTAGGAAAAACCCTGTTGAAGGAACGCTGCCTGCAGTGGCTGGCTGTTCTGCTTTGGCTTTGTCCTGGGGAAGCTTTGATGGTTGGGGAGCAAGAGTTGCTTTTCAGTCTTGGTGGGAAATGCTTGGATAGAGGAATGGCAACCACCGTGAGAGTCACTTCTGCATGATGGGACTGGCAGTCTCTCAGCTCTCCTTTTGTGCTCATTCCTGTCCCAGGGCTTATTTAATTGCTTAACAAAGGCATCCTCTGCAACCACTGAGAAAGGACCAGTGCAGTAAGGAAAAAAAGCAAACTTGCATCAAGCCTTTCATCCAAGCACAGGAAGATATTGCTGCTGACCTCAGTGGAAGCAGCCTTGGTTGTAACCGTGGTGTCCGTGTTGGGAATGGAGCAGCTGAGCCCCAGCATGGGGAATTGATGTGTCTGGATTGATGCAGGGACTGGGGACAAAGCCAGGACTGGTCCTGAGGGAACCTGAGTGGCAGCAGGTTGTGTTCATCCCCAGAGAGCTCCTTATTCCCCTTCAGGGGAGGGTTTGAGATTGGCTTGTTGGGGCTTTATCCCAGGTTTTGGTGCCAGTCTGGCAGCTCCTGACTGGGTTTGACCCATGAGGTGGATCCCAGTGGCCTCTGCCTTTTCAACTGGGAGCTTGCCACAAAACTGGAAGCATGTGGGAGCTGAGCCAGGGCTGGACATCCAACCAGGCATCCCACACAATCAATCCACAAGCTGCTATGCCATGTTATTCCTGACCACATATCCAGAGCATGCAGTGGGCGAGCCCCACGTTTGCTGCCCGTGTGCCATCCTGCTCCCTGCTGCTCCTTGTCCCCTGGGTTGTCACGGGGAGTCAGAGCTGTCACCACCGCCTGGCGCTCTGTGGAGAGGTGAGAAAATGCATTTTTCATAAAGCTCACAGCTCACAGTTCCTGGCGGATCGATAGGGCAGCTGGAGGAGTCCTTTGCGTGCCCACTGTTGGGGCACCTCTGTGCCAGGTGCTCTGCAGGGAGTGGCAGGGGGCTCCTTGGCTTGGCAATCCCCATGGGAATTCCAGACTGAGCTGGGGCTGGCAGGAAGGGTCCTGGCTGGGACAGGCTGAGATACAGCCATGGGGAGGGATGGTTGTACTGGGCAGGCGGTGTGGTGTGGGTGCTGCTGTGGGAGTCGTGTGCTGGATCCATCACCACTGGATTTCTATAACACTGAGCAGGAATTTTTCACAGTTTCTTAACCTCTTAATTGAGTTTCTTTATAGGGAAGCCAGCATCTGACAAGGGAAGAAGGTTGTTATTCCCTATGAGAACCACAGGTGAACAGCAGGAATTTGGAAAATACAAAAAGCTGTTTCCAGAGAGGCTGGGAATAAGCCAGTTACATCTTTGGCAATTTGTGGGCCCAGCTGCAGTGGGACATCAGGGTTCTCTGGGACCTTGTTAGTGCAGCATGTGCTTTCTTTCCCGTTAGATTCTCCAAGCTTGGGAAAGCAGAGGGGATAAAAACACACAGAATGCTGGGAGACTCCTGGGATAGTGTGAGGCAAGGTGTCACCTTGCAAATAGGAACTGATGGAAAGGACAGATCTGAGTGGGGGGAGAAAACATCACTTATTGTATGTGCTGTGCATGGGAAATTGCAGCAAGGAGTGGGAGAAGGGAATAGGTACGGGCAGGACGAGAGGTGTTTTCGGCTGCGGTTTGCGGTGGTGGGGAGGTGAGGAGGAAGGGAAAGCTGTTTCACATGGTTGAGGTCAGGCAGTGTGACAGCTTTCAGAAAGATGTTTGTCCTGAAGGTCCCTGTGCATCTCTCATCTCCAGGCAAGTCCTAAAGTCCTAAATTGGTGCAAATCAGCACCAGTGCTCTGGTGTGGGCCCAGAGGTCCCTGCCAACCCCAGAGCTCTGAGGAGCGAGAGTGTCATGTGGTGTGCAGAGCCCGCGAGAGCAGCTGCCAGAAATTCAGATAGATGCACTGCTTATAAATAATAAATGATAAATTCAGCCTCTGATCTCTGAGGCACGCTCTGCTTCTGCACGCTCCATGCTGGCAGAGAAGATCCCTCATCCTGGACTCAGCAGTCTCTCTCTGTCGTGGAGGGTCTGAGGGATGCTGGGGAGGCAGCTCGTGGAATTGGGGTCGTGCTGAGCCACGGTGGAGCGTGGCCCCTTCTGCCACCAGCACTAATGAGCGTGGCCCCTGTGCCACGGCTGCTAACGAGCGGTGGGGAGGGCGAGGCCAGCCTTGCTCAGGCTTCAAACCACCCAAGCACAAAGCTGTGCTCCTGCCCTCTGGAGAGCAGCGTTTTGTGTGAATGCAGCTTGCTGAATGAATTAATTAAGTCAATTTAAATGATAGACTAAACGATGCTTAGTGTTAAACTGTGCAAGTTGTATAAACAGCAGGGTCAGGGTTGCTGAGGCTGGGTAGAAGGGGCGATTCCAGCTTTATCCAAGTAATGCACAACAACCCCCTCCTCTGCTCTTGGGGGAGCTGTGGCAGTGCTGCTGAAGCTGTTGGTGCCAAGAGCTGCTCCCGCAGTGCCCGGGCACTGCTGGGCTGTCCCCTGCTGCTGGATACATCCCTGTCCTGCTCCTGGCACCTGGCAGTGCTGTGTTGGGTGGTGTCATGGCCAAGCTGCTGCTCGAGGGGCTGATGTGAGCTGATGGCTGCACAGGTAGCCTGGAGGGGTTATTAATATTTATTGTTATTATTTTTTAGCAGCGGCTACAAAGGTTGCATGAATGCTCAGGAGATGCCAAGCTCTGTAAACACGTGTTTGTGCCATGGTTATCCTGCCCCTCCCACCCCGTGCCCATGTCACAATTCCCTCCTGTGGGCTGGTTCCAGTTCAGAGCAGGGCTTCTGCTGCAGCTGGGAGCAGGACCTGCTGCCTGTGCTCAGGCTGGGCCCAGCCAGCCTGGTTTATTCCTGCAAACCTCAAAGCGTGGCTTCCTTGCTGTGTGGGTTCTCCGTAGGCAGCAACAAGGTGTTCCCACAACTTTTCCCTTTGTGTAGGAGTGTATTTAACACGCCAGAGCAGAGTCCTAGTAGGAGTAAATGATGAGGAGCAAGCAAGAACAATAAATGTTTTTTAAAGCAATTCCATAAGTGACATGAATGGAATGGTCTGTATGGCAGCTGCACCCTCCCCACCGAGATGCCGGAGGTGTGAGGGTGCTTGCAAACAACTGCTGCTCCCTGGGCTGTCTTACCTGTCTGTGCCCAGGTGGGACCCTCTGGCAGGGCTTGGGTCTCTCACTGTAGTGGGCTCCTGTTTGGGGCTGGGGATACCCATTGGAGGCACAGGGGTGCTTTCCTGAGGACAGGATGCCTGGAGGAGCAGAGCTGCTGAGATCATCCCAGACATTGACCTCAGGTGATGGTGTGTGCAGGTTGTCCTGCTTGAAAGCACAGGATTGTGCAGACCCAACTAGTCTAACTTCCTAGACTGGGGAAGGGCATTAGTCTGTGGCCTCTCAATAATCCTCTGTGGCCTCCCAATAATTCTCTCTTTGCCCACCAGCTGTTTCCTCTCCTAGGCACAGGCTGAATTTCAGCTCCAAACCTCCTCTTTCTCCTGTTGATGTAGCTGTACCGTCATCGAGCAGGAGGGACAGCTGGCCACAGGGTGCGCCCAAGGTGTCTGTAGCATACCAGCAAACATGAGTGCTCCTCACAGACCTGGGGACCCTCTTGCTCAGAGGAGGAAAATTGCAGGTCAGGTCAACTAAATTTCCTTCCTTTTCTCTGTGGCACTGCACATCACGGGGGGCTCGGCCGTGGGTGCCACCGTTAAAAGGACACCGTGTGTGAAGGGGATCTCGGCTCGCTGGGATTGCACTCTGTGTCCTGAGAGCCTCTCCAGTCCCACAGCCCCTGTGCACGGCTGGCTGGAGATCATTCCCTGAGCTGCTGTTGCCCAGGAAACTTCCCCTTCAGCCGCAGAGGCTGTGAGTGCCGGCAGGTCTTTGTGCCATGGTTCAGCTGGAGGTGCTTGGGCCATGTTCCTCGAGGTTTTCCATCTCTGCCCTGGGCGAGGGAGCTCTGTCAGTGCCTTGTGCTGGGAGGCACACGATGTGCTGGTGGTGCTCCCACTGCCATCTCGGCGAGGGGTGGCTGGCTGGAAACCTGGCCTGAATTAGTTCATCCGCAGGCAGTTCTGCAGGACTGTAATACCATCCTGCTTCCTCAGGTCATCCCTAGATGAAAACAAGAATTAGCTTATTGCTATTTTTTATTCTTAGAGATAATTGGTATTCTTGTATCAGCACTGGGGTGGCAGCAGAACCAGGGCAGTGCCCGTCCCCTGTGCTGGCACTGCTGGGGGACCTCCAGTCTTGTGTCCAGTTCTGAGCTTTCATGGCAAGAAAAACTTGGAGGGGCTGGAGCATGTCCAGGGAAGGGAATGGAGCTGGGGAAGGGGCTGGAGAGTCAGTGCTGTGAGGAGCAGCTGGGAAAGGGGCTCAGCCTGGAGAGAAGGAGGCTCAGGGGGGATCTTCTCCAGGAGGGTGGAGCCAGGTTGGAATTGGGCTCTGCTCCCAGGGAACAAGGGACAAGACAAGAGGAAATGGCCTACAAGCTCTGCCAGGGGAGGCTCCGGTTGGACAGCAGGAGGAATTTCCCCATGGAAAGGGTGCTCAGGCCTTGGCAGGGGCTGCCCAGGGAGGTTTGCAGTGCCCATCGCTGGAGGTGGCACTCAGAGCTCTGGGCTGGGGACAGGGTGGGGATGGGGCACGGCTGGGACTCGATGGGCTTGGAAGTCTCTTCCAACCTCAGTGATTCTGGAATTCTGCTTCCAGCTGGCTGCAAAGCCAGAGGCTGATGATGGGGCTGAGGAACTTTGGGAGTGCTCTCCTGGAGCAGCAGATCAGAGTTCAGATGGGGCTCCAGGCAGATTTGTTGGAGTGGCACAGGACGGGCAGCGTGGGCTCTGTGCTGGGACATGACAGCGCGGAGCACTGCCAGCAGCAGGAGGCATTAATGAAATGTGCTCCTCTCGCTGGCTTCCTTTGAGCTGTCACCTGTGACTGCGGGAGCTGCGTTCCCTGGGCTGAGCAGCTCCCTGATGCACAGCTCTGCCAGCAGTGGAAATGTCCCTGCTAATGGGGAGCACAGCTCTGGGATGTTGTTTCTGCTGCCGCTGGTGCAGACGGGGATTCCTGGAGCTGTGGAGCAGACCCCCTCCCAGCCAGCAACATCTCCTCCTCTGACAGGAGGGTTACTGCCAGCAATGGAGACTTCTCGGAGTCTGACCCTTTGCTCTTTCCCTAGTACCTAATTTCATTTGACAAAAAAGAATTATTAAGAAAAAAATCAGCCCTTCCACTCTGCACAAGGGGACTATGTAGCCTTCCTAGTCCGGTTTTGCTGCTGCCTGGCTGCTGTACGTGGGTGCTGCTGGATCCCCAAAGATGCCCTCGAATCAAAGCAAACATTCCCTGTGCAGCTGGGGTCACCATGACCACCCTTTCTGCTTTGCAGGCTGCAAGGGTTGTTTCTAAAAATCCATTGTGTCCACAGAACATTCCGTGTGGAAATCCTCTCCAGCCCTCTGTGTGCATCTGTCTGTAACGAGATGTCAGCCTGTGCAGGCTGCTCTCCAGGAGCTCCAGAGCCCCGTGTTGCACATGTTGGCTCCTCCTGCCTACCTGGGACCGAAGCAAAGTGCTAATTGTTGTGCAGATGTCATCTGCCAGGCAGGCAGGAGGCTGGAGGCTTGAAAGAGGCTGTGCTGTCATTTGCTACCAGCCTCCTCGGTACACGTGAGCTCTATTTTTATTGGGAGTGTGCGTTTGCTTTCAGCCACTGCTTTGTTGAATTTTTCTTTCTTTCTTTCTTTTTTTTTCCTTTTTATTTCCAGGCTTGCAAATAAAGTTTGAGGGATACATCTATTTTTCATTATTCCTTTTTTGCTGCTTGTTTTATAACTGAAAAAAACTCAACCAAACCCAAAACCTGTTCCCTGTGTAAAAAGCAGCAGTTTGTTCTGAGATGACAGGGAATTATATGTTGTGGTCACCCTGGACTGAGGTCATGACTGTGGCACTGTCCAGAAGGGCACGAAGATCAAGATCTCCTGGGAGCAGAGGAAGTTTGAGCCTGTGCGTTGTGCTCTGGGTGTACCAGCTCAGGAGCCTGGGTGTTGGCTTGTAGCCTGGTTTTGCTTGGCCATGTCTAGGAAAGAGATGGAGGCTCTGGCCACAGGTTGGCTGATGAAAATAGGGAGCTTTTCTTCTACTCCAGCTGTGGTTTCATAAGGGCTTATGGGTCNATTGTGCTCTGTGTGTACCAGCTCAGGAGCCTGGGTGTTGGCTTGTAGCCTGGTTTTGCTTGGCCATGTCTAGGAAAGAGATGGAGGCTCTGGCCACAGGCTGGCTGATGAAAATAGGGAGCTTTTCTTCTACTCCAGCTGTGGTTTCATAAGGGCTTATGGGTCTTTGAGGTGGTTTTTTGACCCTTTAGAAAAGAGGAGACACTGAAGGAGGAAATGGGAGGTGATGCTTTCCTGCACTGTGTGAGTTAAGCAGGGGAACTCATTGTGTGGGTGTCAGAAATCCAGATCTGTTCCAAAACCAATTAATGAGAAAAATCCAGCTGATGTGGTAGAGGTGGCTCAGAGGTAGAGGCTGCTGTTCAGGAAGACCCTGGCTCAGGAGTTTTTGGAAGATGCAGAAGTACATCAGGTGTACTGTTACCTCTGCTCCCTGCTCTGTCCCTCTCCTGTCCACCACCGACCAGTGGGATGTGGGGGGTTGCTTTTTCTTTTTTCTGGCAAAAACCAAGCAGGGAGAGGAAGAAATAACAAATGGAGTGGAGAGACAAAGTACCAGTGAAAGGTTGGAAGGAGGGTGGAAGGAGAGGAGGCGTCCCTCCGTGTCCCTGAAGGCTTCTGGGGGCAGAGGCTCTTTGGTGGCAGGAGCTGGTGTTGGGTGCTGCTGTGAGCAGGTTTTCTGATTTGTGGGACACAAAGTGGTTGCTTCAGGGAGGGAAAACTCTGCTGTCTGATGTGCCGTCCTGATGGACAGCAAAGCAAGATATTTCGGACTGTCTGTAGGGGAGGAAATTCTTTAAAACCTGGATAGGAGTAGGAGCAGACTTGATGGAGGGATGAGTAATGAAGGAGTGTTTGAACGGAACTAATCAGTCCCATCTTCTTTCAAAAGACCTCATTTAGTTTAATTTAGCAGCGTGTAAATTTAGAGCCAATCAAAGGAAATACTTGTGCAGCCTGTGTGCTGGCAGGCTGCTGCACTCCCTACCCCAGCAGCAAGCTGAAGGCTGTAGGTGGATCCTGAGCCTCGTGTGGCAAGGCAGTGGGGGCACACGTGTGCGTGGTCCCACACGCAGGGTGGGCACACCAGCTCCGTGCCCGGGGACTGGCACCCACGACAGCAGAAGCCTTCATTTTCCCCCCTCTTTTGTTCAGCAGGAGCTCTGTGGTCGATCAGGGTGGCTCTGTGCCATGGCTCTGCTCCCTGGTCCCCCATGAGCATGGTCACAGCCAGCTCCTGGCCCCACGGCTCGGGTGAGCCGCTGCTCTGAGCAGCAGGGAAAGCCTTGTGCTGTAGGAACCACCAAGTAAACCTTGCTGACCTCTGCAAAATGTTGTTTTCCTCAAGAAGAACCTACATATGGATTAGATAAACCCCTGATCCTTGGACAGCTGGTCGTTTCGTTTAATTTGAATTAATGCAGCTACTTCTGTGCTTAAAATGAGGCACAGGCATAAAAAGCCTTCATGGGATTGCATTGCTTTTTATTTTTCCCTCTAGTTGTCATCCATGGCACTGACACAGTGATTTTAAACAAGTCTTGCAGGTTCCTCATATTTTCCAGGAGAGATATTATCCCCTGAGGGGTCAGTATAAGGTGGTTGGCATTACCTGTCACAAACCCCATTAGCAGTGAGCCTGGCTGCCCCCCACGAGCCCCGTGTGCTCACACCTCGAGGTGTTGTGCTTCCTGCCGTGTCACACCCCTGATGCCATGCTGCGTTGCAAAGTGTTGTGTAAAGAGTCTTGAAACCTGTGAAAATGGAAAAAAATACTGTTTGGTTTGTTTTGCTTTGCATTTCAGGCTGATGGCAATGTCTTGCTGGGCCGGGCTGCTCTCCACCTCTGCCAGAGTCAGCCTGCTGGTGCTGCTGGGTTCTGTGCTCTTCTCCTGCTCCAGCCTGAGCCACAGAGTGCCTGTAAGTTTTGGCTGCTCCAGCTTGATTTCAGACTGGGAAAACATGGATACTTTTTGCCTTTAAGGAAATGCCCATTATTCTTTAGGAAACCTCTTTCTTCTGCTTGAATTATGAAAACAAACCAAAAAGGGTTCTACTGATTTCTGTGTAAATGAAGAGTCGCTTGTGTGGTGCTGCCCATTTTTGCTAGAAATGCTAATGAAAATGGGGTGTTGCAAAGCAACTGTGGCCAGGCAGTGACAGCAACACTTAAATGAACCAAGTCACATCCTTTTATCCTTACTGAGCATTTAAACCCCGGCACTTTTCCTGAGCAGAGCCAGAAACATCAGCTGTCTCCATTATGTGTTTGAACAGATCCAGCACTGGGAGGCCTGGTGGTAAATTTACAATAGCCTGTATCACTAACTCCCTCTTGGATAATCACAGAGCCGTGGAAATCAGCTAAGTAATAACTGCTCCACTCACTCCTTTTTAGTCCTGTTGAGTCTTGGCTCGGAAAATGTTAACATTGATTTTCATCTGCAGAACCTGGGCTTTTATGGCTGTGATTGTTCCTGAGCTTTAACCATTTGTTATAATTTGAACAATTCCAAGCCCCTGACACACTCAGCAGAAGCAGGAGTTAAGATCTGGTTTCTTGTGCATTTCTGAAATTGCAGTCCCTTTCCACAGCTGAAATAAAAACATTCTGTAGGTCTGTCAGCCATCTTCCCGTGTTACCACAATCGTGGAATCGTGGAATTGTTTAGGTTGGGAGAGACCTTTATGATCATTGAGTACAACCTTTAATTCAGTACTGTCAAGGCCACCACCAGCCCACGTCCTCAAGTGCCACATCCACGCTGTGGTTGCTACTGTGTGCGTTTTGCTCAGGTTGACATTTCTGTTGCTCAGAAAGACTCTTCTAGGCTGGAAACGGATATTTATATACAAAGCATCCAAATTCTGACAGAAAATGTGCATGCATTTTTTCCCAAAGAGTGGAAGAACTGAAGGCAGAATGTGTCCCAGAATTTCCAGTTAACCTCTGAATTTACTTACATTTTTCCCTGTGAAAACATCCTAAGGATTAATATCCAAACACTTCATGAAGTGAGCTGTAACTCTATTCTAATTGCCAACAATTAGGACTAATCATTCCCTGTAGGGTGGTTATCTCAAATTCTTCAGTGGTGACTGAATTGGTGATCTCAGAAGCTGAAAATATTCCCTTCAGCAGACACTGAGCTGTGAGGATGATGAGCCTGGACTGGTTAATCTGTTCCTGTTGGAACCAGAGCAGCCCAGACCCGGGAGTCAATGCCTGGTGTGAGTGTACAGGTCATTACTGTGCACTCTCCAGAGTTTTATGTGACTCCCACCAGCTCCCTAGGGAGGCTTTCCATTGAACAGCAAGGTTTCCCTCACAGCAAGGATTTTTTTTCCCTGCTGTTCTCCCCTTGGTGTAACGTCGAACCACTCGTGCTGGCTGCTCTCCCACACCTCTGCCAGCCTCGTGCTGCACTTGCCATGGAGGTGGTGATTAAATCCCTGCCTCATTGTTTTAAAAGACTGGAGAACACTGGGAGCGGGTGGAGAAGAGGATCCTCACATTTGTATCATGTGGGCAACTCGGTGTGTTTTTTCCCGTGTTCTATTTTGGAAATAGCTGAACTATTTTAGCTGAAATCTTCTCCAAGCCCGAAATAAGTGCATTTAAGAAAAAAAAAAAAAACAAACAAAAACCCCAAAAAACCCTCAAACCAACCAACAAGCCTTGAGGCATTCCACTCGTGTGGAAAATTTCAGCTGAAAAAGTTAAAAGTTTGACATATTTTTAGGCAAGGGAAAATGGGGTCTTACAATGTTATACAACCCTAATAATAGCCAGAGCTCCTGCCTCTGACTGAAATACAGGTGAGGCTCTGCAAGAGCTGGTTTGAAACCTGCAACCTGCTCTGGAATAGGAAATAAGCTGCGTTGCTTTGTTCAGCACAAATGTTATGCTAGTTATGCATGTTTAACCTTTAATATACTTTAAATCTAAATTTAACCATGTGGAAAGAATCTCGGATGTCAAAAAAAAAAAAAATCTGCTGGCGAGGGAAAAAATTTTGTATTCTCAGCCAGCACTGAATTACCCAGATGCAATTGGTAATGAGCTGAATCTCTTCTCTCCAAAAGGAGTTTGCCCTTACAAAAATAGAGGAGAGCGACATAAAAGATGACAGTGGGAAGGAGCTGGTGACAGAGGATGACGCTGATGCTGAAGACCTGGAAGTGTTTTACCCCACGGATCAGTGGCAAGCCCTGCGTCCAGGTAACTGGTGCTGGCTAATTATAGCATCCCTCTGGAACCCCACCTGCCAGCACTGACAGGAGCCTTGCAGATGCTCCAAGACCTGTTTGTTCCCATGACAATGTGTGCTTTTGCTGCTGCTCACATAAAGAGAAGGATTCGGTGACCCAGTGCAGGGACTGGAGGCTGTGGGCAAAGTGTCCAATGAGGGGAGCAGTTGCTCCAGGGCTTTCAGGTCACTGGAGCAGGAGAAGTGGGCTGCCAGCCCCCTTGTGGGTGGGGGGCTGTCTCTGTAACTGGCTCCACAGCCCTTTCTCTCTTCATTTGTCAAGGGCCAGGTTTTATAACATTTGTTGGCACGTGGGTTCCCAGGTCTGCTGTGCTCCAGTGTGGAGCTGCTCAGTGGCAAGCTGATTAGGAGCTGTCACTGGAGCATTGCACAGCTTTTTAACAATGGGTTTTCTGTTCCTCGGCTGTTTGAAAGCTAGCTTTTATTTCCATCCATGCAAACCACAAAAAATCTCTTCCTTTTCTTTGCTTGGTGTCTTTCATTAGACGTGCCTGGGACTCTGTGGGGACAGGAGCCCAGCAGAGCAGCTTGGCCTCCGTGTGCTGGGAAGGCTCTGGAGGGGCCAAAGCCATTCAAACACACACAGACACACATGTGCATACATATTTCAACAATTAGCCTGTCTCTGGGGTCCTGCACGAGCTGTTTAATCCACTTGTGCTTTGGTGTCCTCATGTCTATGCAGGTGTAATACCTCCCCACCTCACAAGGGTGAACCAAGTAGTAATTAATTTTTATAAAGTACTCTGAATTTAAGAGCTTTATCCTGTGCTTGGTATTATCATTGAATGAATAAATATGGGTTCCATTTGTCTTGAAATTTCTGCCAGATATAGCAGAATGACTTTTCCAAATGTAAATCTTTGTATAACATAAATGGCTACAAAAGCCCCTGCGTTCCACAGAGCTGCAGTATATACTTATATTCCATTTCTGTACCATTATGTATGGAAGGCGTGCAGTGTCCCTGCTCATTATTCAGCCTGGCAGATCCCCACCAGCTTTGTTGGAGCAGAACATGTACATACTTGCAATCATTAGAAACCTCATTGCAGGGTTTGTTCACAAGCACCTTCTCCACTGCTCGGGTGCCTTATTCCGCTTCATTTTTGTAGTTACTCCATGTTGGGCACATGCAGGGAAGGGCTTGTGGAAGTGGGGAGCTTGTCAGTATTCACAGAGGAGAGTAATTTTGGTTACTCTTGTAAAGACTTAACTGGTGTCCTGCCTCATGCTCTGACTGCTACAGATGCCAGCACTGGGGACGTGGCACAAAGTGGAGCCTGCCTTGGTTTCCTACTGCCAGCCTGGGCTTCTGTCTCCTGGGGATTCCTCTGGAGTGAAATCTCTGTGAGGACTGGCACTCACACCTTCAGCACGTGTTGGCCAAGGCCGGGGGCCCTGCTGCCAGCATGAGCCCATCCCTGTAGCCTCTGGCCCCGAGGCTTTCCCAGTGTGAGCACAGCTCTGTGCTGGGCAGGGAGCTGACCTGGCACGAGGGCAGCTGCTGCTGTGGCTGCACAAGGATGCACCTTTTGGTCCTGCAGCAGAGCCACACACCTTGGCAGCATGTCTCATCCACTGGTTCTGCATTTTGCCATGTTTTCCATGTGGTTGCACTCACTGGCAGCCGAGCAGAGCCTGGCTGGGCTGGGCTCAGGAGTTTGCCTTCTGCTGCCCATCTCTCCAGGACACCCCTGCTCCCTCTCCCGTTGTATCCCTGCGGCAAACTGGGCCAGTATCTCTAGGGGAAGCAAATGTTTGAATTTAAAATCTGGATCTACAGTTCTGAACACTGGGAGGGAGCTTGGAGCTGCGTTTCCCCCATCTCACTCCTGTTTCAACTTGTTCCTGTTCTGAGCTCATGCAGGATTTTTGTGCTTCTCTACAATGGTGCAGCAGCTCATCTTTTATAGATGTATTCCCAGTTTTCCTCTGCTGAGTTTCAAGTTCCCTGTTGCTAATTGCATCAATCCACTTTTCCACCGGGACTGCAGCAGTGTCATCAACCTGTAACCTGTCAAATCCCCCCCCAAATTCGATTGTTGTTGTGTCTGTAGCGCTTTGGGCGCTTGTTCCTCGCTGTCTACAGTGTGAGCTGGATTTTGATCAAGTGCTTCCTTGCACTTTGAGCACACTTCAAGCTGCTGGAGGTAGCTGGATGCAAACACAGAGAGACAGTTGCCCTAAGAGCTGTGCCGCCTGTAATCTGGAAGCAAGATCAGTTGTCTCTTCTGCCAGGCAGCCGGAGCTGACGGCCCTGGAAAGGTTGGTGAAACTTCCCAAAGCCCTTTAACACTTCGTTAGGCATTGCTTCTTTCTCACTTGGCACTAAATAATGCACCAGGTGCAGGGCTCAGACGGAAAGGAGACGTGTGCCTCGGAAAGGCTTCCAGCACCTCTGCTGTTGGACTTTGTGGCATCATCTGTGGGGCTTTTCCTTCTGTCCGTGGTTGGAGTCCACAGGAACCTGCAGGTTTTTTGGGGTTTAGTCAGTGGGATTGCAGTGTCCTCTGAATGAAGGTTCACACCCCTGCTCAGACTCCTCATGGTCAGGTAACTGTTCCACCGCAGACACAGCGTTTGTTTGAAGTTGTGCTTCCTCTGTATTTCTTTCAGAATACACTTTCTCCAGGTGATAGTACCCTTGGGAGCTGGAACCTCTTTTTACTTTTGTTATTTGGGCACCAAATTTCCCAATATTTCTTTTAGCATTCCTGATGATGATTGGAAGTTGGATTGCTCTGACCATCTAGTTGTATGAATGAGTAGCAGATTTTCCACGCAGCATTAGAGTGGGAAATTTTCCACCTAGCAGTGGCTCCTCCGGGAAGACTTTGCTGTGAAGATTCAGAAAAAGGATATTACAGGCAGGGGTTTAATTGGGAAAAGAAAAGGGTGTTAATCACCCCCCTAGCAGTGATGAGTGGAGAGCTGGGGCTGCACAGGGCCTCTGCTCTGCCCATCCCCGTGGCAGCAGCATTTTGCTGCTCCCTAATGTGGCAGAAACCCTCTGGCAGGTTTTCCAGCTGACAGTTGGGAGTTAATGAGTCCAGTTTCCAATCCAGATGGACAAGTGAGAACCTCCTCTGCCCAAAATATCAGAATATTTACAGATTGCTCTGCAGACAGGCAGCAGTGGGGCAGAGAGGCTGCTTTTGCTGCAGAGGGAGGGATGGAGACTGGAGGGATGGAGCAGAGCCTGGCACTGTGACTGGCATGGTGCAGTGTGGATCTCTCTGGGGTTTGGATGGATGTCTCAGGGCAGAGCAGGGAGCTTGGCTGGCCTGCACCTTCAGCTGTGGTTAAAGCTCTGCCTTGCAGAGCTGAACCTGCAGTGACTCCCCAGTGTTTGTGCTGCCCAGAGTCATTTTCTGAAGTGCCCGATTCTATCACAGTTAAAAACCAAGGAGCCATAGCTGCTGCTGCTAGAGTGAAGCTGATGTGAACGTGCTGTTGGTGCTGTTTCTGCAAAGATGAAACCATCTTATGTTCAGCAGGGAGCCAGTGATACATTGCTTGGCATTTAAATATCCATGGCCACAGCTCCCAAGGATCCTCAGGCTACCTTTGCTGCTCTACTTGTCACAGGTCTTCTCCCATCTCATTTGCTGCTCAAACAAGGTTTTACACCTGTGGAAACACAGTTCTCAAGGCAGCCACGTTGGGGAGGTGTTTTCAGAGGCTGCTTTGAAGGACTTGCTGTGGAAAGAACAGGACTGAGGATGGGGAGTAACTCGGTCCAGTTTCATTGCCAGTCTGTCTTGCAGGAGATTTCAGTGGCCAGATGAGCCAGCACTGCTTTAAGCTGAGAAGAGCTTCTTAAAGCTGGGGGAGGGAGGAGGCAGGAGGGATGCCTGTGGCTCAGCAGTCCTGTGCCAGGCCTGTCCCACAGCCCGTGGTGGTGACGTGGCTGCTGCTGAGGGTCCCCTACATCTTCTCTGTGGGTACCTTGCTCCTGCTGCTCGCTGGGATGTCCTGAGCTGCAGCAGCTCTTGCTAATTGCTTTGCTGGATTAATCACTGTCCAAACCATTGGCTCCTCGCTGACCTGGACCTAGCTCAGACAGTGGTGGGCAGGTCTCTGAAATATTTATGGCAGCACGGTCAAGAGAGGGCTGTGAAATACAGAGTGAAACAATCAGGGTATGCTCGTTTCTGCAAAGTTTGACATGTCAAATCCAGGAAATAGGAGCCTCATCAGATCAGCACAGATTTGCATATAGAGGGAAGGCAAATGGAATTTTAAAAACCTCATCTATACTAGATGAAATGCTTCTTCTCCAGGTTTCTTTATAAAATGACTTGTTAGTGATGTGCAGAGGGGAGAAATCTCCACTCTGGAGTTGTTATAATCTTGTCTGGCCAGCAACAGGAGAGCTAGAGGATGATTCCAGCAGCTAGGAAAGGCCAGGCTGACTTGAGAGCAAATGTTCAATGCTTGGAAGCTGAGTTATGGTCCCTGGTAGCTCTTCCTCTGCTTGTTTTCAATCTGACCTCTTGCATAGGAGGCTTTTAATCTCCTAAATGTATCTTGTGCCTGTCCTTTTTATTGCCAGCTGCCTTCATGGGCTCCTCTCTCAGCTTCCTACCCTCGTGGGCTCTCCTTAGCCTCTCACCTTCACACCACAGGATGCACAGTGTCCCTAACACTGCCCTGTGCCTAATTCCAAGTCCTTGGCAGAAGTGCCAGGGCTGAAGCTCCAGGTGCTGCTCCAGTCTCGCGTGTGGGGCAGGGCCAGGCAGATGTGGCACACCAAGCACGTCCTCCATGCCCTGGTCCTGGTCTGGGTAAGAGGGATAGTGGTGTTTCCCTGCCTGCTGTTGGTGAAAGGACAGGACTGGGGCTCAGGAGATGCTGGGACAGTGAGCAGACAGGTGGTTCCCAGCCCTCTGTGCCAGCTCTGCACAGGGAGACACGGCACGAGTGTCCTGCCCTGCAGCTTGGTTTCAGCATTTCTGTAATGAATTGGGAGCCAGTTTTTGCCCCCCAAATGCAGATAAAACTTCTCTTCTGTCATTTCCAGAAGTGGCAGTGTCCTGGTAGCACTGGTGTGGTAAGAAAAATCCCTACATTGCCTGCTCAAGTTTAGGAGCAAAGTGGGCTTGGGGTGGGTTTTTGGTGTGTCAGGTCAGCCCTGTCCCTTACTGGCCGTGATGTCACTGGTTTCATTAAACAAACTGGTTACAAAAGTCTTTTGCAGTGATGCTCCTTCTGCCAAAAGCTAACTGTGCTTCTGAGCAGCCAGAATAAAATCAGGCAGCTTCTCTAACACGCAGTCACGGGCTAGGCTGTGGGGCACTGCCAAAACAAGGGTGCAGTGCTGTGTTTTCATGACTCCTGCTAGTGGTTTGTGGAATTCTGAGCCCTGCAGGGTATTCCAGGTGATCTGGAGTGGTCATAAACCAGGGGATGAGCTGCTGAGAGTCAAGCAGTGGTTTTAGTGTAATATGAGGAGGTTAAGCTGCAGCTTTCAGAATAATTTCAAACTTCACTTTAATGATGCTCAGGCTGCTGGTGGTGTAATAGCAGCAGACATCAGCAGTGGGAATCATTCCCATGGTTAAATTTACAGTGTTTGGTGGGAGAAAAGTGCTTTGAAAGAAGAGAGACTGTTTCCCAGAGAAGACATCTCTCATTCCTTTCTTTTATCTCCTCCCTGCCAAGCTGGGGATGCTGTGACCGTGTGAGCTGCTGAGAGGTGCTTAAATGTGTGCTGGGTGATGAGGAATACCTTGCTCTGGTTTTTATGTGCAAGCAGGCTGTATTTTCTGCAATAGCTCTAATAACCTTCGCATGGCTGTTTAGAAGGATGAACCTCATTAAAGAAGAGGTATTTAATAACAGGCCTATTTTTATCTCTGTCTTTATCTAACAGTCTGCACATTTATTTCAAGCTTGTAACAGTACTTCGAAAGAAAAATGTTTTCCCTCCTCTAAATGTTTTGGCAGTGCCTCCAGCCTCAGTTATCTTGAATTTCCAGTTTGTCTATCATCCCTCCTCCTTCCAAAGCCAGCAAGACACACCAGGCCCACGGCTCCAATATTTTCCTTGGGTTTTATGGGAATGTGGTTTCAAAACGTGGGACTTGGGTCCCAGGGTCACTGAAACAGTTCTGAAGGTTTGATCAAACATGATCACAGCAACTCCCTCAGGCTTCAGATGTGTGATCCTGTGTGGGACAAGCACTGCAGGCATTGCAGTGTTTGCTGCAGGATGTGACTGACCACATGCTCTGGGAGAGGCTGGCAGCTCTAGGGGCCAGGCATTCCTGCAGAGATTTTTTTTTCCCCTAAATTTGTCAACTTTATTCTGTAATTTTATAAATTAAACCCTGAGCTATAGATATCTTGCAGACATTGTGTTTTCAACCCACTCTCCTGTATTTGCTGTCATTTGCTGGTGGTGATGGAGGCAGCCCCAGCCCTGAGGGGATGCACCATCTTTCCAGCTCCTTCCACATCCATCCCTTTGGCATTGCTGGCTCTGCACTCAGACCCTGCCCTGAATGAAGGTTTGCTGGAGCAGAAGTGCCTGAGCCTGGGGCCAGGATGACCATTTCTGAGCCCTTTTCCCAGGATACACGTGGCCATATGCTCCAGGAGATGCTGGATTTGGGCCCTGGAATGTGTTACAAAATAACTTGGCTCTGGGGCTAATCCCTGGTTTTTTCTTGCTGTTCAGTCTGGATCATGGACGTCCCTTAACCACACTTTTGCAGCATTATCTTTTTCCATAATTAGGGAGTATTTTCCACAGTCTTGCTCAGGCCCTTCCTCCCTGCAGTTTCCCCTATGGGCTAAGGCCTGACTTACTGAAACTTCCACAGACCTGATTCTGGGTGGACAACGACAAGGTCAGAGGGTTTTCAGGCAGTCAGCACAGTCAGATGGCTCCTGTGAGGAATATTTCACTTGCTCCTTCACAGTTCTTGCCTGCAAATTGTGCTCTTGCTCAGATGGGCCTCCAGCTTTTTTTCTTTTCCCTTTTCTTTCCCAAGTTATTCAGTTTTCCATACATTTATTTATAGGGTCACACAAGCAACAGGTCTGCTTTTTCCACAGATCCTTCTGGAGCCACGTGCTGTGCCTGCTCCATTCTGGTGTAAAAGCACCTTGCTCCTCTGAGGAAAACTCAGAATATCCATCCAGCTGTCTTGACTGAGCGAGGCACTTTCTCTGAACCCTGCCCTCTGTTCATTTCAGAATCTGCAGGGAATTTGGGACATAAATGAAAAGGCTATTTGATTCTCCTTGGTTTTGCATTTGTTCTTACTTGAACGCACACTGAGACAAATGGCTCTGCTTTACTGAAGCTGCTTCCTTTAGCATCCTGAGGAAGCTTCTGAGTTAAAAAATAAATATGGCTCTGTTTTTCCAGCCCTGCTTTACCAGCAAAAGCTGGGGAAAGAAATGTAGTCTCCTTGGGTCTGTCCTGATGTTTTGTAGAACTAATTCCCATTTATTGGAAGAACTCTTCCACGCTAGACTCACGTTTAATTTTTCATTATATGTTTACATTTTGGAAGGAGTAAGGGTGGTGGTGTTGGAAATTCTAATGAGGGACAACATTTCTGATTCAAAAGACTCGGCTCCTCTCTCCTGATTTTTCTGCCTGCTTCTTAAGACTGCAGGAAGTTTTGCTTGGGTCATTCACTTGCAACAGGATGTTATCTGAATACAGAATTAATGTATGCAGCCTGTCACTTGGAATTGCTGCTGTTCTGCTGCTGGAGAGCTCCCAGGGTTGCAGAGTCCTTGCAAGTGGCAGTAATGGGAATGTGCCTGTGATCCTGCAAAGCGAGAGGAGGAACATGGAGCTGCAAGTCTCTCCCATCACTGCGGGGTGTGAATAAATAGATCTAATCAACAATTTCCATGTTAGCCCCACATCCTATTTTTAGGATGTGTCATTCAGCCCAAGTGAAACCTCTGCATCTCGGGCTGGTGGTGTTTCTAAAAGCACCTCTAAGTGATCACTGAGGCTGGGTTTTAAGCTGCATTTACATTTTGATAGAATCCGCTGCTTTTCTTATCTGAAACAAAGCCCACCTGATCTTCATTAATTACACTATCATTTCACCTGCTAACTAGGGTGCTACTAATTACAGTTATCTCTCTGTTCTTCACCAGATAATACACAGAAAATTGTTATCCCTGGCTGTATCAGGATTAGCTGGAGCTGTGAGGAGGTTGCACACAGTGATGGGGTTTACAGGTGGAGTGAAGGCATTTCTAGACTGTCTGAGGGAAAGCTGGAGGAGTGGCTGCTGTCCCGTCGGCTGTGCTGCCGTTCCAAGACACCTCCATGGCAAAACATACAGAAAACACTGTTTAAACATGGAAAAATCTGGTTACTGCAGGGTGACTGGAGCAGGCCAGCTCCCCAAGAGAGGTGGTGGAGTCCTGGGACATCCCAGACCCTCCTGAGCACAGGCCTAGGCTGGAGGTGACACTGCTTGAGCAGGGCTTGATCCCAGAGGTGTTTCCAGCCTCAGCTATCAGGCACTGTCTGGCAGTGCCTTTTTTTAAGACAGAAGGTCTCATGGTGGCTTCACAGAGAGCTGCAAGCCCTGGTGGTGGTCCTGACTGCTCCCCCACTAATATCAGCTGCAGTCTGAGTGGGGCAAGTGCAGAGAGGTCTTCTTTGAAAAGAGGCAGCAGGGAATGTCTGAGCTGCTGGGGAGTTGTGGGTCCAGAGGGCTGGAGCCAGGAGCCAGAGGCTGCAGGGAAGGTGCCCCATGAGGGCAGAGCCTTTGCTGGAAGAGAAGTCAAGAGGCTTTTCACTCGACTCCTGTTTCATCATCCTTCCACACACTGATCTCTTCAGATGCTCTCTAAACCTTTGAATTACTTTCTGAAAGGGACAGGACTTGTCCTGGAGGAGGAGCAGAGCTGCTGAGGAGAGCTTGTGGCTGTCAGCTGGCAAGAGAGGAGGGACATCGAGGCTCCTCCAGCCCAGGCTGTGGTCAGAGGTGTGAACACTGGATGAGGAGATGTACATGCTCTCCTCCATCCACTGTGGGTGCTCTCATGTCAAACACACCTGCACTGCCTGTTTGTACTGTTTGCTATACTTGATAAGCTGATAGATGTGAGTTTAGAGTTTTTTATTGCCTTTTTTTATTCTGAAGAGGACTAAAGATGGTTCACATGATTTCTTTTGTGCCTTCTGCAGTGCAGGTGATGCAGGCAGGGATGGAACAATGGCATCTTCACACTTGTCAAGTCTCCATCCACCCCCAAGGTGCTGCCTGAAGCTCAAAGGTGATTTTCTTGCAGAACACTACACCAGCAGGGAGAACAAGAAGCTCAGTGGAGACCATGCTCCAGAAAAACTGTATCCATGGTCCAAAAGTGAAATATGGAACCATGGAATTGCACACTGCAGTGGCAGCAGAGCTGGGAATGCTGAACGGGGAGGTTTCCTGCTGTTCTGGCACGAGGAACCAGGGGTCCTCTGCTTCTCCATGAGGACCTCTGGTTCTCCATGGTTCTCCCTGAGGACCTCTGGTTCTCCATGAGGATCTCTGGCTCTCCGTGGTTCTCCACAAGGATGTGCTGATGCCTTGCCCAGAGCTTGCTGTGACAGCAGGCAGTAGTTTCTGGTGGGGCTGCTCTGCTGGCAGGGCCATGGTGCTCCCAGGAGGGCAGGGCAGGGATGCTCCTGTCCCAGCAGGTCACTGGGCACAGAGGTACCATCCTACAGCAGCTGCTCCTCCTCTGCATCACTTCCAGGGACAAAACTCCTGTGCTGCTGCGTGGCAGGGAGCCCTGCAGAGCCAGCACAGAAGGAACAGGCTGGGCAGCACCTGGCAGCCCTGGTTTAATCATTTTTGCCTGTTTCTGCCTCTGGAGCTGTGTGCTGTGTGTGTTTGGGGGAGGGCTGGCCCGACCATTACCTTGTCAGGGTTTGTAACACTGGCAGCTGGGGAGAAAACTGTTATTAAGTGTAACGTGGCACCGTGGAGACGGAAGCATGGGGAGACAATAAATACAGCCTTCCATAATGCCATTTTATGGTGTCACTCTTCAGAATTTATTAAGACTTAGTTGCAGCCATGCCTGCAGCCTCCTGTGCTGGAATCAGTAAATTGTGTTCATTATCTCTGGCACTTGCTCTGACCTGCTGTGTTTTACAAGGGAGGAGGCACTAGAGGTGTGGGGACACCCCAGCTGCTTTCTGTAGCTGTTTCCTTGGTGCAAATCCAGCGTTGCTGGGGTTGCTGGGACTCCCCAGGCAGTGCTCAGCTGCGTGGATGGACCCCAAGTGTGATGTGGTGGGTGATGAGAACACTGAGGGCCTGAGGACTTGCCAAAATCACCACAGTTCCACGGGGAACAGGGAAGGAGCTGGGCAAGGAGGGATGCCATGGGACCACTCCAGAAGTCTTGGATGTGCTGAGGATGCTGGAGGTGGAAAAGGGTTCACAGGAGCTTCCTGAACTGCAGACAGGGAGATGCTACACCCCTGTTTGGTATCCTCTTGCACCAGCATTTTCAAATGAAAACCCAAATGAAACTGTTCCTTTCTCCCACTTTTTGCAAGGACAAATCCCAGCAGCAGCATGTTTGTGTACCTTCATCCTTACCCTTAGTATTTAGGTCCAGGAAAACAAGTTCAAGCCCAACCTCCTGATAATTTATTATGTTCCGTGCGCTTAAGGGCAAAATTTAAGTTGCCAAAAGCAGATGTTTGCATGCTCTTTTTTTAGCTCACAGAGTACTTTCTGTGTTCTTGATTGATGGACGTCCCTGTTACATTAATAGCTGGGCTTTGCAGAAAGCTGTTATTACCAGGAGAATCTGGTGTGGGTTTCAGTTTTTCTTCATGCATTGAAAATCCATTATTAATGTCTTTTTGAGGGGAAAAAAAAAGAAAAATGTTTCAGTTCAGGCATTCTGCTTTGCTTTCTCAGGCTTCTTCTCAACTGTCTTCACCGAGGTGCTTTTAAAATCAATATTACAAGTGTTGTTTATATTTTACTGGGTGGTTGAGGGTTTCTGCATCTTGCTATTGATTTCTGATTGTACTGCAGGACATTTAGGTGCACACTGGTTGCTCTGTGATGGATAACTTCATATGTGTCTTCCTAATCATCACTGAGTTGCCTTCTGCATGTTCCCTGTTGCTGGATGCTGCTGCTGAGCTTGGAAGGCACCAGGAGAGCTCTGAGTGCAATCCTGAGACACCAAACTTGTGACCGTTCATTTAATTTGGGTTTGGTTTTCAATCAGACACAGGGGTCACGTGAGGCTTGTGGGGTCTCCTCTTTTGTGTTGTCTTTGCAGAGTTCTTCTGCCCTGGCTTCTCAGGCAGCTTCGTGTTCTGCATTGTAGGAGCTTAACAAGTTGTCCTGGCTTTGTGTGGGGTGGTCATAATGCACCTTCACCTTCCAGCAGTGGCCTTGTCCCTTGGGGCAGCTCTGCTGGCAGATCTCAGCATTTCAGAGGTGCAGAGTCATTGGATCCCAGGGTGGTCTGGGTTGGAAGGGGCCTTAAAGCTCATCCGATTCCAATCCCCTGCCATGGCAGGGACACCTTCCACTGTCCCAGGCTGCTCCAGCCCCAGTGTCCAGCCTGGCCTTGGGCACTGCCAGGGATCCAGGGGCAGCCACAGCTGCTCTGGGCACTCTGTGCCAGGGCCTGCCCACCCTCCCAGGGATCCTGTCCAATATCCCATCCATCCCTGCCCTCTGGCAGTGGGAAGCCATTCCCTGGGTCCTGGCACTCCAAGCCCTTGTAAAAGTCCAAGTTCAATGAAGTAATTCAGAAGCACAGACTGCATTGGTAACTGCTGTAAAGTTGGATTTACAGACAGAGGCTCTTGGAGCACATCAGCACTGATGGCACAGTCTGTGTGAGAGCTTGTTGGCACCAAAGGAGCCTGTGAGCAGTGACACGACTGTGCCCAGCAGGGGTGCTCCAGGTGGGCTGTACCAGGGGAAGAGCTCTGCGTGTGTGGGCACAGTCCTTCCCAGCCCTCCATGCACGGCACAGGCTCCACGTCTGCCAGGGGCTGTGGCTGTACCAACAGGCAGTCTGGGGTGGGCTGGGTGTACACGAACCTCTGCTGGCTGGATGGGGCTGTTTGCTGCTCAGGCTTATCCTGAACGGGCTCCTGGACCCTCAGACATGGAGGCTACACTTGGCTTCTAAGGAATTGGTGGTTGCAGTTTGTCCATCAGTGCTGGGGACCAGGGCAAGCACTGGCAGAGGAGCCGGTCCTGTGTCCCCGGGAGCAGCAGGGCTCGGTGGTGGCAGCGCTGGCAGGGGACAGCCCAGCCCTGCCTGGCCCGGCAGAGCCTCTCTTGGCCGAGCCGGGAAGGGACAGGGCTGGCATGCATAACAATGGGCAGGCTCTGACCTTGCCGCTGGAACTCACTTAGCAATTCTGTTGATGTTCTGGAAACGAAAATATAATTCAGGCCACCTTCTCCTCCAAGATGACCCTGAGAATATGGGAGAAGAGCTACTGAATAATTAGGGGCCTTTTTTTCCCCCCCCTTTTTTGCTGGAGTTACTGCTTAGTGTTGAACTGTGCTCTAAAGTGTCATTAGTTCCCTTGAACTTACCGCTCGGAGTGTACTTAGCATTAATATAATTACGTAAATTGCAGTCTCATTAATCACCAGGGGCTGCGGCACATCCCTATCGTGCTGTTTTGTGGGTGGCTTGGCTGGTGGGAACCCCCTGGCCAGGGGTGGAGGCTGTGGCTGGAGCACTGCCCCGCTGCTCCTGTGCCTGGTTTAGCTGTGCTTTGTGTGTCTCACCCTGCAGGATCTGGAGCGTTTGCCAGCACTGCCGTGATTGCAGGGAGCAGCCTTGCTGCCGCAGAGGAGGAAAGGGAAAGGTGGGTTTGTCCCAAGGGAGTTTGGCTGGACCACATCCCTGCTGCTGTCACTCGGATTTGGGTCTGTGGGGTCCCAAAATGCAGAGCCCAGACTGGTGGCTTTGCAGTGAACAGAGCCCGAGCTCTTGCGCAGGGTCTGCTGCAGGGCTGTTTGATGATGCTGTGGCTCTGTCTCTGTGGCAGAGCTCTCAGCCTTCCTGGCAATGTAAATTCTCCTGGCTGCATGCTAAAATTACACTGAGTTATTGATTTATCTTTGAGAGGATTTCCTTCCCGAGGGACATTTCTGGCTGTTGTAGTGATTTAGTTCTTGTGCAAGTGCAGAATCTGTAGCAGAGCAGAGCCACCCTCCTGCCCTCGAGTCTGCAGCTCAGGGTCGCGCTCCCTCCGGCTTCCTCAGCAAGCTGATTTCTGTTCCAAGGCTGGGACTAGGTTCCATGGCTGTTACTTCCCTGTAACAACTGCAAATAAAAGGGCATTTTCAACATTCCACTGCAGAAGCTGCAAGTCTGGGACAAGCCTTTGTGCCGTGGCACCAGCGTTACCTTGGGCATGTCTCAAAGCCAGCTCCAAGGGTGGCACGTGGGGTGTGTGGAGCCGTATGTGTGGAGCCGTGCCAGGGCTCCTGGGAACGTTTTAGTTCCTCAGAGTGGGGTATGATGGGAGCAGGATCATGCTAACGCTTCTCTCCTAAAGCTGCAGGGTACAGCCTCTCTGTGCTTTGCTTTCTATTAACTCACCATGGAGTGTCTCTAAAAACCAGGCCAGGCAAGTTCCCGCTGGTGGTCCTGAGGAAGCAAAGCCAGTTCTCTTCTACCTCTGGTTTTCTCCCTTTGGCCCTGAAATCACACCCCACTAGTTGTGGCTCAGCTGGTGAGCACCATCAGTTAGAAGGACCTGACCCTTCAGGACATGGCCAAATGTTTCAGCTGCTCTGTGGCTGGAAAATGCCCAGCTCTGTGTCCTTGGGTGCCCATTTGAAGCGCGTCCCTGTGGGTTCCTGTATCTAACCCCACAGTGGATCTGGCACCGATCTCAGCTGCACACAGATAAAATGTGAGGCTGCTCATGCATGTGGTGTTATAAAACAGCATCCACCAATTAGGCCCAGGGAGAACGTCAATTTATTTTCCTGTGAACCAAGTGTGGCACAACTCCTTCCTTTCCCAGTGATCTATCTGTGAGATAAAACACGTCTTTAGTGTCTATCTTAAATACTGCAGTGTTGACAAGTTCTCTTGACAGAAATTAGGCTAATGTCCCTTACGACTGCGTTAGCTGTAGAAACAAGGCTTTAAATTGAAGCTTGCAAAGCACTATTCCAACGCGCTCTCCAAGGCATCTTTCTTATTCCAGCTTTTATTATCCAAATTTGTTCTCACTCTGGCTTGGCAGCGGGGCTGGCAGGCAGCTCTTTCCCCTCCATCCTGCTCGTCTCGAGCCAGGCGGGTCAGATCAGGCACCTCGCAGTGCTGAACTGGGGAGTGTTGGCCAAACGTCTGCGGACCCGCTGCCCTCGGCTCTGGGGGATGCTCCGGGCTCGGGGACACGCCGGTGCCGGGACGTGGCTGCGGCCGTGGGTGACAGGAGCCAGCTGACACACATCGAGCAGAGATGGGATCCAAGGCAGTCAGCTGCACGCCCTGACAGCAGCACAGCGTGTCCTGAAACGCCTCCACTGGGAGCTGGAGCTGGGAGAAGGGAGTTTGTGCCGTACATGTCTTATCTTTGCAATTTCAGCACTGAGTTACAGACTCAGAAGCTGAGGACAGGAACAGAGAATGCTGAGGCCTGGTCATGAACAACCCTTCTGGAGCTTCCCAGCCCTTCCCTGGAAAATAGTTTCCTTTTTTGCTCCTTTACCCTCCTCAAGTTGTGCAGTTTTAGCCTTGAACTCGTCCTTTGCAACCACAGATTAACCATGGCCATCTTAAACCTCCTGATTCTCACACTGGTGTTGGTCCTGATGGATTATCCCTCACTGTTGTGTCCTTTCTGGGCCTCCACATTGCCAGGTTCTTTGGTGGCCATCTCGCGAGTCCCTGAGAGAGGAGGAGAGGCTCTCTGAGAGTGACAGATGTGGGAGACACGATGGTTGATGATGTTCTGGAGGTGCTAATCTCCATCATAGTAAAAAAGCCTCTCTCAAAAGGTATTAAACGCCTAAAATTCCACAAAATTAATATCATCCTCAGTTCCTTTTGTCAGGTTCTCAATTCTCCTGGTCAGCTGCCTTGTCCTTCTCTGCCTACATCCTGCATTGATCTTCTCTGAACGTAGCCAAGCCTTCAGCATCCCAGATGGGCTTTCTGAAGTAACAAATAGACCTGAGGGATGACAATTATTGAATGGATTGTAGCATTGGCTTGGGGATAAATAATGTAGTGAGTTGGAGAGGAATTAAAGCTGGCTTTTGTAAATAAACTTCTCATGGATGTTGACTTGGGGACAGGGTGAGACAAAGGTCGCTGCAGTGTCTCTGCAGCCTGGTGTGCCATTTGAGAGATGAAATATCAGAGTGTGGCTGGATCCCTTTGGTCTCTCTGTTTCTTCTGCTTGGACCTTTGTGGGATTAAACTCTCTAAACTGCTGCAGTTCACAGACTTCAAGCCCAGTATCAGAAGAAAAAATAAATCAAGTGCCTCGTACTGAATCCTGAGCACATGGCTCCTGCTGCACGCGGGGCTGTGGTAACTCACTGCAATGCCTGGCTTGAAGCGGGGAGAAGGGCGTGCTGAGAAAGTGAAAACACGTTGTGTCCACTCTACAACAGGACAACCCTCCTTCCTTCCCTGTGGTTATTTCTTTTCCTGGTGCAAGGCAGAGCAGCCCTCCCAGGAGGGAGGTGAGAGGGCAGAGCACTTGTTGGAGGAGCTCTTTGCCACAGGAAGCATTTCCCTCTTGCAGCAGCAGCAGATGCTGCAGCAGTGCCTCCATCAGAGGCACTGTATTTCTCTCTCAAGCTCTCCTGTCACCCCTTCCTTCCCTGAGATCCCTCCTCCCCAGGCACCTCGCTGGCCTCCAGCTCCTCTTCCATCACTGGGAGACTTCCCAGGGTGCCCAGGCACCTCATGGGAGGGCCACGCTGTGCCCTGTGTGTGACAGCCACCCCTCCTGTCCTCGTGGTTCCCGTGCCACGGGCAGGATGAGGTTTGGTGTGTGTTGAGCAGGCAGCTGGCTCGGCTCTGGGCATGAGGCTGGGCCACGTGTGCCATCATCATCATCACCTTGGCTGCCAGCGAGGGTGGGTGGCAGTCACAGGGACCCGCCCTGGCACTGCCAACCAGGGCCCTGCCTGTCCCCATGGTCCTGCCTGTCCCCAGGGGCTCACCTGGCCCTCCCCCCTCTTGCTACAGGAGCTGGAGGAGAAGCCAAGTGGACTTGGCAGGCAGTGTGAGGAGTGAGCCCAGCCCTCACAGGGTGCCTCTGGTCTGAATAGCAGCATTCAGAGCACTCAGCACCAGCTGATCAACTGGGAGAACATCAATCCCAGTGCCACAGGAGAGCCCTGGCTCAGGGAAAAGGGGCAGTTGGGAGCACTGTCCAGCCCAATGTCCAAATGGAATGGTGCTTTCAGATCTCTAATCAAGGGTTACTTAGTGGAGAGCCCCTTCCTTGTGAGGCTTTGTTCTCCGCTAGCTGCGGATTGAATCACGGGAGGAGGGATTGGATTCTGGCTTCATTTTAAAAACGTTTTCATTCTGTTTGCTGAAGGGAACAAATTACAGGGAAGACCTCTCAGCGCTGGGACAAAAGAGTGGCTCTAAAACCCTTTTCAGCCAAACAAGTGTTTGAGCTGAAGGCCTGATGGATTGTGCTTAAAGACGTGGTTATTGCAGCAAGGTTGGCATTAAAAATCACAGCGTGCAGGAAAGTTCTCCCAAGGGTTGCTGTGGGGGTGTGTTTCCCTGTAATCCTGGTTGTGAGGAGCCCTTAACACCCCGAGTCCACCCAGTGAGCTCTGTGGCATCAGCCACAGGAGAGCAGTAGCACAGCAAGCACCAGTGGGTCACTTCTCTCTTGCTAAATGAGAAACTGGAATGGGATCAGCCCTTTTAGGGTGGCATCATTGCCTGTGGCAGGCGGGCTGGAACTGGATGATCTTTAAGGTCCCTTCCAACCCAAACCATTCCATAATCTTTCCCTGCCCCCTGTTCAAGTGGGGTTCAAGTCCAGCAGAAAGCAGTGCTGCTGCTTTGGGACCTGTGAGGAGCCTGGGCAGGAATACACTTGGTGTTGGGATGTATCAGAAGAGGGTGGCTTTGGGGCTTTCCCAGGAATGGCTTTGCTGCCACCAGCAGTGCTGGGTGTTCAACAGGGGACAGATTCACTCTTGGCAAGCTTGAAACCATTTCAGATGGCTTCTGTCCCTGCTCCACTGCAGCACGGAACAAAATCAGCGTTGGAGAAGATGTCGTACTTAGACATCACCGTTCTGACAGGTCGATTTCCAGGATATTTATTAACACAGCTTGGAATGTCACAGAACAGTTTGTCAGATAAACTAACCAGCTGAAGTGTCTTACATGAGACTTCCTTGGTTTGGTTGAGGTGTGGTGCTGGCTGGTAAGATTCCCAGCTAGCTCTGCCCCCCGGCTCGTGCCAAGTGCCGCTCGGATTCTGCCAGCGGTCTCGGTGCAGAGCAGGGCTGTTCTCCTACGGCTGCAGGTGGGGTGGTGTCGAGGTGCTGAAGCAAGAATTCAGAGAAGGCTCTTTCTCGTTTGGTTTCTCAGCTTTACTCTTCCAAACGGGGGGGAATGAGAAAAAGAGGTTGAAACAAACTCTGCAGCCACTTTTAAACCGGGGGGAAAGTTGCAATTCTTTACCAATCAGGTCACAGTGGGGAGGGGAGGGAGGAGGGACCCACGATCCAACACCCCATAGGAAGGGCATGGGGAGAGGAAAGGGTCACGTGGGCCAACGGGACATCGAGGCACAGGGAATTCTCTAGAACCAGGGTAGGAATCAGGGGGGATTGACATCACATAAATAAGGTAACAGGCATGTCTAGGGAGTGACTGACAGCAGGACTAGGGAGGGGAGAACCAGGGGTGAAACCAAACCATCAGGGGGTAACAGGAACAAACCAGGGGGAGAAAAACCCACCACCACAGAGGTGCTTTGAACTCTTCATGCAGTCTTTCAGCAATTTATCCCATTCAGGCCTTTCTGGAAGAGCCTGTGCAGCGCCTGTGGCTTGGGGATCAGGTGCTGCCCACTCCCCGTGTGTCTGGGTGCCCTGGGAGGCAGAAGGAAGCAGCAGTGCGAATTGTTTGCTCGTGCTGTAAGGACAGAACTCCTCTCTTAGGGTTTCCTCTGCAATCCCAGGAAGAGAAGGACATGTCTGTCCTTGTCAGCCCTCTGGGCAATGGTCAGATAGAACAGCAGTGATGAAACCAGGCTGGCACCAGCAGGACTGCTCACTCGCAGGCAGAGGCAGCACAGCTCCTTCAGCCCGAGCTGGGCGGCGCCTGGGAGAGGTGGCAGGATGGCACTGGGCATGGTGCATCACCCAGGGGTTCATCCTGCACCCCATCCCCTGCAGAGCTCATGCTTACAGGACAGTTTATGAACATGGACAGCATACAGTGATTTAGAAAACTGTTTTCTCCTTAACTAATTGCAGTAGGTAACAGCCCCTGCTGTCACTGGTTACCTGAGAAATCGAGAGGCACTGACTGGGCTGGTGCTTCTCTGAGGAGGTGCTGTGCTCAGCAGGCAGCTGTGGCTTCCCAGCAGTACAGTGGGAGAAAGAGCAGCACAGGGAGAGGATTTGTAAAGCATTTCTTCCAGTGTCACAGGAGTTTGCACTTGGAATGTGCACACAGGTGTCTGAGCTTCCTCCCTGCCCAAGGTGGGAATGCTGGGGGTGCTGGGGCAGCTGCTGAGGGAGCTTCCAGGCCTGGTGTTGTGAAACCTCTCCACCAGCTATCAGGAGGAGGTGACACAGAGCATATTAATGGCATTTTCCAGTGGCACTTAATTGGGAGGAGCAGTGAGTGCCAGATTGTGAACTAATGCAAAAGGCTGAGTGAAAAAGGGACAGAAAGAAATAAAATGAGATTCAGGCTCTGGGCCTCTTCTTTCCATCAGTAATCCATCTCTTTCTTACCTGTGTCTGCCACATGTCTTCCTTTTGTGTGCAAAAATGTTCTGTTTTGAAGTAACAAACAATCTGGAGAGTGGTAAGACTTGCCTTAGTAGGAAAGAAAGGAAAAAAAACAGAGGCAGGCTTTGCTGCTTCCTTGCTCAGCAGCTCTAACCAGAGCCTGGGGTCAGGGTGTGAGCTGAGCCCCCAGACTGGGCCTGGCTCCTGTTTTCCTCTGAGTACCCTGGTGTGGGACATCCCATCCACCCAGGCACGGCTGGAGTCAGGCACAGTGTCCCCTGTGTGCCAGCAGCACGTGATGCCCCAGCCTCAGCCAGTTCCCAGCCCTGGTGCTGATGGCTCCTGGAGCTGGGGATGCAGCTGTGGGGAGCTCTGCTGCTCCCTGGGATTTGTCTCCTGGTAGTTTTTAATCATTATTTTATTAACGGAGAAGGTGCCGTGCCGTCAGATAACTTATTAAGGATGCTCTGTCAGTGAGGTTGTTTCAATGCTGCAGCAGTGCCAGTGTGTTCTGCTGGAACATTCACATATTGATTCCAGATTCCTTTGTTGCCAGTACTAGAAAAGAAAGTCCCTTTTCCCTCGCTCCCTGCGTGGAGAGAAACAAAGAGTAAAGGAAGGTAGATGTTATCTGAGGCTTGCTCACACACCGAGGTAATTTTTGAGAGCTGCAGAGCCACTTGCTGACTCATAACTGGGGCTTGTTTTCAAACCCTTGATAGATTTTTGAATTCTCTTACAATGGCAAACAAGGATGCTCACTTGGGGACAAGGTGGGGATCTGCCTCAGCGAGCTGGATCACCTTTGTTCTGCTTGCTTCAGCCTGCCCAGGGGACATTCCTCTGCCACAGAGGACAGTGGTGCTGTAGGGGGAGAGTCTCCTGCCCCTCTTGGGCTGCTCTTGCTGGGCAGTCAGTGGCTGGCAGCTTTGTCCAANGAGGGGAAGGGATGGGGAAGCCAGTGCCAGGAGCACAGTGAGTTATTGCACAGCCTCGGTGGGAGGTTCGCAGGTCAGTGTATGATGTACAACTTCCCTGCTTGTAGCTGTGCAGTGAGTTGGGGCTCAGCCCTGTCCCCATGCTGGAACACAAACCCACTTGAGGCCAGCAGTGTGTGGAATGATGTGCTGGAAGGGAGCCGGGCAGGATGAGACCTCTCTCCTTTAGTGAGGAAACACAGCTGGTCATTTGGTTGGTCTAGAAAAAGAGAGATGGGGTTCTTTGGATATCACTGCGTGCTGCATATTCCACACAGCAGCCCTCTGCTTTTAGTAATGTGGTGCACAACGTGCCTGATCCTCCCTCAGTTGTGAGCCTGGTGGAAGCATGTCCTGTTTTCCATTTGTTTATTAATTTATCATCTTGTTTTTAGCCTCTGCAAAGCTTGATATTGGTATAGAGCCTGGGAAACGTGCACAGAGCAGAGTAACAGATAGTTGTGATTTGGTTACAAGGCAATAATTTAAGTGGACAGGTTTAGCTGATAACATAAAGCACACGAGAGAAATCGCTTCGGTTTATAAATGTCAGCAGAGCCCCTGCGAGTGAGCTGCTGCCTGGTGCTGCTGCTCCATCCAATATATTATAAGGAGATATAAACAGATGTCTGAAAAAATCTGGCTGACCAAGATTAAAAGAATGGGGCTATAAATTAAAGTCTTCCTCGGCGTCTCTTTAAGCAGCTTTATGGACAGAGAGCATCCAAATAAACGAGTGCTAATGCTCGCAGGGATCTCCGCGTGGTTTGGGCTGCAGAGGCTCGGGCACGTGGCAGCACCCAGGGGTGGGGATGCCTTGTGGGGACAGCAGTGTCACTCAGAGCTGGCAGGGGAGACCAAAGCCTGTCCTGGTGCTTCTGCAGCTGCTAAAGGGATTAAATCAGCAACAGGAATAACACCATCCCTGCAGTGTCGCCACAGGATCAGTGTCTCCTGCTTGGAAAATAAACGCTGTCGCTCTGCTTTGACATTTATTCCCAATAAAGACCTTGCCAATTGTGCAGTGACAAGGGTTTTATCCTCTGGGAGTACTTTACCTGTTGGACAGTCTTTCTGGCTGCGAGGCAGCTGAGTGACTGAGGGCAGGTGGGTGGCACGTCCCCAGCAGAGGCACTGGGAGCTCCGCTCAGACCCTGGGGCTTTCTCTTGATCCATCATCCCAAGGTGATGCAATAACACCTATTCAAACTGAGAGCAGGTTCAGACTGGATATTAGGGAGGAATTCTTCCCTGTGAAGTGGGGATGCCCTGGCACAGGGTGCCCAGAGCAGCTGGGGCTGCCCCTGGATCCCTGGCAGTGTCCCAGGCCAGGCTGGACATTGGGGCTTGGAGCAGCCTGGGACAGTGGGAGGTGTCCCTGCCATGGCAGGGGGGGGGCTGGATGAGCTTTAAGATTCCTTTCCACCCAAACCATTCTGTGATTCTATGATCTTATTTTTAATTGATTTTAATTTATTTTAGTTGTGGTTAAAAAAATCCCAAGAGTGGGATATTTTTTAAGTGGTAAGGAGTCCAAACCAATTGTGGGGGCGGGAGTTTGCTGCTTCCCCCTCCACAGCTGTAGCCCTTCTGGCAGGTTCGTGGAGGGGATTTCACAGCTATTTCCACTCACTGGGTAGTTGATTTAGAGCTGGGAAATTAATTAGAATGGAAACTCTTCTTTCCCTTTATGAGGAGCAAGGGATGAGGTCTGGCAGCTGTAGGATTTGCAGCTCTCAGGGAAGAGGGACCATTCAGTAACACATCTATGCAGTGCCTACCTGTGGATACACATCTTTTATTTGTCTGAGGTGTCAAGGAGAAAAAATGTTACAAAATGGCTTAAATAAAAACGTGGGTTTGTATTTTTTTAATTGAGTTTCATTTCCCAAATGCAACTTAATGCAAACAATAAGTAAAAAATTAATTTCTCTTGGGAAAAAGCTATTAACAGAATGATTCTGTTTTAGCAGCATGTGAAGCTGTGTAATTGCTTACATATGTATTGCTCCAGAGTGTGCTCCCAGTTGTTGAGTAGTATCAAATTATAGGAATCAAAGAGAACCAACTATTTTTAAGGGAAATGTCTAGAAGCTACATACTGAAACATGATTAAAATTCAGGATTTCCAGCTTACTCGTCTAAATCAGTAATTTTAATCACATTTTTCAAGTCAACCCACCCTCAAACACATTTTTGACTTCAAAATACCCCAAACTAAATGAGACAGAAGACCTTCCTTGAACAGCTGTAACATTTTTGTGTCAATATCAATCTTTTTGTTGAAAACAGAGATGTTTTCCATGGTTTATTTATTAAAGCAGCATGTTTGTCCTGCTGTGCCATGAACCTGGGCTGCTGTGCAGAGTGGCGAGGGGAAATCCGTGGGGCACCGAGAGCTGCTTAAACACATCAGGGCTGTGAGTTTTGCTCTGGGGTTCGGATGCTCTTGGTTAAATCTCGTGTGCTGTGCAAAGCAGGAGCAGGAAGGGTTTGTGTCTCGGCTGATGCAGCCTCTGTAATTTGGCTGTGCTGGGTGTGGAGCTCGTGAGCACCAGGTCCGGGTTTGGTTTTATTTCCTGCTTGCTGAGAATAGAAATGGGAGGGCTGGGCCCCCAGCTCGCCGGCCCTTCTGGAGCCTGCTCCTGTGCTTTCCCTTTGGATGATTCCCTCAAGCAAAGCCCATGCACGTCCCTGCTCTCCCCTGGCCGGCGGGAGGCTGATGGGGCTGGATGCAGCAGGAGCACGCAGCGGAGCGGAGCGCCCTGTGCTGTGCTCCCCTGACAGGGGCCATTCCTGCCTGTGTGACAGCCCAGAGCTGCTGCAGCCCCTGCTGGGGCTGTGACCTGGCTGGCCCAGCGCTGCTGACACGGCCAGGAAAGCCCCTGGCTCAGGGGGGAGGCGCCCAGCTCGCCCTGGCTGTGCCCCCAGCGCGTTGGTGTCTGCGCAGGGGGGATTGTCCTCCTGCGCCCGTGTGCTCAGCACAACGTGGCATTTGATCCTACAGCAGCTCGGGCTGGAGCAGACCTTAAAGCTCAGCTCGTTCCTGCCCTGGGCAGGGACGTCTCCCACTAGACCAGGTTATCATTTCTGTGTTTTCCTTGCTGGCACAGCCCTGTCCCGCTGTTGCCCGAGCCAGGGACAGGAGCTGTGGCGTTGCCCTTTTCATGGAGATCCTACAAACTCCTTTGTGACCAGCACGTCCCAGCTCCACTGCCAGCGAGGGGCACAGATTGGTGATGGCAGCAAATTCCTGCAGAGCCCAACTCGTCAGCGTGGGAGGATGCTCCTAGAGATAGAGACAAAAGGTCCTGTGTGACACAAGTTTCAGGAGCAGGAGGAGGTTGGGATCTGTCCATGGAAAGCATTCCAAGTGTGGAGGAGGCACATCTAGCCTGTCCTCACATAGTTGAAGATGGGGAGATAATCACACCTGTCCTCTCACATATCCAACCACTGCAACTTCCAGTGGACAGGACTGATGGAGAGAAAGAGGCTCTACCAGAAATGCAAACCTTGTTTTAATAGGAAATCCTCCAAGACAGATTTTCCTGTGTTTTCTAAATGCATTTCTACCTACTGGATGACTCCAGGCTTTGAAATGCTTCTGTCTGAATTGTCACAAACATCCAGTCTTATGTAGGAAGCACCAGGTCCTTTGATCAGGGAAATGTCTCTTTGGTCTTGAACAGGGAGGGATCAATCCAGTTATTCCTGAGACCAGAGCTTTTTGTCTGTGAGTACATGTATTTATTGTACAAAATAATTACCCTTGTCTTCACTTCCCTTTGGTAGGAGATGCTCCCTGTCTCCTGCAAGCTGTTACTCTATGCCAGGTATCTTCTTAGGTAAAAGGAAGAGAGAAAGGAAAGGCTGACTAGGGAATCCTCCTCAGGAGGGAGGAGGGTGAGCAGCTGTGGTCTGTCTGTCCATCTGTGAGCAGCTCTGTGGCTGTTCAGCTGCAGCCTCACTGTCCTGGGCAGGCAGAATTCCTGCATGAAGAGAAGAGGAAATGCCATCAGGAAGTAGCAAGCAAATATTGGCTCCTCTCCGCCCCAGTGCTGGGCTGGCCGTCGAGATGTGTTTGTGGTGAACTGGTGAAAAAGACTCTGAATTTCCTATTTTTTCTGCATTTAAAACCAAAGCATAATGTATTCTATGTATTTTTGTTGGCAGATAGTAGTGATCATAAATTCCTTTTAATACAGTATTTCCACACCAGCACAGCCTTAATGTGCAGTGTACCTGGCTGTACTCTGCAGGATGCTTTGACTTCCCTTTGGCAGCTGCATTTTATTCTGTCTGCCCCAATCAGCAACAATTCCCCTTTCTCCATGTAGCCTCCAAGTCCACTGCTGGTGTGGAGTTGTAGTGCTCTGCTAGGAGCTGGGCTGGAAGGGAGGAAGGAACCAGTGTCTGCTGGGCTCAGGGTTCCACCTCCACTGTGGATCAGAGCCAGCCTGGCAGCACAGGGACACCTTTGGTGGCTCGGGGTGGCATTTCTGGGAGGGAAAAGCAGCACTTTAGGGGTGCTGCTGGACAGGAGGGGGGTCAGGGGTGGATATCCCACTCCTCACTGTGTGGGATGCAGCTTTTCTCCCCTTCTCCCAGGGAGGAGCATGTGCCTTCAGCTCCCAGTTCCTCCCAAAGCTGGAGCAGTGCTCTGAAATAATGTGACCTTTGTTTGTAGGTCAGGCTGTCCCTGCAGGGTCACACGTGCGGCTGAACCTGCAGACAGGAGAGAGAGAAGCCAAGCTCCCAGGCAGAGAAAATGGGGAAAGTGACACGAGAGAAGAGAGAAGAAAGAAAAGGTACAGACCTGCAAGGCATTGGGTTGGGTGGGCTGTGGGATTCATGCCTTTTATTAGAGGCCAGGTTCCCTGGTGCACTCAATTACTGCCTGTTCCTGAGACTTAATGACTGGGTTAGGAGCTCAGCAGTGCTGAAAGCAGAGCCCTGTCCCTTGAGATCCCTTTGGGATGGTGGTGGAAGTGCCCTGAGTGCACATTCAGAGGCACCTTCATGGCTTCTCATGCCGTGACACCGAAACTCAGTTGGTAACGTGGCTTCTTTGAATGACATTTAGTCCTTTGAAATATTTGCAGCAACTGGTCTGAAAGTGCTTTCTGAGCCTAGCCCTTGGGATCAGCTCTGAGGGGCTGGCCTGAGCCAGGTGCTGTGTCCCACTGGGAGCAGCCCCACAGCCTCCCCTGCACACCAGGCACTGCCAGAGTCCCTGGAGATCACACCTTCCCTGCAGCCACCTTTTGAAACGTGCTTTAAACGTCAGCTGGTGCTGACTTTCCCCTTGGAACCCTCTGAACAAGGACTGCTTTAGTTACTGTGGGGAACTGCTTTCCTGAAGCACGTGGGATTTCCCACTGCCACCTCTGATGGGGATGCTTGGGGAGTGTGGGGCTTTGGGGGCAGCTGCCCGGCCAGGGGCTGAGCTCAGGGCCCTGTTGGGCTCACAGCCCCCACCACCAGCACCCACAGGGCCCAGAGCCCCCCGCCCCCTGCCCAGCACAGCCTGCCCTGCCCCTCCAGCTGTCACCCGAGCGGGGCACAGGGGCCAGTGGCTGCTGCCAGCAGTGGGAATGCGGGCAGGGCGAGGATCCCCTGGCCTGGCTTTTGTCTCCTGAACAATCCAGGCACAGGGCAATGCAAAGCAGGCTGGGAAGCAAAGCCTGGAGCCTTTGGAAGCTCCAAGCCCTAAACATTGGCCCCTGCAGCTCCCCAGTTCCAGGTCCCACAGTTCCCAAGGCTGTCATGGCCTTCAGAGCATGAATGGGGATTTTGCATCCCTGTGGCCTGATGTCGGCTCTCGGCCCAGGAGTCCCTGGGGCTCCAGCAGGAGGTTTCCTGCCTGCTCTGGGGCTCGCTGCAGGGGCCGCTGCTGTCAGAGCCCCCTCTCTGCTGGTGACAGCTTTGCTCTTGGGGACACCACTCTGCCCCAGCCCAGGAACACGAGCAGGGCCCAGGGCCGGGAGTGGTGTCAGTGGGACCCCCTGTGCACAGGGACCCCCAGCCCCCGTGTGGCCGTGCCAGCACCCCCAGGGACCCCCAGCCCCAGGAACCTGGAGCACTTGGAAACCACAACTGTGCAAATGCTGCCTGTGCCCAAAGGAATTGCAAAGAGAAGTGGGGTTTTACAAATAAATAGTATTTATTTACCGAAGAGCCGCAAAACCTAGAATTTACAGAACACAGTTAATTATAAGGATCCTTATAACAACAATCTACAGAACGTATTTACATGGGAGCCTATAGAATAACAATCTTCAAAACATATTTACAGAATATGTACATGTAAAACCTCCAACATATAGGACATATAGGACATATAGAACATATAGGACATAGAGAACATCTAGAACATATAGGACATATAGAACATATAGGACATATCTACAGAGGGGTCATATCTGTGGCCATCATCTCCCTCAGTCCTGGAAGAAAGGAAGCAGCAGAGTGGGACTCTGCCACCAGCACTGAGCCCAGCTGGGGCTGGGAGCCAGGCCCCAGGCGCTGGGACAGGGCTGGTGTGGCCCCAGGCAAGCTTAGGGCAGGCCAGGGGTGGTGCTTGTGCCACCACAGTCCAGGGCCCCCCTGGGCACCGTGTCCCCGAGCGATGCCACCCAGCGCAGCCCCAGCCTGGCGGCAGGGGACCCACTCTGCCTGTGGGCAGGATATGGGAAGCATCTGCCTTGTCCTGCTCCTGGGGCTCCATCCTTATCCCAAGATCATGGGCTCCTCCTCATCCTTCTCATCGAGCTCCACACCCTCGATGGTGTCCTCCACATCAACCTCCATGTCCTCAATGTCGTCCTCCACATCAACCTCCATGTCCTCAATGTCATCCTCCACATCGACCTCCACACCCTCGATGGTGTCCTTCCATGGCCTCAACAGTCACGTCCATGTCCACCTCCATCATTTCTTCCATATCCAGCACCATACCCACTTCCATGTCCTCCCTGGTGTCCCTGGCAGTCTGCATGAGGCAGCACAAGCTCACAGTGGGGTCCCTGTCCCACACCATCCATTCCCACAGGGCTGCAGCCTGCCCGGGCAGTGGGGGTGCCCCGCTCCCTGGAATGGCACTGTACCTCCCCTGGGGCAGGAGTGCACATCCTGCTGGGATTGGTGCTTCAGTGCAGGCAGCAGGAAGAGTCCAGGCAGCAGGAACAGCTCAGCACCAAGGGATGGAGTGAAGAGTGAGTGACAAGTGACCGCTGGCAGCAGCTGAAGTGTCTGCTGTGCTCCTTTCCAGGTCCTGGACGTTCTACCTGTGATGTCACAGAAGTTTCAGGGCCACTCCACAGTGGGAGATGGTGATTGTAGAATGATCAAATCATTAAATGGTTTGGCTTGGGAGGGACCCTAAAGATCATCTGGTTTCAGCCTGAGCAACCTCCCAGCACGCCAGGTTGCTCTGGACCCCGTCCAACCTGGCCATGGGTGTTGCTGGGGATGGAGCATCCCCAGTCTCTCTGCACAGGTTGCTGTGTGAGGGACAAGCACCCTGACAGTAAAGAACTTCTTCCCATCACCAAATCTATTGCAACTCTCTCTCAGTTTGATCCCATTCCCCCTTGTCCTGTCATTACAGTTCCTGAGCAAGAGTCCTCTCCTGCTTCACTGTAGCCCCTTCCCTCTCTGGAAAGGCTCTGAGCTCTCCTCTGACTCTGTGTGCAATGCTCATAAGCTGAAATCTCCAGGTTGAAGCTCGCAAGCCCTTAGCAATGATTCAATGGCACAGGGGTGCTTCCTCTACTGCAACATGAAATTCCCAGATACCAATTCATCAGCTGTTTTTATTGTGGTAGGACTTGAGATTTTGGGTCAGCAGGCTGATTGCAGAGCCCCTGATTCACGTCAGGGTGAGGCATCTGCAAACCCCACACAGAATCCAGCACTCAGACCAATCTTTTCTTGAGCATGGTGGGTCTTTTCATTCCTTTCCTCCTGCCCCTAGCCATTGCTGGAATGTCCCAGTGAAAATAGAATGGAGGCAGTTGTTCACTCAGAACATGTTCTGCTTTGTTTTGTTTCTTCTGCAAGGCTGGGCAAGGTCGATGTCGATGCAAATTCATTCACATCCGAGGAGCTCAAAAAGGCCTTGGCTAAAATGAAGGAAAGTGAGAAGGCAGAAAGGAAGGTGAGTCTCCTGTTTCTAAAGCCAGGCACAGTGCAGGGATGTGAACACACCCTGGTACATACTGCAGAAATACAACTGTTCAAACGATTGCTTGGCAAACACTGTGCAGACTGATCTTGTGGTGAATATGGACCTAAAATACCTTTGCTAACCTGTTAGTGATATTGTTCCCTGGCTTTTCTGCATGACTCAAAGATTCTGTGAGTGGTTTGGGTTGGAAAGGACCTTCAAGCTGATCCACTGCCACCCCCTGCCATAGGCAGGGGCACCTTCCACTATCCCAGGTTGCTCCATGCCCCATTCAAGCTGGGTTTGGACACTTCCAGGGATCCAGGGGCAGCCACAGCTGCTCTGAACAATGTAATTTATCTGTTTCACTGCAGCTGAATTCACAAAAATGTCTGCAGACCCCAAAGGGAACTGGATTGAAGCTGATGCTATTTACAGAGAGAGTTACTTTCCCTTTCACTACTCTCCTTGCTTTCTGTTTCCAACCTGGTGCCCTGGATAGCAAAACCCAAATAGCCAGGTGAAACAGGGGCTGAGGTTTCCTTATACAAGCTCCAAGTTGTCCATTTAGTTCCAAACAATCCACAACCCGGGGTAAATAGGTGGGATGATGTGTGACTCATCAGGTGCATCGAAGCCTCTTTCCCTTCTCCCCCTCAGCAGCATCTCCTTAACCCTCGCTCCTCCTGCTGCCTTGGTGTTGGCTCACTCAAAGGAAAACTGGAAGAGGAGTCAAGGCTCTAAAGTTTTGGTGTCACAGAAAGGCTTTTTCTCCCCTAATGTGGCAGCATGGCAGGATTTCATTTGCTGGGAGATTATTTCCATAGCAGCGTTGCTGATTGATTGCAGGGCTGCTGGAAAGGGCTGCTGGAAATGAGGGTCATTGAAATGCAAAAATTAGTGATACTCTATTAGGTGAAAATAAGCCATATTTTAAAACCCCCTGTTAGAATAGCTTTTGTCCCAGCAACTGGGCTAAAAGCAGCTCCATCTAATGGACCTAAAGTATTCCATTTGCAGTCACTCCCGCAGAGAGCAAATCCACCTTGAAGGCTCTGTGTCAGAGGAAGTGCAGTTCCACTGAGCCCCTCGGTGCTCCGGCAGAGGCAGCTCGGGCGCTGGGCTGGGGGTGGGCTGGCCGTGGTGCCTGTGCTAATGAGCCATTCCCCTGGCACGGCTTCCACCTCCCTTGCTCACTTGGTTTTCCTCTGGCCCTCGGCTTCGGTTCCCTCATGGGGAGCCGGACACGTGCAGACCCTCCGGCTGGGGCTCACTCTGCAGACAAGCACATCTTGGCATTTGTGACAAATCCCTTTCAAAAAGGGCTTTCTGCCTGTCCTTGGGGCAGCCCAGCTCCAGCCTGGCCTCTCTGCTGCTTCTGTGCCCTGCAGCAGCAGGCTCTGTCCCCAGTGCCAGCAGTGCTGATGTTCCTGCACCTCTGGGGCTCTCTGAGATCTCTGACAGATCCTTTCCTCCTCACCACATGTTTTGTGTCAGCTCTCTTGGTTCAGGGCAGCCCTTGGGGTGCTGTTCCTGTGAGGGAGATGAGCCATGCTCAGGACAGGCTGTCTGCTGGCCAAACCCTGTGGCACAGCACTTCAGCTGCCCCCAGCTTCTCACTGCTCCTCCTGCTTCCCTTTCTGACAGCTTCTGTCCCCACACCTCTCCCTGGAAGACAGAGCCATCCTGGAATGTGTTCAATGCTTGGAAGGGTGAAAGCATCTTTATCTGTGTCCAAGATCTCCTTGGAGTCACTGGGCACTTCAGGCTGGATGGGACCTCTGGAGCTCTCCAGCCTCATGTCCAGTTCCAGGCAGGTTCAGCTGTAAGATCAGGGAGGTGGCTTTTTGCAGCCAGGTTTTGAGAACATCCACTTGCAGGCAAACAGAGAACAGCACGACTGCTGCCTGTGGCCTTGCTGTTGAGCTGGATGGAAATGGGATGTAGAAATGGTGCACAAATGGTGTAGAGATGTAGAAGTGGTGTACAAATGCTGTATAGATGTATCTCACAGGTGCCTGGGCTCCTGGGCTTCTCAGAAGGACCTTCTAGCCCTGGCCTTGCACTCTGATGCACAGCAAGAAACCCATTGGCACAGACAGCCAGGTTCCCTTTGTGAATTTGGGGCTGGCGTTCCTTTCTGTGTCTGTCTTGTCTCTCTTCATCTCCTACCTTCACATCTGGTTTCCTCCTTCTGTTTCCAAGGCCCGAGAGGAAGAGGTGAGGAAGAAGTTCCGGCCCATAGAGCAGCTGAAGGAGGAGTTTGAAAGGCTGAACATGAAGATAGAAACAGATTATGAAATTATGGTTAAATTAATCAGCAAATTCAACAGCTCTGCCTCCACGCTGGATGAAAAAGTAGCGGCGCTTTATGATCTCGAATATTATGTTCACCAGGTAACAAGAATGCCTCAGTAACTACCGTGTAAAATCCAGGGGATACGGTGTCATAAACGGGGTTTTATTTTTCTTATCGGTATCAGGTAATACAAATTGGTTAATTACCATAATCCTGGGACAATAACAGACAGCAGAGGACTAGTGCAGGCTTATTTTATATCCAGGTTGGAATTAATCATCGCTTGTGCCAGGAGCCAGCAGTATCCTAGTGGTTGCCTGATTTGTTGTCTGTTCTCAGGCTGGTTTTCTTATCCTCTCTTTTTCCTCTTTTATCTCCTTAATGTTACAAAATGGGGTTTTAGCTGCCATTTTTGGGTAAGTAGGGTGGTGGCTGCTAAGAAAATAATGATTTTCTCCCTGCTTCCATGGAAAGCTGCCGTAGTTGATGGTAGGTGCCCTTACATCAGTTGACAGAGCATGTCTTTGTACCGGGGAAGGCGACAGCCACCCAAAAGCCCCTGTTTTGTCTTGGTGTGAGTAAGCAGTGGCATGCAGAGCCTCGCCGTGCTAATTAGCTCTGTGTGAGGGTGAACATATTTCCTGGCATCTCGCTTCCTCGGGTTTGTGCTCACACTTTTCCCCCCCTCCCTCTGATCTCTCTTGCTCTGCTTTCAGCTCACACATTCCTACCTCCCCTTGGATGCAGCTGCAGGCACAGAGCTCTGCTCCCCTGGGCTTGGTGCCTGCCTTGGTGCCACCCCTGGCAGGATGTCTGGGCATCCAGCCTCTGCTCTGCCGTGTGCCAAGGGACTTGGCTTCTCCCTCCCCAGTGACTGGGAGAGTCTGGAGTGCACTGGGAGGGTTTCCAATGGCACTTTGTCATTTCAGAGGGTGAATGGGACAACTCTTGGGAGGTGCCAGTGCAAGCCCCTTTGCTGGAACAGCACTTGTTGAACCAAATGTGGTATTTTGGGGGCAGGTAGCTCAAGTGTTGCTGCTGTGAGAGAGGGAGTCCACGTGCCAGCTGGTACAAGTGTTATTTCCAGGGCTCTTTGTCTTGGATTTCCACTCTGAATGGCCGTTGTGGGCATGCAGAGGTTTCCTTGCTGTTTGTTCTCCCTGCTTTTGTGTCACTGACGGCATCTGTGTGACTCAGAGAATAACTGTGAACAATGGCCACCCACAGAGCCTCATATTTGTGCTCGGGGCTAATCTTGCCTGATTAAGGGTGCCAGAGCATCAGGCCAGCATGCTAAAAAGCAAGCCCCAAACACCCTGGGATGCCTCGGATTCCAGCGTATCAGTCTGGACTATTCCAGCAGAAAATCCCTGCAGCACAGGATGGGGCAAACAGTTTCAGAATGGCAGAGGAGCAGGGACTGGAGCATCAAAGGGAAGCACATGCAGCATCAAAGGGGTCAGCGAGGGGGAATGGCAGGAGGCTGGCGGGAGCACAGAGGCTGCTTTGTGCGCTGATGCCAGCGCTGCTCTGTGCCCGCGCTCTCGGGGCAGATGGCTGGGCAGCACCTTCTCGTCAGGCAGGAAGCTGATAAGAAATATGACTTGTCTCTAAGCCAGCATGGCTTTTCCTCCTCTTTCTTCTTCCAGTCAGTTGAATGCGTCCAGAGCATTATCTCTGCTTGGGACTGACTTTAGCAGCGCTGGCTTAATGTAATTACTGAACAGCAGCCAAAGGACGCTTGTGCCGCATAACCCTGGAAGGGCTGAACTGTCAGGACTCCTCTGCAGCGAGTCACAGCCGTGCCGTGGCAGCAGGGGATCCCTGCAGGTGTGGGTGGCCCAGGCCACATGTGGGGCCACTTTGCTGGTCCCACCTTCCCCAGCCTCCATCAGAGCAGTACCGTGCCATGGCTCTTCAGAACTGTTCAGCTCCCGGCCATGCTGCCGCTGCCTCCGGGGCACGGGATGCCCTGTGGAGTGGAAAATGCTGTGCCCTGGAGGGCGTGCAAGCAAAGGCTGCTCCCTGCTCTGTGTTGTGGTCACAAGCAGCCCAGAGCAGTGGGGTGGGGGGCAGCTCGTGCCTCGCCGCACGCCGTGGGAGCCGTGGCCGGTGCCCAGCCGGGGGAGATGCTCTCTCCTGCTTTGGAAGAGTCAGCCCAAGGGCTCTGTGTTTGCTCAGCTTTTGGTTGCCAGCTCTGGTTTGCTTCTCCTCAGCCACGATTCAGCTTGGCATGTTCGGGAGCCTGTCTTGGAGAAGGAGTAGGAGGGTTTGGCTTACTGGGTTATCTGTAACGCATAAAACCCAAATGCAAATGTGAAGAGGGCAGAGCGTAACTCATAAACAGCATTCACAGTGCTTGCACAGCAGTGTGTGCAGCCAAGACCCGTTCTCAGGCATCGCAGGCTCTTTCTCTCAATTATTTACTCTGCTTATCTTCCTCTCTCCTCTCCTCTGACATGCTACACCATCTCTCTCTGCTAATTTCCTCTCCATCGCATGCGGTTGACATGCTGCTTTCCCTCGCTCTTGTTTTCTAACATTTTCTCTCTCACCTTCCCTCCCTATTTTCTTTCTCCTCCAATTCAAACCTGCTCCCTGAATAACTGCTGTCTTGTTTGCTCTTTTCCCATCCCTCCCCTCACCTGCTTTGCCTGTGTACTTTACTCAAGAGCTCTTTTGATCTTTGGTTTTTCTGCCGTGCCGATTTCAGTGGACTGAAGCGAGGTAGGAGCTGCTGCCTCACAGCATCCACTGCTCCCCAGAGAGGTTAATACCTTCAAGTTGTTAAGTTTGGGGATTTTGTTAGTTTTAGAACTGTGAGTGAGGGAAGGAGCTCTCATGACAGACTCTGGTTAAAAAAGATAAACACATCTTCAGAATAAGCTTTACAGCACAATTGATATTCTGCTGTGGTGGTGTCTCACGGACGCTGGGGCAGCACGAAGGACTCTGGTGCTGCTGAGGTTACAGCAGTGGCTGGTTTTACCACACCAGGTGCTGGATGCAAATTCCTGCCTGTCCATTGCCTCTCCTGCAGAAGTCAACGTCCGATTCCAGCACTAAACCAGTTTTTACAGAGGCTGAGTAATAAAAGGACCCACTGGCAGCTGAAATTGGGTTGCTGCATAGATTTCTTTGTAGTCAAAGATGGGTCTGCAGAAAAGTGAGAGATCTGGCAGGCCTGGTTTATAGGGACAGTTAAAAGAACAGCATCTGAAAGGATACAAAAGCTGCTGCAAATCCTGAATCAGCCCCAGCAGACCTGCAGAGAGCAGCTTTGCAGAGAGACAGGTGGGTATTGTCCCATTGGGGAGCAGAGATGAGCTGGAGCTCCCCAGGCCCTGCTTTGGTTGGTAACGACAGACCCGTAGGACACAAAGCTTCTTCCTTCTCCTGGGTACCTGAAATATCTGACTTAGGGTCAATTTTGATGAAGGTACACGATTGAGATAAATATAACACTGAACATGAAGTCATTGACTAGAAGAGTGTCCCACATGCCCTGCACGGCTTGTGGTGTTTGTCCTGTCCCACCCCATCGGGGGGTTGGCTTGCCCTGCTGATAACTCATTTTTATATTCTGTTTCCATCTGCCAACGATTGCTGTTGTCTCCCTGTCTTTCAGGGAGGAGAAATGTCGAATTTCTAAACCTGATTTTTCTGTGCAGGCACTTCTGAGCATTCATCAGATCCCCTTTTAAACTGGAAAAAAAAATCATTGAATACCAAAATGCATCGATTTGACTTTGGACTGAATTTTGTACTTGAAGTAGTTTGTGCTGTTTCTCTAAATTTTGTCTGTGAGCACTCAGAGCCTTTTCTGATCTCCTCTCCAAGAGCAGATGCCCGCTGGGACTGTGCCTGTCTAGCCCCTGATCCACTTAGAGCCAGAGGCTGATAAATTCCCACTAATGTGTAAACTTTTCCCTACTGGCAGTTAATCCATTATTGTTTGCTTAGAAAAGTCATTGTGGGGCTGCTCCCTGGGGAAGCTCCTGGCTGACCCCTCCAAGCAGGGACTGGCTTTTTCTTTCCTTGTCCATGGGAAGTTGTTGATGGAACTCATGGAGAAGTCCCAGAAGTGCCCATGCTCCTCGCTCCGATGGCCCCTGTGCACCCTGTTGGTGGTGACAGGCTCCTAAACATCCCTGACTCCTGGTGCTACAATTACAGCATCAATTAATTAACTGCATTTGCAAAAAATTGCAGTTCCCTGGGTCCCCAGTAAAGGCCTGCTCAGGGGAGAGCAAAGAGCTGCAGGTTTTTGACATCTGCAGATGTACTGAGTTTTTGACACCACCTGAATTACTGAAATACATGTCAAGACCAGTTTTGATAGCTATAATCAAAGTATTTGAGTTTCCAGCAATGCCCTCTGTGTGTGACAGTGTCCTCCCAGGAGGACACCGTGCCTGCGCAGCCGCGACATCGCTGCTCGTGGGCAGAGTTCAGCCACAGCCACTCCCTTGGAATTTTTAATTCCTTTTGAAACTCCATGCTGGTTAGAGCAGGAGGGAAGGGGTGCTGTGGGTGTGAAGGGAGGTGTTCTCCAAGGGCTGGGGGTTTGTGCTGATGGGACCTGCTCTCTCCCAGGTGGACAATGCCAAGGATTTCCTGTCCATGGGTGGGCTCCGGCTGGTGATTGAGGGGCTGAACAGCAGCGAGGCCTCGCTGAAGGAACACGCTGCCTTCGTCCTGGGAGCTGCTCTGTCCAGGTGAGACCTGCCCTCAGCTGGGCTCCGTGCCTCTCTTCACCTCCTTTGGTTTATTTCTGATAGCACAGACTGAAAGCTGTGCACAAAATTGTCTTGTCCCCTGCCTAGCCCTTGCAACTCCCATTACCCCTTCTCCTCAGTGTGTCCTCATCTTGCTCATGGGACATGTCCAGAAGTAATGTGCTGTCAAATCTGTGATTGTTTCTTGATTTCCCTGGGCTCCCTGTTTGTAAAAAATCCAAGGGGGGAATAATTCTCCTTCTGTCCCCTTGACAGCCCTCTCTGGGGGAAGATGTGAAGGAGGGTACAGTTACAAGCACCCCAGTGAACATCTTTGTCCTTCCTCATCCTTGCTCCTGGGCTGCTTCAGGATGGCAAGGTGCTGATTTGAGCAGCTCCCATGGTCTTTAGAAGGAGATTTGGGCCCCATGGACATGTGTCTCTGACATCAAAGGGGTGTTAATCAGATGTGGGGTCAGGAATGGGGTCAGCAACCAGAATCCAGAGGAGACTGACCCGCACGATGTTTGAGGGGCAGGGGAAGGAGCCTGCTCTGCCTCATGCTGGGGCATCATGTGTAGTGCTGCAGGAGGTATCCTGTGGGTTCCATGGGTTTTCTTGGTGCCCCCTTTTTGATTTCTGGGTTTTGGGGCTTTGCAGGGGGTGTGTTGCACATTCAGAGGTGCAGAGGCTTTAGAAATGCATTGGATGGGCTCAAACTTCAGGATCAGAAGTGCAGAGTGAAAACTGAAGGTCAGGACTGTTTTATCTGCATATTTCTACACCTAAAAATACAGTCACCTTCTCCAGCATCATAAATTATTTATGGCTTAGTCTAACACATGGTCCACAGACCTGCATTTATTTGGCAATCTCGTATGCAATGCAGTTGGCCCTCAGCGTGGGTGGAGTGATGGGGCCTCGTGGACAGGAGCAGGTATCCAGATTTATACCAGGAAAGGATCCAGGTTCTAGTCTGAAACAGAGCCTGACTTAGGGATGACAGGAAGACACATCAGAAACAAGACCTGCTCTTCATATTCTGGTGTATCTCAGTCTTTGAAACAATACTGGAGTGGTTTGCTCAGGTTCTTTATGTAGACTCTTTATACATACAGAGAAGATCATGCAGAGGGTCTGGAAACATTTGCAGGTAACTTGTGAAATGACAGGGGCTGTTAAAGAGCTTCTTTCCAGATATACCTGACGTGACATGGTCAAGACTCCAAAAATTCATTGTCTCATGGTACATGACAGTGTAACAGTGGCCACGAGAGTCACACTTTTGTGTAGTATTTCTCACTCAACTGCAAAAATCTTCTTTGGAGAGAACCTCTCATTTGATATGACAACATTAAACTGCTGCTTTGCAAACTTGTGGACCTTTTTTCTTTGAAGGACATTCTGGCAGATGGTAATTTGGAGTGGTTTGGATGATGCATTGTCTGAGAGCTCTGCTCCAAAATGTGAGGGATATTATGACTTGGTTTGAGTTTGCTTTTTCTCCCCTTGCTGTGCTTAAGCTTTCTCAGTAGACACCTACATGCCAACTTGTCTGCTGTGTGCTCACTGCTTAATTTGTTTGTTCATACATTTTCTCAGCTTACTCCATGCTCTAGTTAAACTGTTGGGGGCATTTCAGGTACTTCACACAGCATTTTGTGTTTTTCTGAGGGCTTGTTGTTTATTTCCTTCCCTCATGGCTGTTTCTGGGAGCCTTAGAGAGGTGGTAGGGCTTTCCATGAAATTCCCAGAGGTGTCACAGCTCGCTGGGCTGCAGGGACATGATCTGCTCTGTGCTTGTGTGCCTGGGGCTGGTGTCAGATCCTGTGCTGGATGCTGAGCCTGGAAGAGGCAATGGTCTGCTGCTCACCAAATGGGTCTGTGGCCACCTCCCAGGTCTGTTCAGCCAGGCTGGCTCAGGCCAGTGGCTTCAAGCCAGGCAAAGATTCCCAGAGGGAAATCAGGGCATGATGTGAGCAGCTCCAGAGCCTGGCATGGGAGGCCAGTAACTCCTGGCACAGCTCAGTCTGGAAGAGGCAGTTTGGCATTGTCTGTAGACAAGTGTTTAGCACAGGAGGAAACCACTGGACACAGAGCAATTCCAGACGTGCCTGGGTCACATCCAGAACTTTTCAGCTCTCAGAAATACCCAGATCTTCACCAGATTTGCATTGTCCATAACTCTGCTCAGGTAGTGAAGCAGGTAAGGGATGCAACAAGCAGCTGCAGCACCCAGGTCCTGCCTGCACGTGGTCCTGCCAGGACCTGGCTCAGAGCTCTGGCTCTGCTGGAAGCCCATTGGAATAAAAGGGTTTTCCAGGGGATCAGCATCTTGAGCCAACAGGCCAGGGGGCTGGCCAAGACTTGGATCAGCAAAGGCAGGAGGAGGAGAAGGCACAACAGGGCCAGCTCAGGCTTTCTCCTTCCTGATACTGCTCCTATTTATTTGGCTTCAAGCAGACTTGAAAAGCAGCCATAGCACAGCATGATTTGGACCTCGGGGCACAGGGTCCCAGGGTCCAGCTGCCAGGATCTGACCTCCTGGCATCCATCTGCCTCTGTGAGCCTCTCCCACAGGACAGGCAGATTTCTTCACCTGACAGGGAGGAAATCAAGGTTTCATCTCATGTTTCTCTTATATGTCCTTCACTTCAGGCATTTGGGTGTTAATTGCTGAGTCTGTGACCAAATCAAACATCATTCCATCTGGTGGAGTTTTCTGAGCAGTGCCCTTATTGCAAGTCTAAAACCTCATCACACTCTTACTGTTTTTAAGCCTTTCACAAAATGTTTTTCCATTCAGCAGTTTGCAAAAGTAAACTTCATTTGAACAATCCTCAAGTGCTCTGATTGCAAATAAAAGTTAAATGCACTAACAAAAATAATTGCTAGGCATGTGGGGTTGTACATTTAGGTATCCATAATTCACTAACAGTATATGCCAATACACAGCATTATCTGGATTTCCAGTGATTGCATTAGCATAAAAGCATGTTAGCATTTATCCTGTGGCACTAACATTTAAATATATATAAGTATGAAATATTAAGATCCAGCATTTTGGAGGCAAGTGAAACTACTGTCTGTAAAATGTTCCTGCATATTTTGAAGGTACACTCCAGTATCTTTTCATGACAATCAGCACTCGCACCATTGGGTCCGAACATTACAAAAATGTCAATGTTTTATGCAAAGAGGAGCTATATTAAGCTAAAAAAGATTGCTGATGAGAGAAGTGTCTTCTGATGTCCTCTGAGCTATTTACAGGCAGCATCTCCCTTTGTTCGTGGCACAGCCAGGCCTCTGTGCAATCTGTATCTCCATGTTTCACAAGACTGGAAATGTTAGCCAGAAAGGATTATGCTTGTGATTAAAACCTCCATTTTTGAAAACTTCACCTACAGGAAACATTTTTCCACACCAGTAATTTGAACATTTTAGTATTTTGTAATAAAAGGATTTTTGTAATCCGTTTAGAAGGGGAATAATAATTTATGTTGAATGCCTTCTTGAAGCTTTATCCCAAACCCTCCCCGTGCACTTAGGATGAGTTGGAGGTGAGGATGGAGAGAAGTTAAGCTGTGGGACCTTCAAGGCAAAGAGAAGCAGTTTGTATTTCATGGGGACAAAGCAGAAGAGAGATTTTGGCCTGGCCAAAGTGGGGAACTGGGAGGGCAGCCACTCGTGCAACTGCAGTGAGAGACTTGTGGCATTCTGGCCAGACCTTTAAAAACCCATCCCGTGGGGTGGCCAGGGACAAGGATGTCCCACTGATGGTCTGAGGTGACATTTGCCATGTGTCCTACAAGGGGATGGGACAGTCCCAGCACAGCCTCTGCCCACAAGCCCAGCACTGCTGGGCTCTCACTGGTCCCTTTTGGCCCTGAGTGTTAAAATAATGTCACAGGACTTGGTAAAGGCTTGGGAGTAGACTCATCACTGGTGATAACTGAACCATGATCCTGTAGCAACACACAAGAGTTTTCCATGGATTGTCTTAGCTGTTTCCCAGAGATTAAACTCCTTAAAGGATGGCCATGTGCATCCTGAATATCCCATTCACCATTATTTGTGTTACCCAGCTCCGAGGCTCGTTCAGCACTTGCCCTACTTTGATAAAGCCAAGAGAGGCACAAAACGTGTTTGCTTCTCAAGAGAAGCCTCAGAGAAACTCCCTGAGTGATGGGCTCTGTTTCCTCCTGCTGTGCTGGGGTGTCCAACAGAGCTCAGCATCGTGGGGTCCATCTGGTTTTGGTTCTGCTTTTCCATTGTCCTTTCTGAGGGAAGAGGGATGTGGGAATGCTGTCTCCTTGCTCTGTCCATCAGTCCCTTGGAGGTGTCCACTCTCCCAGAGCACAAGACCTCCCTGCTCTGTTGGAGAAGCAGCAACTCCTCCAGGACGCCTCTGTCAAGAGGAAAGAGCTTCCACCAGATTTAAGGGGTTTGAGTAGGTCCAGCTGTGCACTGAAACTGGTTGGTGCTCACTGGTGTTAAATAACACAGAGGCCCAAGCAATAAACCTGGGAAAAGTAAAATTAAAGACCTTGCTTCGATGCTGTCTTGTAAGGACATAAGAATTTCTGTGCAGAGAAATAAATCTGGTTAGCTTAACAAGCACTGTCCCTACCCATTTATTTCCAATCCATCTTCATCCCTTCCTCCTCCAGCTTCTCCTTTTACATCCTGCAGTATTTGCCCATCTCTTTATCCACTTGCCCTGATTTTTTCAGTGGCCCTGTTTGCCCACACCGTGTGTTTGCCATCTCCCAGTTGCAGTAATTCCAGTTCCACTCCTTGACTGCTTATAATTTCTTGCTTTGTAGATTGTCTCCTCCATTATTATTTGAACTCCTGACTTGTGTGGAGTTATCAGCCTCACTGCACTTAATTTCAAATTAATTTGATTGGGTCACCTCAATTTTTTTTTCTGTAATGATAATGAACTCAACCTATTTAGCCTTTCTCCATTATGAACAACCTTAACAAAAACTGCAGTGCAGTATAAATGGGTGTTTCATCATTGTGGTTAATTACACAGAAGAATAAATCCCTAAACATTTTTCAGCCTCTGAAATCTAACAAGGAAGTGTAATTAACAATTAAAAAGTAAACTGCCATCCTTGTGCTCTCAGGAAGACAAGGAGGAAAAAGTCTGGAATCCCAGGTTTGCTCCTGGGTTTTTGGGGAGGAATTTTGGGGGCAATGCTGATGGCTGGAAGTGGCAGAGGGTGGGGTCAGGTCCTTGTCTCGTGCCAGGAGTGTTTTCCCCAGGTGCCTGCAGCTGCTGGAGAGTGGACAAGGTGGGATGGACATCTTGCCTGCAGCCCGAGGGCCTGGGTTAGGCCGAGGGCGTTGTCCTTTCTGTAAAACATGGCAGTCCTGGAGTGAGTTCTCTGCGTTGGGCTGGTGCTGTCAGAGAGGACACAGAGGTCGGGCAGTGAGGATGAAATGGGAACGTTTGGCCTCACATCCCACGCGGGCAGCGAGCTCCCACACGGCTGCCCCAGCACTGGGCTCCACTGGGTTCTCCCACTTACCTGGGGCTCAGGCAGGCAGCCTTGTCCTCCTGAGTCCTTCACACAGCAGTGGGTGCTCCCAGAGCCTGCAGGGCCTCCTCAGTGCACAGCTGCCATGTTCTAAGAGCTGTAGGAGGTGTCCTGCCCCACAAACACAGCACCACAGAACAGCCCGTGCTGCCCAGGGCTGTGACTGGCGTGGGGAGCACCAGCAAGAGGCTCCAGCAGAGCTTCAGCAGGGAGGGAAAGACTCATCACAGGCAGCTCATGCATTATATAAAACGTGTTGTTTCTGTCTCATCGTGTTTAGTAAATGCTCTCTGCTAAAGCCTTTGAGTTATTGTGGTGGTTTCCTTTTAAAATACATGTTCAGGCTGGTTACCTAATCACTTTCTGCCAAAAAAAACAGCCCAAACTTGCTGTTTCCCAGTGCAGACGAGGTTCTGTAGCTGGACACAACATGTATTCCTCTGTCTCTTCAGCCACTATTTTTTCATCCTTCTTGCTCTCTTCAACTCCCTGGCAGGACGGTGGAGCCAGGCAGGGGTCGGTCTCTTCTCCCAAGTAACAAGCAACAGGGCATGAGAAAACAGCCTCAAGGTGTGCCAGGGGAGGTTTAGGTTAGGGAATTTTTTTTCACTGAAAGGGTTGTGAAGTACTGGAGCAACCCTGGAGGGGTTGAAAAGCCATGCAGATTTGGCCCTTAGGGACACGGTTTAGCAGTGGACATGGTGGTGTGAGATTAATGGCTGGACTTGATGGTCTTTGATGTCTTTTCCAGCCTAAATGATTCTGTGATCCTGTGTTTTCTGTTTATCCTTTTTACTACAGCCTGTACACTCTGCTAATGGCTTTGCAGGCTTCAAAGATTTTCCTCCCTAACCACCTACATTATTTTCCTGACCTGCTGTGACTTTCCCATGTCTTGGCATGTTCTCTGCATTCCCTCCAAGCAATAGGTGCAAAGCACTCCTCAAGAGGAGGCATCTGCATCTGCTCTTTGCTCAGGGTGTGCAGGAGGCTCTGGCAGCCCACTGTTGAGTGTTTCAGAAGGGAGCTTGACAAAGTGCGTAGGGTAGAACAAAGAAGGGAAGAACAGGAGACTGGGAGATGAACAACAGGAGTGGGAAATGCAGGATCCAGCCTCAGTGAGGACCTGCTCCTAGCAGGGTTTGGCATGGACAGCATTCACCCTTATGATTGCAGCCATTGTCTGAGCCCCTATGGCAGGATGCAGATCCCATCTCTTCCTCTGTAGGTTCTGCTGTCTGCACCCTCCCCCCTTCCTGATGGTGGTTTTTGTTGTATTTCATGGCCAGCTGGCAGAACTGGGTTGTCAGAGGGATGTTGGGGGGCTGCCCTTGCCTCTTGTGGCCTCTCTTCTGGATTTAGCCGTATTTTCTCCCCCACTCCTCTCCTTGTGCTGAGGAGAGAGCAGCAGAGCTTTCACAGGAGGCAAAATAATGGCCCTTGGCTGTCCTGACTGAAGAGGGATCAACCTCGTTTCCAGGTTGGCATCTTCCAGCCTACCTGTTCTTTTAATACAGAGCTTTGATAAGTTTTCTCTCATCTGTCTATTCATGTGCTTAAAGATTCATTGAAACAGGTGATTATTCATCCATGCAGACAGTTCCTCAGGCCTTCCACCAGATTGCTGCCAACCTCAGCTGCTTCGAGGCTCTCCAGGTGTTTGAACGGGATGATGAGAGAAAACAACAGCTTACTGGAAATTACCTCTTTCTGAAGAAACTCCTCATCACTGTTAACTACTTGCTCTTCCCTCAGGTGCTGACGTTCTGTGTCTTCTTGTGAGCTGGGTTTTGATGTCCCTTTATTTTAGATGATCTTTTTTCTGCTCAAAAGGAGATGTCCAGCAGAGGCCCTCGGAGCAGCCTGGCATGTTTTGGGAGGGGATGACTCTGGCTTGGCCGCCTGAGCAGCCGTGCAGCCCTCTGAGCCCTGATGCTCAGGGCAGCTGTCTGTGGCCACCCGATGTCCCCGGGGAGCTGGGCCAGTGGCAGCCCCCTCCCTGAGGGCAGCTGGGAGTCCCCACACGAGCTGGAGAAACACTCTCGCAGCCGCTTCCCACCGAGGCTCTGCCCCTCGATGCCACTGCGGGAGCCCTGAATAGATTTGAAAACTAATTTGCTGCTCAGAGCATCAATAGATGTACGTCACTTGTCCTTTCTGCTGCGTTTAATGAGTTTCCAAGGTACTGCAGCCAGTTCCAGAAGGCTGCCATCAAAGGATCTTGGCTTCCATCAGAATCCTCGTGCCCCTCAGCGCTCTGCACTTCTCACGTCTCACGTCTCCTATGAATTCAATGCAGAGCACATCGTATAATTTCTTGCAGCCATCCTTTCCAGACTGTCTCTCCTTTTTTTTCCTGAATGCCTTGGACACAGGGGATGGGGGAGAGGAAGGGCTCTTCCTGCAGTGAGCTGGTGTTAGCTGGAGCCCAGGCAAAATGTGGGTCACGCCAAAGCTCCTGTCACTGCTGCTCTCCACAGTCATCACTCCCTCAGTTACTCCCTCCCGGTGCTCACCATAACTGTTCCCTTCTGTTAATCATCCTGAAGCTGGCTTGGGGCATCCCAGCCTCCGCTGTCACCATGTGGGACAGCACCTCCATGGGGGTGAGGAGGGAGGGGACGCCCAGTGCTGCCAGACTGACAGGCAGGGGACGATGGGCACAGCCCTGCAGTGGCAGTTCCAAGGGACAGGTCATTAATCCTTAGCTGCATCTGCTGAGATCAATAATTAGGGCTGTTCTTTTGTGTAACCCACCAGATCAACGTGGGAATTGCCTTATTGAAGTGGACATGCAGGTCTGGCTGGCTGGAAAGGCCCCGTGGCAGGATTGCAGGGGAAGGAACACAAAACCCAGGTGCTAACACTGTGCTGACATGTAAATGAGGTTTCCCGAAGCCTTGAGCAGCTCAAGCCTGCCATACACGATGAACCACAAGGGTTCTTGGGTTTTATCTATTTCTGTCAGTGCAACAGGGAGGCTTTGAGAGGGTTTCTGGGTGCTGGTCCATGCCTGGTGCAGCAGGGTGGCTGCTGCTAGCATCCCACTGCTTGGAGGCTGCACACAGGAGCCTGTGTGGGCTCCTCTGCATGTTCCTCCTCTCCTTGTGGAAGCAGGTTGTGTCATATTTCCGTACATACTTTGTCATAAAAGCCCCTAAATATGATTTTAGTTTGTTTGCATGTCTTGCAATGAGCAGGAACTCACCTGAGTTGTTTTCCAAATTAATACCCCACTGCTTTTACTTAACAAGGTGTTTTTCCAAGCTGAGAACAGTAACAGCTCTGAGATTTCTTTTTAAAAAATGCATTTTCTTCTCAGGTACTTCATATTGAAATCTGTCTTAATTTCAGTTCAGCTAGTGTGTGAAAAACACGGTGAGGCATTATTAGTCCCTGAAGGAATAAAGACAGATGGAGCCCAAAATGGAATTGGCTTTATGATTAATTGAAACCTTCAAGAGAGCAGTGGAGTCAGGGCTTGGTCCTACCCTGGCAGCACCTGGGGATCAATTCAGCTGGCACGAAGAGCTCAGGGGAAGACATACAGATGTCACCTGGCAGAGCCAGCCCGAGCTGTCCCCTCCCGGTGGGACCTGTGGCTGGAGGAGGGCAGGGGTGGCCCAGGTGTGGGTCAGGGTGAGGGAGGGGTGGTGGCGTGTCGGGGTCCTTGCGTGGATGACGTGCTTGGGTAATGAGCTGCTGGTTCTGCCTCGAGTCTCCTGCAGCTGTGCACGATGGCTTTCGTGTCCCTGCACAGAGAGCTGAGCAGGGAGGAGGGCAATGTTGCGAGGCATGCTCCAAAAAACTTGGGAATGTGGAGGTGTGGGAGTGCCATGGGGTTTTGGGCTCTGCTCTGGGTTCCTGCTCCATGTGTGACCTGCACAGTTTCCTCAGGTTTCCCATCTTTGCCTGTGAGAGGGGAGGGAGTCATGAAGAAACACCAGGCGGTCTTATGTGTGGTGGCTTCAGCATCAGTGGATATTTCTGGGGTGTGTAGCCACTGACATTTACAGAGTTTTCTATGGGATAGGAGGACGAAAAGGTATCACAGAAAGGAGAGTTCTCCATCATGTTTTGGGAGCCAGTCCTCCCTGTGCAAGCTGGCTTTACTGCTCATGGTGGTGCTTTCATGCTCAGCAAGTCCTGAGCAGCTCTGGAGCTGGGGAGATGCAGCAAGTGAAGGCAAAGTTGCTTTGCAAAGGCAAATTGAGATCTGTTCTGGAGCTGTCAGCAGTTCTGTTTGGACAGGGCATGAAGGGGATGGTCAAGGGCAGTGGTGGCAGCCCCAGGGGATTCCCAGTTTCCCAGCTGGTGCTCACTGCTGGTCTGGCCTCTGTGCAGCGGTTGTGCTGCCATGGCCCACGTGCCAAAGAGAGGGCTGTGGGTGCCTCCTCTGAGGCAGCTGCATGGGGCTGAGTGTTGAGAATAATTTAAGGAAGGATTTGGTGTGGGAAGTTGAAATTGGCTGTGGAGATGATGGTTTAAGGTGTGGACGTGGCCGGGGGCCCAGGGCTACGTGCGCTCGGCAGGTGTGTGTGCACTGAACTGGTCTTGCTGGGGCAAACTGGATAACAAACAGCATCCATGGGTCCCTCAGCTGGGAAGAAGGTACAGGGGACATCTCCCAGGTGCAGCCAGGACAGTCTTTCACAGGCACCAGCACCCCTTCCTGTGGTGCAGTAGCAGCCCTCCCAGTTAAGAAGGTGACTGGGACCCTGCTAATGTCCTGATGAGTGGGAGCACTGCTGGAAATGAGCTGATCCTGCAGATCTGTGGGGAGCTGAGCTAACTCCTGGGACATCATACCCAGCTCCTCATCCAGTGTTCACCCACTCCACAAGTGCAGTTTGATTTTTGTTACCCCTAGGATGGCAGCCAGTGTGCTGAGGTGATTTTGTACAGGGAGGAAGGCTCTGTAGCTGAGCTCTCCTCTGCAGGAGCTGGCCAGAAGTCATGGAGAGATACTGTAAGGCTGCTGTGGATTTTCTTTTCTTTCCCTGGGGACTTTGGGGATTGCAGATCAGCGGATTAGCGGATCAGGAATTAGAAATGCATTTTCCATTCTTATGTTACACACTAATGAACTGACAAATTTCATTTCTTTAAATCCAGCTATTTCAGCTGGAATTGGCGAAGTCGTCTTCTGTCTCTTCTGGTACCTTGAGAATGGCTGAATCCTGCTGTCTCTGGGGTCACATCATCCACATTCACTTCTTTGTCTTTAGCCTGTGGCTGTTCCAGAAGTGCAGAGGCTCTCCAGGAAGAGCCCATCCCTGGTGGGTGGTTGCAGTGTGGGGCGGGGTGTGCATGAACGGGCGCTGCCGGGGGCTGTGGCTCTCTGCGGCCACGTCTGCCTGTGCCAGTGCAAGGAGGGGAGCTCGGCCCCAGGGAGCAGGGCTGGCACCAGCCTGGGGGCTCCAGCTGGGGTGTCTGAGTCCACTGGTAGCAACTCAGGTGTCTCTACCAGGCAGACACCCTGTCAATCCCAGCGCCGTGGCTCTGCCAAGTGCCTCCATGGCACAGCACAGAGTGCCCAGCTTCAGGTGCGAGGTGTGCTTGGCTTACATCTGGAATCAGAATATCCTGAGTTTAAGGGACTCACTGGGATCATCCAGTCCAGCTCCTGTCCATGCACAGGCACCCCAACAATCCCCCCTGTGCACCCCTGGCAGCGCTGTCCAAACGCTCCTGGAGCTCTGGCAGCCTCGGGGCTGTGCCCATTCCCTGGGGAGCCTGGGCAGTGCCAGCACCCTCTGGGGGAAGAACCTGTCCCTGATCTCCATCCCAAACCTCCCCCTCCAGCCGTTCCCTCCTTCCCTGGGCTCTGCCCTCAGCTCCTCTGCCGCAGCTGACCCAGCCCAGTGCCCTCAGCCGCTCCTCGGGTGGCCCCTCCAGACCCTTCCCCAGCCCCGGCTCCCTCCTTTGGACACTCTGGAGCAGCTTTGGATCTCTGATATTGTGGCACCCAAAACTGTCTCAGAACTCAAGGTGAGGCCACTCCAGTGCAGAACAGAGCAGGACAATCCCCTCCCTTGCCTGGCTGGTGGCGCTGGGCCTGATGCCCCCCAAAAAGGATGAATGAAAAATCTAATAGATTTTTTTTGCCCTTGGGCTCATTCCTGTGAACGAAGCTGAGATCTTTCCCTGCTCTTTTGCATCCCTCACGTGGGGAGGGTCCTGGTTCCTTGGGCAGCCCCTCCACTATCACAGGCTGGGATTGGGTGACGCTGGTGGCTGTGCAGGCTGCAGTGGGCTCCATGTGCCTCTCCTCCAGCTGCACTGTTCTCCAGGTTTGAGGTAGCACCTCCCTTCCCAAAACCTGTGCCAGACACAGCAGAGAGCAGGAAAAGGCATTTCTGTCGTTAAAGCCGAACGGCCTGCGCTGTGGGACCCCGTCGGCGGGGGGAAGAGCAGATCCATCATTACCCAGTCACTCCGCAGAGCTTTCAATGAGGACTAAACAAAACGGCCCTGGCTTTCCAGAGCAGGCTTTATTCCTGCACTCTGTGATGCTGAAAGTGGGTCTGAAAGGCCTCACAGGAACCCCGGCGGAGCCGTGGGCCGGCCCCCGCGGCAGAGCCGCTCCCGCTGCCGGGGCAGGAGCGGAGCCCGGGACATCCGTCACTCCCCGTGACTGATGAACGGCTTTGGGGCTGTGCCTATAATATCTTGATTAACAATTAACGTGATGGGACCGGGAAATACATCTCGTTCCTTGCCCCCAGCCGACAGGTGAGGATGGATATATGTTGCCTGGTTGATTGCTGTGCCTTGTTAGAGTCTATTTAGGGTTGATTGAAAAGCAGAGGCTTTGTGTGAGGAGAGACCTTTAATCTCCTGGCAGAGCCAAGTGTGTTTCCCATCAGGAAACGTTCCTTCTCTGCTGCTTATCTCTAACCCTGCTTTAAACCTGAGCCTGGCGGAGACCAAAAGAAAGGCAGGATCAAAACAAAAATAATTGGGATCGCTGGCTTCCGTGGGCAGTCTGAAGCAGTCTGAACCCGTTATTCCTACTTATCAGCTAGTTATTCCTATATAACTCTTGCAAGAGACAATTCAGCAGTTGCAACATCTCCTTGATGAAAAGCACTCCAATGAAATAACCATGGCAACAGTTGCTGAGGGCTGGCGTGGCGAGGGACTGAGATGTGCTCTCCAAAGGATTCCGGGCCCAACTTCCCTGACAAATGGCACTGCCGAGCACCAGGAGGTGATGTATGGAGAGCTCTGAGTGCTGGCTGTCATCCTGGTGGGGTCCCAGCTGTGCTGGGCATGCAGGCTGCCCCAGTGCACCCAGTGACAAGCCACATCTTGTTAATAGTGGGCATCTTCCCCTCCAGATGGAAGGGGAGTTTGTAAGCTGAAAGCTGAGGGGGAATCATGAGGACACTCAATCAGGAAGGAAAGACCAAGGAGGGGACCTCAGGGAGGGACATCACCTGTGATCCCAAAGCCACAGAGGATTTCCCAGGGTTTGGATGCTCTGGGAAAGGCTGTGTCTCTCTGCTGTTGGTGCCAGAGTCTGGTATTGATAATAAACACTTGCATGTCTAATTTCAGAGCAGCTTCTTTTTGAAGCAACTCTAAGACTGTGTTTGATGCTCTGCAGGAGAGGTGACAGAGGCCACGTGGTGTGGCACATCAAGGGGTTTGGGCATTTGCCTTGAAGAGTTGGCCCTTGGTGCATGGCAGGAGCCAGCGGAGCCTGGACTGAGCCTGGAGAGTTTGTGCCAAGGGTCCTTCACCCCTGGCTCATGCTCTCTCCTTGCCCAGGGGTCTTCTAAGTGTGTACTGTTAAGACCACCCATGTCCTACTGCTCTCCAAATGCTCTGGTCATAATCTTGGCTAGGGAGCAGCTTATTTTATGGGATGAAGACCTCTCAAGTAGCTTTGTGGGCACGGTGGTGTTTTTGTTAGGCACTATTCTCTCATTGTTGGTCTTCCTTAATTGGATGTTTATAAGCCTGAAAAATAAAAGAAGAAAAAGTTCACTAGAAGAAAAGAGGAGCCTGCTGAAAAGCAGCATTTGTACAGACTTCTGAGAAAAGGGCAGTAAATACTCCACCTCTGCTTAATAATAATAATAGGCAGACTAAGTATCTCTAAAAATATAAAATAACGTGGGCCTATTTGGAATAGTCAACATCCTTATCAGCCTGCTGCCATCTCTGCAAACAAGTTTCGCTAGAGATTCTGGGCGTGATTTTCAATGGCTCAGAGCAGCTGTAGCTTCTTTGACTTCAGTGAAAAGTCTGAGTGCTTGGCACGGCGGCAAACCAAGCCTCTTCCTTTCTGCTTCAAATTGGGGCTTGATTCTAAGTGAGATGAATTTTCTCCTCCTGATAATTCTGTGCATCTGAAGTGATTACAGCTCCGCGTGAGTGCTCTTTTAGGAGATTTCAATGCAGCGTTTTCTTCCGCCTTAAAAAGGTTCCTTCAAGCCTTATGATGGTGGAGAAGGGGGGGAAAAAATAAATCCTGGTGGAAGCCGTTACATCTTCCTATGCAGATGAGAGATTAAAACTTGTATTTTTATAAAACACTCACGGGGGCTAAATCGGAAAAGTTCTCTTGAGGCGAGCGGGTTTTGGCTGGTGGGAACGTGCTGCTAAATTCTTATCTGGCGATGGGGAAGCAGAGCAGGGAGTGATATTATTTGGAGTTCTTAGAGAGTGAGCTTTAATGTTTGCTTAACTCCACTAAAAATAGACGCCACCCTCTTTTCCTAATAGGCGGCATTTGTCACACTTGATTCATTTCCTCTCCCAAACTGAGCTCCTTCATGAATATTCATCTCTACTCCCCAGGAATCTGCCTGTCCTCAGAAGTTGTACTCGCGGCGACCGTGCCGTAACAATGCGAGTCAGCCTTCCAGGGCTCCCGAATACCTGGCCCGATCCAGCAAAATGCGCTGGTATCAACAGCTCCCATTGATTCCTGCCTCCTCTCTGAGCCGTGATTGCTCGTTATCCCTCTCGATGAGACCCTTAACGAGTCTCCCGTTCCTGTTGTCATAGCAGCGCAGCATCGCCCGGTGTAGCAAAGTCTCCGTGGCTGCTAATTGTGTGATGGGAGGATCACTTTGGCAGTTTTTCTAGTGGGGATTAGGCCAAAAGGTCCCTTCTGAACGGTGATGAATGCGGCTTCCTTCAGAAGACACTAAAACTTGGTAGTTAGAGGAGATTTCTGAAGAGGGAAGCTTTCCACAGCAGAGAGGGAGCGCAGTCCTTACAGGGCTCTTCCGTTCGTGCCCTGCCACTGCTTAAAGCGGGAGGAAGCCAACCAGAAATGCCAAAGGAGGATGTAAAACGGTTGATTCCCTGTTAAGAAAGTCTGTCAGTGCCTCAGACCTTCTAAACTCGGGAGTCCAGAGCATGTGGAAGGTCCCTACTACTGTCATTTGCTGCTGGAATGGGAAAAATCTGCTCCTGCCTGGTGAGTATTGAGGAAGCAGGGATCAGTTCCTGCTCGTTCCTCTGGTGCCATTGCTGGGCACCACCGAGGAGATTTTCAGCCATGTGCTAGAAGAGTTTTACAGGGGTTGCCCTGGCGTTGTGGGTGAGAAATGTGCACAGCTGAAGGAATGATCTCATCACACCTTTCCCCCTGCAAGCCCAGGAGCGGCTGCGTTGCAGCCACGGTTGGTTAAAGAGGGCACAAGAGGCAGAGGGGTGTTTGCTGCTCGACCCTGAGGAGTGATTTATCAGCTCTTGTTAACTGGTAGGACCTGTGCAAGGCTCAGCATCCCTGTCCTGGCATGGAACAGCAGCACGGGGTTTGCCTGGAGCTGGAGTGGCTGTGTCATCCCCAGGGATGGTGGCTCATCTGCGGGCTCGCTGCTGGCTCAGCATGGAGGCAGGAAGGGCTGCAAACAATTGACTGTTCCCACGTGCCAGGGGATGGGGATCAGCTGTGCCTGTTCCCAGGGCCCTGCTCTTGGAATGCAGAGGGCAGATTTGTCCCCTGTGCCTCTCACTGGGTTTATTCCACAGTGCTGAAATGTAGCCAGGATAATTCGTGACCTAAACGTGGGCATGAGTGGTGTTTTTAGAGGATGAAAAGAGAAAAAATAAATCTTCACCCACCTCAGTCTCTCTCCCAAAATTAAAAACTCCCCTGGCCAAGCCCTGCAAATGAGTTTTTGTTGTTTGTGCAGTGAGGAGCCAGATTTTTACAGGCTGGCTTTCAATTTTACAGCCGTTTATTATAGGCATGAATAATTGCTGGCATGGTGCTACCACTGCTGTTGTTTGCTCTTAAGGTTGGGCCAATTACATATGTAAGCCCTTGATTTACAAGCAAAAGCAGAACTAAAGTAGCTTTGTGGCCTACATTTCAAGAATGAGTGATGTGTCCACGGTCAGCTGTGGGTTCCCAAATTTGTGCCATGAAACACAGAGATCCATGGCCGTAAATGTGTGGCCCAGATTGTCCAAGGCATCGTGTGACACGGGCTGTCACAGCACAGCGTGAAGGACATAAACAGGAGCAGCGTGTGAGGCCCAGGAACCTGCCCAGATTCATCCCGTGGCAGGGATGCTGAAAGATTGTCCTGCATTTTGGGGACTTCACAGTGAACACACAGAACAGAGAGGGAGTTGGAACTGAGCATAACGGTTCTGCAAGATGGACTTAAAGAAAGCCTGTCCAAGTCCTGTTTCCCAACATGAGAACTGGTCTGTCTCCAGCTCCTGCTGTGCAGTCAGCCCTCCTGGGACAGGAGAATCACAGAATCCCAGAATGGTTGGGGTTGGAAGGGACCATGGGCAGGACACCTTCCACTATCCCAGGCTGCTCCAAGCCTAAATGTCCAGCCTGGCCTGGGACACTTCCAGGGACCCAGGGGCAGCCACAGCTGCTCTGGGCAGCCTGCGCAATGGCCTCATTTTCTCCCAATATCCCATCTAACCCTGCCCCTGTCAGTGTGAAGCCATTCCCCCTTGTCCTGTCACTCCAGGCCCTTGTCCAAAGTCCCTCTCCAGTTCTCCTGAAGCCCTCTAGGCAGGAAACCTCAGAGCATTCCATTCTCTACTTCACCTATTTCAGCCTATCTCCAGAGCAGAGGCGAATCCATGGAATAGCTGCTATGCATTGTGGAACTTAAAAATGGCTGATTGAGATCAAACAGGATTTTTTCTTGCTTTTGCACAATAGGCAGAGAATGGGAAGGAGGTGGGTCAGTGTGATGACCGTTCTCCATGGGGTGATGGTTTCCAGACATCACCCACAACTGCTGTGACCTGGACTCTGCACTGCCCAGTGTGGGGAAGGTGCCACCGTGCTGTGCTGGTGCCACTGGGTGCCATCAGCCGTGGGCGAGGTGGGGAGCCAGCCCAGTGTGAGGGAGGGTGAGGAGCTGTGCTCATCCTCCCTGGCCTGCTGGCAGGCCGATGTCCTTGCTGCTGGGGGAGCAGGAAGGGCAGGATGTGAGGAAGGGCAGGATGTTTGTGGACACTGATGTCATTGCCACAAATCAGTCGTGGATGTTGTCAGTGGGAGTCAGCAGCAGCTCGGCTTGGGAAGAGGCCAGCGTGTCACACCCCAGGGGCTGGCCAGAGGAGCATGATGCACTCATGTCCTTACTCATCACACAGCAGGTGGCTTCTCAGCCCCCTCCTGCAGGGTTTGTGTGGTCAGCTGGAGGCCGTGGCCACCTCCCTGGTGTGCGTGGCTCGGGCTCAGTCTGAGTCCTGCTGATGGAGCTCGGCACAGAGATGCTCTGCCCCAGCTCAGCACAGGCTGCTCCCACGTGGAGTCACGGACATCCGTCTGGGCAGGAAGCACTGGTGCAGGAGCAGTGATTTCTGAAGTGATTTCCTGAAGCTTCTGAAGGCAGAGGCAGCACCCGGTCCCCCCAGGGCTGGCAGAGCCCGTGGCGTGCACTCTGCCCCTGGCAGACCCTGTGGGCAGCAGAGCCGTGGGGAGGCACAGGCAGATTTGTTTACGAGGCTGCAGTGGGCCGGGCTTTTGCATCCCAGCAATTACTGGCAAGCCTTGGCTCCTCCCGCGCCTTCGCAGCACATGTGTGAACTCCTGGTGTGTCACCTCCCCGTCCTCTCCTAGCGGAGTCTAGCAGTGGGAAGTGATCATCACAACTCACATTTGCCTGGCGTATGTCTTTCCACAGTTCCAGAGCGTGGAATGAATTGAACCCTCTTCCTCCTTCACCTTCGCATTCAAGCTGTTCCTGGATGCAGGCAGCTCAGCTTCCGCAGCCACGCTCAGCTCTCGGAGCTCTCTTCTGCCCTGGGGATGGAGCCCTTCTCTCCTGCCTGGCAGAACCTGCCTGGATGCTCCCCCTTGCAGAGATGTTGTTCATCTCATGACCTTTTGGGCTTTTCCTAACCCTTTCCTTGCCAGGCTGAAGCTTTCTGTCCTCTCCCTCTGCTGTGGCAAAGGAGGGCTTTTTGTCTTTGCCTTCAGGGTCATTAAATCCTAATTAGCACGTTGGCTTTCTTTGTCAAGCTCTCTCCATTCATCAGTGATGTAGGGCACACTGCTGACATTCTCTTCTTCCTGCATAATTATCTTATTCCACTGCATCTTTTATGCAGAATCTTCCCTTCTGGAAGTGCTCCTCTCCCTGCTCCACTCTTCCTGAGCACCCAGTTCAGCTCTGGTACCTGCCATGGCTGTTTCTTACACCTGCATATGAATTCTTCGTGTTATTCCCTTATTTTATTAACCACCTTGATCATTTTGGCTCCTTGAGAGCTTGATTCAGGCATTCATAGGTGTCTCCTTCACCCTCTCTCTGAAGATGGGATCTGTGTCACCCAGCTTCAGTGCTCCTACATGAGTGTCCACCTGAGCTGGCTATCCAGGCTCTCTCTCCAGCCAGGGACAGGGAATCCTCCAGCTGGCAAGTCATTCCAGCTAAGGCAGGAGTCATCTCCCATGAGACAAATCATCTTTTCTGCTCGCTGCTGCTGACCTTGAATTCCTCAGATGCTTTTCAGAACAGATGCAGCCCCCTTTAGAGTGACCCTAAAGCTCTGGGCAGTGGATTTGCCTCTCTGGGTTAGCCAGGGCAAGTCCCATGGAAAAACAGACACGGGGTCTCCAGGGACGTGCAGATCACAGGTCAGGACATGTTACTGAGGGAGCCCAGGCAGCTGTTATGGACTGGATGCCTTAATTGTAGCTGTCTGATGCTAACAGAGATGAATCTGACACTTGGAAAGGTATGGGAAAATGTCTTCTTCTTAATTTGTATTTGGAAATGTAAAGGTATGTAGTGAATGTTTAAAAACCAACAGCAACAGTAATAGCAGTAATTATAGGTGGGCACAATTTTCTTTTATCTTTTAACTGAAGTTGCTAGAAAAAATGACTGCTGTGCTGATACTTGGCAGGGACACTGATGTGAGTACCCACTTGTTTCTGAAAAACGCTGTGGGATTTTTAATGACCATCAGCAGCACAACCTTGATTTTTAAATGTCATCCTAAATGTAGCAGTTACAGCCTCCTCTGCCATGGCATGTGGGTGGGTGAGTAGGGATGAATCAGAAAGCAGAAAGAATTGCTGGTGCTTTCTGTGGCTCCCAAGTTTTCCTCGAGGGCTTCCCAGCCAGGAACTGGCTGGAGTTGTCCGTGGGTTGTGTTGCAGCCCCTGGTCCTGTGGCATCTCCTGCTGTTGCTCTCCCCTCTATTAATCCATGATTAAGTCACTTGATGTAGAATGAGTTCACTGGGTTTCTTCAGGAGCTGGTATTCCACAGGATATCCTCTCTGTTTATCAAAACAAGATAAATGATAAAAATGTTTCCTAGCTTTTGCAGATGCAGCTTTTCCATTCTCTCTGGCTGGAAACATTCCCCAGGCTTCACTTTTGGAGCTGAAATCTGTGCTTGGCATTTGCAAGATGGTGATTTGCTTTTGTATATGGAGCAGAGTCTTGGTTTTGAGTCATGACTCAGTGAAACAAATCTACTTTTATCGACTAAAACGATTCTAATAGCACAATTAAACCCAGTGGGACCGGGAAGAGCCGGAGTGACACGGCAGTGGCGGGACCCAGCATCTTCCCTGGCCTGCCAAGGAGTGGGACGGGCCGGGAAGAGGCTCGGGAGCCATGAGCGGGTCGGTGTTTCAGGAGCATCCCCTCCCGCCGCAGAGCCCGGGGCTGCTGCGGGCACGGCCGGCGGCCGGGCGGGTGGGAGCGCACGGAGGCGCTCGGAGCAGCGCTCTGCCTGCCCGGGGACGGGGGGGCTGCGAGCAGATGGCAGGGTTAAAATAGGACAGGGCTGCGCCGAGCTGCTGCTGCAAGGGAGAGGAGTGAAATGCCTGTTCTCACACTTCGCTTTGTGTCTCGGGGAAGAGCTGCCGAGTGCCTGCGCTCCGCTGGCATTCCCAGCAGGAACGCGCCAGGCAAAGGCTTCCTCGCGTTTCTGGTATTATTAGCACTTGTCTTAAAGAAAAAGCAGCTCAAATGAGCAAGCAAACAAATAAAGCGAGTAACAATGGAAGGGCTCAGCCTCGGGCCTCCTTTAGCATCTCTCAGGATGATTAGTGGGATGTGTCACTTCGGCACCGGAGAGCGGGAGCGTTCGGAGCCGAGGCTCTGGTGGTGCTTTCAGACAGCTTTTTGCAGTGTTTTCATCTCACCTAAGGCGTGTGAATAGGTTTTGTTGAAATATCCGAGTGACTTGGCGTGCCTGGAATGATGCCCAGAGTGATTCAGCATGCTCGGGGGGAGAATTCTGTGCAAAGCTGCCCCACGGCGGGGTCTGAGGGGCTCCTTGGGGGTCCTGCAGCAGCAGCACGGGGCTGGGAAGGACCTTGGGTGTTCTGCCACCATCCTGGGCCACTTCAGATGGAAGGCGGGAGGGTGGAGGCGTGCCGAGAACAGGAATGTGAGGAAGAGGAGGAGCAGGGAGGCAGGAGCCAGCACTCACACCCGCACCCTGACACGGCTGCCGACGCTCCTGGGAGCACTTCAGTCTCCAGGTCTATAAATCAGGGGGTGCTTTGAAGGCTCTGTGATGAACAACACGGGATGAGCTCGAGGCCGTGGTATTAATCCTGCACTATTGTTCTTGTTTCTTGCTGTGTTGGGATTTTTTAAAAAAGAAATCAACACAATTTTTGAGGGCTCTGGCTAAAATGGCACAGAAATAAATGAGTTCTGCTCACACTTGGAGAGCATCTCCTCATTTTTATTAATGTAGCCTCTGATGAAACACAGCCCATCCCTCGGCAGCGATCCCTGTGTGACCTACAGTAAATACCAGGCTTTCAGGAGTCCATGGGGAGTGTTTTGTAAGTGTGGCACATAGAGCCATAAGGTTGATTTACCCTCAGAAACAAAGCATCAGTTTGGGTGATTGAACACCGGGGGGATTTTCTGGGATGCCTTTCTCCCTGCACTGTGGAGCACTTGCCTGTGCCTACCTGGAAGGATCAATCGTTCACCACGCTGAGCTGGAAGAGAGCTCACGCCATTCCTGTGACCACTGCAGGTGGGACACGAGTCACCCAGTCCAGCCCTTGTGTCACAGAAGGGTCACAAGCAGCCCATCCTTCACATCAGAACAGAGAAGTCAGGCTGACCTTGATGGTGCTGACATGGGGATGGCAATCGTCCTGAAAATCCCCAAACGTTTGCATTTTGTCATAAAATAGTCTGTGGGTCCTTGATTAAACCCACAGAAGCTGAGCTGTCAGCTCAGGCTCTTGAAGCTGCACCCCCCACTTGCCCTGGTGTTTGTGGGAGCTCCAGGTGCAAACCCCCCTGGAGCAGCCCAGTGAGGGCTCAGTGACAGCGCTGGTGTCCTTGGAGCCAGGGGTTCGTGCTGGCACTGAAATACAGCTCAGAGCTGGCAAAGTCAAGGGTCAGGAGAAAAGAAGGGCTCTGGGGGTGTCCTTGGAGGCCTCACTCCTGCTGGGGCAGTGAGATTCCTGCCTGGGCTCGCTTTGGGGCTGTGTGATATCTCCTATCTGTTTTTGTGGGACCATTTCTTCCTACAGCTATAAACAGAGCCAGTCAGTTTGTTGTTTGTGTATGTTCAGCAGAACAATCTGGTGTGATTGGTTTTGTTCTGGCACCTGAGACTGTACTGCCAGAGTTGGTATTCACTCTACTCTGCTCCCTAGAGAGGTGAGGAAGAGGAGGGGACTCAACCCAGTCCTCGTGTTCCCATTGCTTTCTCCGTGCTTTGGGCAACTCCTTCATTCTGCTGACTCACACAAGAGCCCCAAGTCCTGCATCCCACACCTGGAATGCTGGGTCCCAGCTGCAGGGGCTTTCTGCAGCCCTGAGAGGTGTCTTGCTGCAGCAGATCTGTTATTCAGTATTTTTATTTAATTACTTACTTTTACAGCTCTTTGTATAAATCTAATTATCCATCTGTTACGCTGCACGAGGGCACCGCAGCTCCTTGGATGTTTTCCTGTTCCAAACACTTCACTTGCCCTGCCTGGCCTCAGGTGAGCTGGGTCTCCTCCCTGCAGGGCTCCCAGTGGGTCCAGGGCTCCCAGTGGGTCCAGGGCTCCCAGTGGCTCCTGACCACACCAAGCTCTGCACTTCCAGCTCAGTGTTGTGGCTGCAAAGGGCCAGGAGCTCACAGGAGGCAATTCCCACTTCCATGGTGTGGCAGGGAGCAGAGTGTTCCCAGTTAAACCCGATGTCACGGTGTTCCCAGGGAGCCTGGGGCTCTGCAGTGGGATGTTACAGCCCTCCTGCTTTCAGAGGGGATGCTGGAGGGCTCACAAGAAGCTCACTTCTCACCTGCCTGGGACACAGATACGTGGTTGGAAGCCAAGCCAAGGTTCCCCCAGCTTTTCCCAGGTGCTGTTCCTGTGTCTCTGGGATGATTCATGCTCCCAGGTTTGAGCATCACATCAGCCCATCAGAATCACAGAGCCAAGTACTCAGCTCCAATTTATTCTCTGCAGTTCTGTTCTGCTCTTAGCAACAAATACTCCATAACCTAATTGCTCATTAAAGGCCGTGCTGTGTCCCTGTAATGCAGGATGTCACAGGCAGCCCTGTTGCTCTCCCAGGGACGCCGCTGCTCCCCCGCCACGGCGGCCAGCGCCTGCCTTGGTAGAAAGTGAGAAGGCAGCATTGCATTGAAGTGGAGATTTTCATCTTCTTGGGGATTTTTTTATATCTCTCCTATATTCTGGGCTTTTGAACATCTAACATCTCTTTCATGCTTCACATCTTTCATATGAAATTGTTGTATTGTGTTGCCTATTGAAACCTAGTTTTCCTTTTGTCAGGTTTTCCCCCTTCACCCCTGCTTTCTTCTCCACTGTATTTTGATCGGTGTAACTACTTAGGGCTCCATTTTTCTGGGTGGTTTTTAATCTCCTTAAGTCGTAGCTCTGAAGGCCTTTGTCTGTGATAAACTCAGGTCTGAGCTGGTGCTTGGAGAAGAGGATTTTTAGGCCAATTCTGCTGCATACAGCCCTTGGAGGAGGCTTTGGGGGTGGCTGTGCCTCATCCCTCCTCCTTCTCCCTCCAATAGTCACAGGCAGCCTTGGTGGCATTGGGGTTATTTTACTATTATCCTGTATCTCATATTGTGCATGCAAATGTCCTTTTCCTGTGGAAAGCCTCAGTTAAATGTGTGTTTTGTAAGGGATTCACCCACCTGTGCTTAACTATCATTTACTGGCAGAGCCGGGGGTCATTTTGGAGGGTGAGGAGGCTGCAGGGCTGTTGATATCGAGTTGTCCCAGTTATCCTCCTCTTAAGAAGGAAGCTAGGAAGTTTGGAAGGAGATGTGGATACCTGGGAAGTCATGGATTCAAAGCCATCTGGCTCACTGCAGCTGCTCCATGGTCATTTTCCACAGGGACAGTTCCTAGCCAGAGCTTGGAGTGCAGAAGGAAACCGTGTTCTCCTTATGTGTCACTTCTCACTTGAACTCTTTCAATGCTTTTCTTTTTTTTTATTCTGAAACCTGCAATCTGAAATTCAGTCGTGCAAGTATTAACGAGCTGCTGATCACCCTGCCTCTCTTTTCTGCCCTTGTTCAGAGTCTCAGATTTACAGCTCTAGTTCAGGCTGGAATTACTGACACTGTAATGATCTGTTTTATCTATCTATTATTTGTCAAATAATTTTAACATGACTGTGCTTACAAGAGCTGTCAGAAATCCTCCAAACACTGAGAAGGATGAAGAAGTCATTGGCCTTTTCAAGTGTGACCTGGGTTGTGTTGCTTTGTTTCCAGGGCTCACGAAAATGACCTTTTCTATTGCCTGTCAAATTGTGACCCAGGTGCGAGGGTTTGAGAGCCCCAGGAGCCAGACAAAGCACATTTCAGTCCTGTTGGTTCTCTCTTGTTTTCTCCATTAACAGATTTTGGACTGAAAACCGGGGAGGGCAAGGGAAAGAGGGGGAGGGCAAGGTAAGCAATACTGCCTCGCTGCCTGTTTCTGATCCTCAGGTTACAGCACAAGCTAAATAGACTACACTAAATTTTTTAGGCTGTTTCACAGATTACAGACTTTGATCCCTGGCTTTGATTTCCCAGGTGGCACCGCAGAGTGCTGGTTCTGAGCAGAGAAGAGACCCATCAAGCCCCCTCTAGCCCGGTGATTATCATGCCTTTGCACCAGCACCGGGGCTTTCATCAGAGCTCAGCTCTGCAGCCTCGGCTCCCTGTGCCTGGGGAGATGCCAGTGCAGGAGAAGCTCTGTGCCAGCACCCAGGCAGGGGCAGCCCCTCCATCCCACTCCCTTCCACACCTCTGCTTGGTCCTTCCCCACCTGGCGTCAGCAGATGCCCAGGAGAGGAGGTGACCCTTTCTTTCCCAAGGTCTCATGCAGTTTCTGCAACAAGCAGGCCGTGAAATAAATGTTCTGTGTGTGTCCTTGTCAGAGCAGTAGAGATGAGGGCATTTGCCTGCCCTGCTCTGTGCCTCCAAGTCCCTGGGTCCCTCCGCACCACTTGGCTTGCTTTCTTTTTTTTTTTTTTAATTTAAATCTAATTTTGCTGCCTTATTGTAAGTTCCCACCTAACTCCAGAGCTGCTGTCGCCTCAGGGCTGTGTTGCTGCTTTTCAGTCTTCCCACACCCATTTTGCATGTGCAGTCTGCAAAAACTTTGAGGAGTCTCTCCTAAATTTGTGTACTTGGGGCCGTCCGAGGAGGAGTGGAACAAGGGTATCTCTTAGCAGAGAGTACTCTTCAAAATCTCCTTTGTCTGCAAAGTGGGAACTGCTTTCCATGCCAGGAGTCGCCAGTGCAAATGCACAGAATGTGGGCAGCATGGCTGGGAGGCACAAGGAGCTCAGATGTGCAGCGAGGGCCACATCCAGAGGGGATGTGCTGTGACCCCACAGCCAGGCTGGGCCCCCTGGGGCAAGCTGGGGCTGTTTAGCACACAGGGGTCTCTTTTGGGAAGCTGCATGGGGCTTGTGTTGAGTCCCTGCAGCCTGTGGCTGTTCCTCACCTGGGGTAGGGGCTGGTTGATCTCATCAGTGCAGCACACCCAAGTCTGTGCCATCAGTGCAGCATTATGGGATGTCACCGTAGGCTGGCCCAGCCCTGGCCCAGCCTCAGACTCCCGTTTCAGTGAATTTTGTTGCAGATGCCACCAGCCTGTCTCCATTAACAGATTAACACAGTTGAATTTCCCATGTGAGCGCTCCACAGTCTGTCTCATTGTGTTTATTTTGTTCAGGCTGCTTTTCCCTGGGCTTGACAGTGTAATTTGTACAGATCTCTGCTGAGTTTTCCAAACCTTCAAACGAGCTATTTTGTTAGCTGGAAGGACCATTGATAGCAGAGACAGAGCAACAGCAGCATTGAGAAGCAAGTGGCACACCCACCCGCCAGGAAGGCTCCCTCACCTCCGGAGCTGCTCCTTGGCAAAAGCTCCATGGTTCAGAGATTTTAATTAGATCAAATCCTCCAGGTGACCAGCCAAGCATTAAAGGCATACCAATTTCTCAGTTGTGTCTCTTGCTGTAAGAGTTTTTATTATTTATTTTAAAGATATGTGACAAAAGAGCTTGGATATCCCAAATGTGCTGTTCTCCTTGAATGGCACCAGGAGGTCTCTGGCCCAGGGGATTGTCCTTTCAGTGCACTTCTGCTCAGCAGAGTGCCTTCCTGCAGGCTGCTTCTGCACTTGCTCTGGTCTCCATTGCCCAGAGGGACTTGCACGTGAAATGGGATCAGATTTTTGGACCACATGCTGTTGGGGCCATGGCTGTGGCTGCAGGTTTGGCTGGAGATGAATGAGAGCCCCAGTTGTGACCTGGGGCAAATGGCCTTGGGTCCAGGAGTGGTCTGGGGACAGCTGAAGTTTTAGGGCTTGTGCTGTTTGCCTCTGTTGGCTCCCCAAATCAGTGCCCAGCCCATTCAGAGATGCCATGGATGGGTCATTGCACAACATATCGGGGTGGAAAATGGCATCCTGTTTTTGCAGGAGGAGACTCTTCTGCACCTCCTGGCATGGGGAGGTTGGGGGTGGACTCCTCATGGTAGATGTGTCAGGTCCCACCTGACCCAGGCGCTGCAGGAGCCGGTTTGCTTCCAGGGATGCTGCAGAGCTGGTCCATGGGGGTCTGAGACTTGTGCTGCAAAACTCTCATCTGCAGGAGGATCCTGGAGCTCCTGCGTTTGCTCTTTCTCCCTCCTGCCTGTCTGGGCAGGTCACAGATGCCCCCACCTTGGCAGGGTGCCTGTGCCATGGCTTTGCCTGGATGTCCACTGCAGCAAGCAGGTGAGGAAGGAGAAATCAAAGGTGGCTTTCAACAGACCCCCTTTTCCTGCCCTGAGGTCAGTCTGGTATTGCCAGCTGGGAAGTCCCACACCAGATTTGCTCTGAGCCACGGTTTTGACTCCAAGCTGCTCCTTGCCCAGCTCCATTTGGCTCTGGTTTTGTTTCTTTATGACCCCACCTGCCTCTGTCTCCCTTATTTCATGGAGGGGCTGGGCCGTGGCTGCTGCAGCAGCTCCCTGGGAGCAGTGAGAGCTGTGGGTGCTGTGCTCTGGCAGGGTCAGTGACCTCTGTCTGGCACGGTGCAACTGCTGCTTCAGAGCTGAGCACAGGCTGAAGTTCTGGAGCTGCTCCTGGAGTGTGAGAGCACCGGGATCAGGGATCAGACAGCTGCACACTGTGCCCTGACTGTGAAAGCCCTGGCAAGGAGGAGCCCGGAGCGCCTGACATCTCCATCACCTTCCAAGATGCATTAGAAGTGGGCTTGCAATGTATCAGCATGGATGGGGGGAATGGTCTGTCTGTGTGTCTGTCTGTGTGTCTGTCTGTGTGCCTGTGCCTGGGCAGCTGCTGACACCCTGACTGGAGGTTTCAGCCTGAGCTGGCAGGCAGAAGGGTGGATTTATCCACAGCAGTCCTTGGGGAGGAGCTCTTGCTGTGAGAGGTGTGTGGGTGATCAGCATGCTTGCAGCAAGCGAGGAGAGGGGGAAGCAGGAGCTGGAATATGAAGGCTGTTCAGGAGTGGATGTGATGGGGAGTGAGAGGATTCATGGAGCCAGGGAGCCACAGGGGAGGGCTCCTTGCCAGCAGAAGCCAGGTGGGATGGAGGGTGTGGTGGGAAGGCCCAGGTGAGCGAGTGTGCCCTCCCCACCCCTGCTGCCTTCATTTCAGGTGTGTTTGAGGTGGCTGCAGGGTTTGTACCTTCTCCATAACCATGAGCCAGGGTTGGTGGGAGCTGGGGGATTTTGTTTTGGGATCAGGCTGGATTGACCCTTGTTCCTGTCCACTGTGGGGTAGAAGTATAATTAAATAGAACCACTGAAGTTGGAAAAGCCCTCCCAGACCATTGAGTCCCAGCTGTGCCCCATCCCCACCTTGTCCCCAGCCCAGAGCTCTGAGTGCCACCTCCAGCCCTTCCTGGGACACCTCCAGGGATGGGCACTCCAAACCTCCCTGGGCAGTTCCAAGGCCTGAGCCCCCTTTCCATGGGGAAATTCCTGCTGCTGTCCCCCCTGAGCCTGCCCTGGCCCAGCCTGAGGCCGTTCCCTCTGCTCCTGTCCCTGTTCCCTGGAGCAGAGCCCGACCCCCCCGGCTGTCCCCTCCTGGCAGGGAGTTGTGCAGAGCCACAGGGGCCCCCCTGAGCCTCCTTTTCTCCAGGCTGAGCCCCTTTCCCAGCTCCCTCAGCCCCTCCTGGGGCTCCAGCCCCATCCCAGCTCTGTTCCCTTCCCTGGACACACTCCAGCCCCTCAATGTCCTTCTTGCCATGAGGACCCAGAACTGGACACAGCCCCCGAGGTGTGGCCTCAGTAGTGCCCAGCACAGGGGACAGTGACTGTCCTGGTCCTGCTGCCAGCCCAGTGCTGGTACAAGCCAGACCAGGGTCCCTCCCACCTTGCCCTGCCCCACTCTGTTGGTGACCTGCCTTTTGCTTTCATCCCTGCAGCAACCCCAAAGTGCAGGTAGAAGCCATCGAGGGGGGTGCCCTGCAGAAGCTCCTGGTTATCCTGGCCACAGAACAACCCCTGGCTGTCAGGAAGAAGGTGAGGAGTGGGGCTGCACCTCTGGGCAAAGCTGGGTTTGTGCTGAGCTCCGTGTAAACACCCTCAGGACATCACGGACATCTGGAGAGTGTGGGACCCCCCCTGCTCCCCACACTGGGTGGGCTTCACTCCCAGGGGTGCAGGAGAGGGGCCCTGGGTGCCAAACCACCCCAGCAGCACTGGCTGGTGCCTGCACTCCCCTGGCTCTGTGGGTGTTCCCCCAGTGCCAGCAGTGGCACTCACGGTGGCTCTGCCAGCCCATGGGGACAGTGCCACAGCTCCTGGGGGGCACAGGCGAGGGTCCCCATGGCAGCACAGCCATCACAGGCTGACAAACACGGGAGCTGACGTTTGGAGGAGCTAATTGCTGCAGCCAGCCCCGTGTCCTGCTTTTGGCAGAGGCTTTGGAGCAAGGAGCAGCACCAAGAGCCCCAAGCCAAATGTGCAGTGCTGTCCATCGGGCTGGGGGCTTCCTCGCCCCCTCCCTCCCTCCCTGCTGTATTCCCTGGAGCATGAGATCCCATTACCCTCACTTTAGCATGTGATGCCACCTCTGTAACACCACCTGGCTGGTCCCAAACCCCCAGCCCTGTTTTCCACAGGGATCTCCTGCATGAGGGGTCCAGCAGGGTGGGGGGACCACTGGCTCTTCCATTTGCCTGTAATCAGCTCCCTAAAATATGTTCCCCTTCAACCCTGTTGAGAGTCCTCCAGCAAGTGAAAGCTGCAGGAGAAGGCTGTGGAACCCCGTTGCATTTGGCCATGGATGTGAGAAGATCCCATGGGATGCTCCACACTCAGGACCTCCTCCCAGGAGTGCCTGTGGCTCAACCCAGAGCTCCTTTTGGGGTGGGGAGGGATGGCTGGGCATGCAGGGGCTCTCACAGCCTTGCTGTGAACCAGAGTAATTCTTTCCAGTGAACCTGAGTGCATCGTGCTGGCAGCCCCTGGAGAAATGAGAGGGTGGGCTCAGTATTGTCCATGTTCACACACAGCTGTACGAGACCCTCCAAGGGTTGAACCCTCTTTCCCAGGAGGACAGAGGTTTTAATTTCCAGTTGCTGCGCTGTGTACAGTGTCCTGTGTCTCCAGACTGGATCCCAAGGACAGGCGGGTGCCCCAGCCCCTTCCTGCACAGGGCAGCAGCCCCGGGCTCCCGCTCCGGTGGCTCTTCCGCCGCGGTGCCCTCAGCCGTGCGCGGCAGCGAGGCCAGCAGTGCATTTCCTCCCTCGGCCGTCCTCTGGCCTGCGATTAAAAGGGGAGACAGCAGCATCTCAAATGCACCAGCAGCAACGTGGAAAATGGAAAATAGAAGCAAATGGGAGCGGGGAAGACACGGCTGTCAGCTCGGATCTGTGCGGGGCGGGCCCGGGCCCGGGTGTGAGGAGCGCGCCCGGCTCCTGGCAGGCGCCCACACGAGCAGCGTGCCCTGCCCCGGGCGGGCCCGGCCGTGCCCGTGCCACCGCGGCTGTCAGAGCCAGCCAGTGCGGCAGGCAGCGGCGCTGGGCTGGCCCCTAATTGCCTCCTCGGCTCCAAGCCAAGCCCCTGGGGCACCGCTGGGTGCTGGGCTCTGGCTGGCAGTGCGTGGGGCTGCACCCTGATGGGGCCTGGGCCGGGGCTGGGTGCTGGGGGACATCATGGCCTTGTCCTCTGACTGTGGAGGTGTGGGGACATCACCCCTGGCATCAAAATCACCTCGCAGGGATCAGGCTCTGCTGGGTGGTGCTGGACACCCCTCACCCCATCCCCTGGCCAGGCTCTGTGCCTGTGTAGGGGTGGACAGGGAGAAGTGAAGGGGCTGGGTCTGTCAGAGGCTGGCCACAGGCCCCTCAGTGACAGCCCAGACTGGGGTTTGGATGGAAGTACCCAAGATTTGGCAGCCTCACAGTGCTGGGGAGGATTGGGATTGCAAACAGGACTGCTGGAGATGTCCCTCAGCAAGGAGAGGTTGGGATGCAGTTTCCGTGGAGCTCCACACAGATGGGCTGGAGCACGTTTCTGCTGTCCCCATGGGGTACCATGAAGAGGGGCCGTGCCACATGGGGTGGCCATGGCCACTGTGCTGATTGCCCCCTCTCTCTCCACCAGGCTCTCTTTGCTCTGTCCTCCATGCTGAGGCACTTCCCCTATGCCCAGCAGCAGTTCCTCAAGCTGGGCGGCCTCCAGGTGCTCAGGAGCCTCTTCCGGCAGAAGGGGATGGAGCCTCTCCATGTCCGTGTGGTGACACTGCTCTACGACCTCATCATGGAGAAGGTGAGAGCTGGGATGGCACCTGGCCAGGCACTCCCCACCTTCACCCCAAACCCAGGCAGGCCTGAACATCCTCACAGAATGAGGCTGAGGAGGAGCCAGCCCAGCATCAGTGGGGATGAGTCCCCTGCAGCCCCTTGGCCAACACCGCACGGATGCCTGGGGGAACCCAGAGGAGCTGAAACCCTTTTTTGCCTTCAAGCCATTGCCACCATTTCCTCTCGAGGGCGTCCAAACAGCAGGACACAGGACATGAGTAGGGAATGCTGGCCCTGGGCTGTGGTGTCCAGCCAAGGCCAGGGGACAGGCCAGCACTGCTGTGTCCCTGCCTGCCAGAGAGCCCTTTGCCTGCTGCACGTCCCTTGCTGGAGCCCAGCCTGCCACGTTCCGTGTTTTATTTTCAAATACCCTGGATTACTGCTGTAAGTGTCAGTTTAAAGCCTGTCTTTCCTTGCCATGGCTTGTTGTTCAGTCTGTGCGTTTCCCTGACTCCAGAGGATGGGAATTAAATCCACTCTAGCTCAGTTTATGGCCAATTTGCCCTGCGGATTATGGCTGCTCTAATACCTGGGTTGCAAGCACGGCAGAGCAGCACCTCTCTGTTAAATCAGTTATTTTCCAGGAGACTTTGTAAAGGTGCAAATTATTTTAGCAGGTTTGAAATCTTATCAGGTGCTGACTCTAACATGATCCTGTCAACTCCATGGGAAAGCAGCAGACAAGGGCATTTTGACTCAAACCATTCCCATTTGATCCTGCTGCCCACTTCCCAGCTCTCCCCTCCGCAGCCCCATCTGTTCCTACCTCTGTGGGTCTGGGGCAGGCACAGCCTGGCAGATTCTCAGGTTTATGTCAAAACAACGATTTTTAGCTGCTCTTTGGATTGGGAATGCTGTACCCTGGGTGCTGGGCGGCCACTCCAAGCTTGGGATGGGCTGGGTGACTGTCAGAGGGATTGGTTTGGAATCATAAAGATCCCTGGCAGCTCTCAGTGTGAAAAAGGAGTCACTGGGGCTCTGAACAGCTCCTCCTGCCACATTCCTTCCTTTTCACCCCAAATCCCGCCTGCACTTCAGCAGGCAGCTCTCCAGGGAACCAGGAGAGGGGAGGTCTCCTTGGTGTTGTCCTTCCATGTCCCTGTTTGGAAATTTCATGCTATCAACAGCCTCTCCCCACCTGAGCCCCAAAGGGCTCACAGGGTGCTGTGTGGGAGTTTCCCTTCCTCCCCCTGGCCCTGGTGCTGCTCTGGGCTGGTCTCTCTCACTGCAAGGGATCCAGCCCTCTGCAGGATTTCAGTACTGGGGTTTTCTGGACCAGGCTGGGGGCTGTGGCTGGAGGAGACTGAGATCTCCATCTCTGGGAGGAGCAGCATGGAGCCAAGTGATGATGTTCATTAGGTGCTGCAGGCACCTGTCAGCAGGAAAAAACATCAGACCAGAGACTTTACACATCCTGCTGAGCTTCCTGCCCATGAGTCCCCTCCCAGGCTGTGTGACACAGAAACCCCCAGTCCCTGGGAGTTTTCCAGGGTGGACAGGCAGCCCCTGCAGCCAGGGAGCCAAGACACAACCTCGGTCTTGCCACAACCTGCAGCAAGTCCCTGTCCACGGCAGGTGGTACAGGACATGCATCCCCCTCTACTGTTCACCTCCTGGGAGCAGTTCCTCTCTGACAGGGACATTAATCTGTGTTCCACCACTTCCCACAGATGCTGCTTGAGGACTCCCAGCACGGAGAGCAGATGAAGGAGAAAATCCAGCAGTACCAGCAGGTCAGGCTGGTGCCAGCAGTGGTGGAGCAGGGCTGGTGTGCCCTGGTGCCCAATCTGCTGGCCATGCCCGAGCACGACACCCGCGAGAAGGTCCTCAAGCTGGTGGGGGTCCTGGTGGCCTTCTGCAGGGAGCACTACCGGGGGGACCCCGCCCTGGGCACCACCCTCAGCCTCCTGCGCAGCGAGTACGAGGAGCTGGCGGCTGAGGAGCAGAGGGAAGGGGACAAGGATGGCTACTTCAGGGAGCTCCTGGGCTCTATAAACACCATCATCCAGGAACTGAGGTGACACTCCGGGTTCTGTCCAATTCCAGGGAATTCAGGGTGACAGCAAGTTTGGATGGCACCGGTGTAGCTGCACTTTGGAATAAACTGCTGGACTAAACGTGTGCCAACAACTTTGTTACTAAAATACATTGGGGTGTGGGGAATGTCTTGTTTTCATGGGATACTGCTGGACAAACGGAGGTGCACAGTGGAGGGAACAAGCTAGGGGCTCAGCTGGGGCATTTGGGATTTGCAGAAAGGGAACAAGTGGTGTTCCCATGGGGGGCTGTGTTTGTGCCACTCCCAGGAGGGGATGTTTGAATCCCTGCACCCCCTCCAGGCCTGGCAGAGCCCAGCTGGTCCCTTCCATCCCCCAGCCCCTGCAGAGCTCTGCCACCACCAGGGAAGGGCACAAATGCCACCAGATCCATGGTGGATCCACCATCCAATGCCACTGTGACCCTGCAACCACCGAGCTTTGTGATCAAATATTTGTGGCTCCCCTGTACAGTGTGTCACTTGTCACTGTTAGGTAGCAGGGTTAATTATAACTATTGATTTTTTTTTTTTGATCTTTCTCTTTTTGGGGTTTCAGGCTGTTTTGCTGCCATTTTTTTTTTCTATTTTTATCTGAAATGCATTTCCCACCCAGCATTGCTAAGGCTTTGCCTTGTAGGTTTAAAAAAAAAGAAAATATATCTGATGGTAACAGCCAGGACAAGCATGGGAAGGGGCTTTTCTGCTGGAAACCTGAGCTTCTGGAGCGATGCCAGGTGAAGCAGGGATCCAGCAGAACTGGAGGGGATCAGCACAGGGATTTCAAGCTCTGCCTGGCCTTGTCACTGTGTCACAGCTGGATTTAAGGTGGGGATTGTCTAACACCTCCTTAGGGGATGAGCCAGGGAGAAAACCACCAGCAGCCCTCCCTGTCCAACTCCAAAGCCAAAACCTCACTTGCTCTTCCTAAAAACCTGACAAGTTTTTGGGCAGGGGCTCACTGGGGATGCCTGTGCTGGCTCTGGGGATGGAGGGGTGACCGTGGGCCTTCAGGGCAGCTCAGGAGGGAGCAGGTGGTGTCTCCTGGTCAGTGCCACTTGGTGCCAGCCCTGGGATGGCCCCTGTGGCCTGGGATGGCAGCAAGAAGTGCCTGTGTCCCTAGGAAGATCCTGGTGACCCCCCTGGGCTGTTTCCCACACACCGGCAGAGTGACACACGCAAGGACGTGAAGGACTCAAAGGAGGCTAAAAAATGATAACAAATAATTCAGAGCAGTGCACTGAGGCACTGCAGGGCACTCGTGGGGCAGAGGCTGCGTCAGGTCCTGGGCAGTGCTGGCATCAGGGACCCCACACCCACTCCCTGTGTCCCCCTGCCCAAGGGGCTCCAGGCTCTGCAGGGGGGTCACGAGCCCAAGGAAGGGTGGCCAGAGGGAACCCCTGAGCTGTAGCCAGCCCCTCTCTGCAGCTCCTGCAGGTCTCAGGGCTCATGTCTGAGCACTGGCAGTGCAGCCGCGTGGTGGCACGGGGAGATGGTGACAGCCACGGAACCTCGGAGGGCACCAAGAGCTGAGCCATGGGGGCTGCAGCCCAAAGAGGGGCATCCTCCCTCCGTGTGCATGGCCGTGTGTCCCCAGAGGGTGACAGAGAAGGGCAGGCGAGCCCTGGGCTGCTTTCCCTGGCCAAAAATGCCAGGCCAGGCTGGTGCCCCCACTAATGACAGCTTTGTGTCCCAAATGGCACTGCTGGTCCACAGCCCAGGGTAATGACAGGGCTGCTGCAGCTGCCTGGCCCTCCCCGGCAGGGACAGGGCCAGGGCCAGGGCCAGGGCCAAGCCAGTCCTGCCCCAGCCCCTGTGCAGAGCCAGCCCCGCTGGGCTGGGAATCCCCCAAATTCCTGCAGCGTCCCCCAGGCACGGAGCAAAGCAGGGCTGGAAGGGCCCCAGGGGTGGGGGGTCCTGGGGCAGATGGAAACCTTGGGTAGGGCTCACCGGACCCCTCCCCGTGCAGGTCTGGGGGGTGGGATGGGCACTTCCATCCTTAATTTCAGAGCTAACAGAGTCCCCCCCATCCTCCAGCTTCAAGAGGGGGGTCAAGCATTAAGTGCTGGAGTCACACAGGTGGCCAGGCCAGGAACAGCTCCCGCTCCTTCTCCCTGCACCCACAAGAGCTTCAGGAGGGCCGTGCTGGCTCAGCCTGAGCTCCCCAAATCCTGGCACTCTTTAAGCAGGGAGTGGCTCAGAGCAGAGCCCAGGGGTTCTGTCTCCCTGGGACACTCCCCAGCCTCCACCATCCGCAGCACAGGTGGGGCCTGAGCCCTCAGCACTGGAGCAGCTGATGGGCCTTAATGGATTTTTCCTTTTCTCACCCATGTGTTGGGGTTTTGAATGCACTCGCCTCTCTCCACCCTCTCTGCTCTCTCCTCAAATTGTGTGTTTGAGGTTTGGCTGCCGTGGCCTGGTTTGGACCCAGCACCCGTGTAAGCAAACACAGCTCGGGGTGCCCTGCTCCCCTCTCCTGTCCCGCTCCTGACACATCCCGAAGGCGGCGGGAGCAGGGAGAGCTCGGAGTGAGAAAGGCGCTCATTAACGGGCATTAAATCGTGGCACGGAAACTTCACACACAATTAAAGCGGCATAAATTCAACGTGGCTCCATTCACCGCGGAATTGAATTAAGAGCACTTGAAATCTGGAATAAGACTTATCTCCCGAGGATTTAATGTGGTTTCACTAATACACTTTAGAAGATAATGTGGGTTCATCTTCCTGAGATCCCTGCACTGCCAGGTCTCCGCGCTCTGGCACGGCCTCAGCGGAGCTGCTGTGCCACTGCACTGCAAAAAAAACCCAACCCAAATCTCTTCAAATCATTGCACAAAACCCCCAAAACCCCTCCAGCAAGTACTCCCGCGTGTTCCGGGCGGTGCCTGGGGAGCAGCCGTGAGGAGCTGGTGAGCAGGGAAATCCCACAGCCCGTCCCTGCCCAAAGCCACGGCGGGTCCCCCCATCTCCACGGAGGGCTGGGAATTGGGAGGTGGGGTTTGGCTCCTCGCTCACCGCCGGGGGAAGGCGGCTGAAGCACCCCCGGAGCTCTCCCCGCCCGTTCGCTCTCTCCCGAGCCGAGCATCGTCCTCCGGCAGCGAGAGCGACGGCACGAGCCCTTCCCCAGCGCTTAATTACATGGCGCAGTAATTACTGTAATTCTCTTCAATTGGCTCCCTAATAAAGTCACAGCTTCGCTGGCGGCCGGACCCCCTCGCTGAGCCGCCGCTCCAGCGCCGCTTTCACACGCAGGGCTGGAATCCCTGACACGGCGGGACCGGCGCTTTTGGGTTTTTGAACTCCTGACCCACCTGGTCTTGGGCTGGTGCTGAACAACCCCGAGGTGCTGGAGGCAGCAGGACCGGGGCTGGGGTCGCTCCGGGATGAGGAACTGCCCTGCCCAGCTCCAGCCCCGGCTCGGGGTTCCCCTGCCCCGCTCCGGCCCCAGGACCCGCTGCCCCCCAGCCCCGGGGTCACCAGCACGTCCCCAGCTACTGGAACTGGGGTTTCATGACACAAAATCCCCCCTCTTCTAAGGGGAGAGGCGTTTTCTCCCCTCCAGCCGCTGCACTCCTGAACGGAGCAATTAAATGTTACACCAATAATGATTTATCTCGATGCCCTCCCCTGCTCCAAACCCAAACGCAATTCCCAGAGGAGCAATTCTCGGGTACGAAAGAAATGCCAGGTGAGGTTTTTGGCCCCCTGTCCCTATGTGTTCCTGCTGCTCCTGCACCCCCTGGGGCTGTAGCTCTCACCAGGGGAACCACATTTTAATTTCTTGATGCTCAATGTTTGTAGCATAAATTAAACTAACATGTATTTAAAAGCTAAATACGCGTAAATTTGTCTGTAGGTCTTAAAAAAGGTTGTTTTTTAAAGTTCATTAATAGATTGTATTGGGGGAGAGGCATTGAATGTACTCCCAAAACAGCCCAGGGAATGTCACCTTTAAGACCATACCAGGAGGAAAAAACCTCATACTGTATAAATTCAGTTAATAATTATCTCTAAAAGAAGACCTACAGCCTGTTAACCCCCAAACGGCAGTGGAGCACAGCTCCCCCTCCGAGCCTGTTTACAAGTTAAGGGTGTATGAAAATAGCCTATAATTCCATTGTTTAACAGCTGTACTCAAGAGGCTAAAATGCTTGAAAACGTAATACATTTGGCAAAAATATCTCAAAAACTATTTAGCTTAATTCCGATCAGCATTACAGTAACATGACAGCAATAACCTTAATACAGTAAATTATGACCTGATTGAGATAAATAAAATTACAGCATTTCAGTGCCAAGGCTCGGCTCAAAAATGGAGCTGCATTTTAGACATTGATTCCAGCCCAGGCTTTTCCAGCTCCACACGAAGAGGCACGGCCGTGCTGCCCCGTACAGGCACCGCTTCCCGGCACCCGACTCGACTGGGACGTGTGAAACACACTGAAATTCATAAAATTTAAATAAGACAGCGAAATTATACCTTGTAGCTATAGTTATCACAAATAATGTACAGTCTAAATTGCAGCCTGAGCAAACACGATTTCCTGGGTGCCTCTGGAAGCCCGAGGCGGGATGCAGAGCAATTATGAGGAATGAGCACAAAGCTGATTTGCATCTGAATGGCGAGGGGGGGGCGAGGGGCGGGCTGCGCCCGCTCCATTCACAGCACCACAATGCACCAGCTGGGAAAAGCAACTTTATTAGTGTCCCGCAGCAAAATACATTAGTAATTTGTAACCAGGCATTACAATTCCCGTCCGTGTCACGCAGGAGCGATCGGCCGCCCACACCGGGGAGCTTTCCGCAGGGATCGGCCCCGGGAGCTCCCCGGGCAGCGGAGCCCCTCCGCGGGGAGCAGCATCACAGCCCCAGGGCACCACCGAGCCCCGCTCCAAACACGATCTTCAGCAAAGCCCAGCCCAGGCACGGGTGTAGCGTTTTTCCAGCTGTTTGCCAGTTGTGCTCACACAGCCGGTGCCTGCTGCAATTTCAAACTCCTCTGAGCTTGCTCCCTCTCCACCCCCACAGCAGAGATACGCTATCACATACAATACTTTCATTAATTTTTTTTTGAGTAAAAAATCTAATTTTTCTCTCTTGATCACCATGATAAACTGAGTCTCTGAGTAGCATGATCCAGTATTAGTGTTAACTGTTAGTGTTACTGTAAAATCCTCTTTGGTTATAGAATATTTCATTTAAAGCAAGATTATAAAAAACAGTTTCCAGCTAGAAATCCACCCCTGTAATCTAAAAGCCATCTAAATTACCACACTTCTGCAGGCTGAAGATATACTGATAGGACTTAGAAATCTGAGTATCTTCCCAGGTAATCTAAACAAAGTTATCAAAATTATATTAAGTAAATACATTTGGAGGAATAGTAAATTTTTGAAAAATCCTTAGGGTATTAAAAGTAGAGTTCTGGAAGTAGCAGTAGTGGGCTAGAGAAAAACACCCCTGAGCCAGAGCTCTCCTCTAGATACTCTCCATGGCCTTGAACTCGCTGAGGGCCTGCACGGGGTTCACGTGCTTCTTCTGGGATGCCCTCTTGATTTTCGTCTGGGTCTCGTCCTGTTTCTCCCTCTTGACCAGGGGTTTCTTCTCTGGAGCCTTCATCTTCCAGGAGACGGCCGGGAGGTTGAGGGAGGCCATGCCCTGGGACTTCTGGTACTTGGTGGATGCCACGTAGGAGGCCTTGACCGTCTGCACCACGGCGTTCATCAGGTTCTTGGCTGCCTGGATCAGGGACATGGCACTGTCCACCTGCCAAGGGACACAGAGTTACACACCATGGAACCCCCAAACACAGCTTTCCACTGAGAACACGACAGGCCTGGGGGTAAAACCACTTGAAAACTGATTTAAGTGACTGATTTATATTTTTCCTTTGAAACCTGAGGCTCCCAGTTTGAGGCAGGATTCTTCTCTGGATGCTCAGTGGTTACAAGCCTGCCTTGTGCCACCAACACAAAAGCAGGGCTTGCCCCCCTGGCTGCATTTTCTCTATCAATGGCAATGGGAACCATTTGTATTCTGCCCTTTGCTTTTGTAACTAAGCTTTAACAGTTGCTTATTCTCTAATGAAATTAATAAAGCTGTAGTAATATCTTAATTACCGATAATAAATATTTAAATCGCCCTAGAATACTAAGTTGTATTGGGAAGGAAGGAACACAACTCCATCATCAGCCAGGCCTAGAGCCCTTTCCCAGCTGGTTCCTGATTTACAAGAGCATCAAAACAAGAAACACATGAATTTACCAAAGCTGTAGGGCACAGCAGGGACAAAGAGCTGAGACCAGGGCTGGGTGGAAGAGAGAGGGGAGGAGCACGGTGGTGACCTCAGCTGGGACCCCCTTCTCCAGGGGCCAGTGTCCTGCTCTGGGCGGGATCCCCGGCTTGTCAAGGGCAAATGGGCTGGGACAGGGATTTGATCTGGGGCAGGGTTGGGTCCAGGGCAGGGTTTGGTTGTGGTGGCTTTCTGGCTTTCTGTCCCCTCCCTTCTACCCCACTGTGCACCAAGTGCCACCATGGCACCTCAGATCCTCTGGCAAACCCCTGTGCTCTGCCCTCCTCCTCATGAGCCACTGCTCTGGAGTGTTTGCATGAATCCTCACAGCAGGAGGAACCACTGAACGCCAGGAGAGCACGGAGGTGCTTTTCTGAATGACCTGTCAGACTCTGAAGGCGCCAGCTCTGCCCGCCTGGGCCGTGGCTCTGCTCTCACAGCACTCTGGTGCACGGGCAGGGCCTTAACACTGGACAGAATCTTCCCTTCAGAGTGGTGACGCCTCTGGACTGGCTGAGGTCTTCATCTGATTATCCCATGGAGCTCAACATTGCTGCTGGCAACCCTCAGCCACAGTGGGCAGGCTCGAGGAGAAGGGATAAAACCAGGAGACCAGACTACAGATGCCAGGCTGTTCTATCACTGATTTATGGCAGAGGGGATGTAAATCCTGGAGACACTGAGTAACTGCAGGGAAGCCCTGGAGTACGTACTGCTGCACAGTGACACATCTCCTGCTTTGACAGCACCGTGCCTTCAGCCTCCCAGCTCCCAGGACATGAACAGCAGCACATCCCACCACAGCCTCTGGAGCTGCTCTGGGGGCTGGAAAGGGAGAAGGAGGGGCTGGCAGGAGCAGGAGGGGCAGCACAGCCCTATTACCCCCAGGTGGGCTCAGCTCATGCAGGGATAGCTATTGCTGACTGCTGCTGCCCCAAAGCTCTCCTTCCACAGCTCTCCCTGGTTTTTGGGGGGAAATCTGTGCTACTAAGCTTGAGCAATTGAAATATCAAACAGGGTTTCACTGGAAAATACCAGTGGCAGAGAATGCCCAGGGAAGCTGTGGCTGCCCCTGGATCCCTGGAGGTGTCCCAGGCCAAGCTGGGCAGGGCTTGGAGCAGCCTGGGACAGTGGAAGGTGTCCCTGCCCATGGCAGAGGGTGGGACTGGATGAGTTTTAAGGTCCTTTCCAACCCAAACTGTTCCATCATTCTGTGGTATCAAAATGGCAGAATGTAGGAAGTTTTTTTTCATTTGCTGATCAGGATCCAGGGAGCAATTCTGGATTATCAGCCAACTCTGTCCCTTCTTCCAACCTCCTTCCTCAGTCCTGACACGGCTGGGCAAAAGCACCACTGACCAAACATGCCTGTGCAGGGCAAGGAAGAGTATGCCAGAAGAAATTAAGAATTTAGCTCCACTTCCCTCCCCCCAGATATCTGTCATACAGAATCCTCTTAGGAGGAAGCATTTCATGAACTACAGTGAAAAAAGTTATTTGCAAAGTAGTGGCTGGAATAAGGAAGCAAGCTGGCCTGGGGCAGCTTCCAGCTGTCAGAAACCAGAGCAGCCACTAAAAATCCCTGCACTCTTCAGGGCACAGCCATCCTGAAATATTAACATCTCTGGAGCATGGCAGGACCCCAGCATGTTCTAAGGCTGTGCAGAGATGTGGGGCAGGTTTAGCTGTGCTGATAAAGTGATTTAACCTCACTAAGAGTGAAAAGCAGTCTGGAAAACAGATTACACAGAGGTGAAGTGAATCTGTCTACAAACACTGTTGAGTAAGGGAATGTGAAGTCTGGATTTTCACAGCGAGCGTTCCTCCCCAGAACAACGAGGCAGCAACACAAACTCTGCATACGTTAGAACTCTGAATGCTCCAGCATCTCCAGTCTGTATTCTGTGGTGTTTAACACAAAAGCTCAGCCTGGAATAACCAGCTCCCCTGCCCTGAGGCAGGCGTGTGCCATACGTACCCCGGAGACGACGAGCTCCCCGCCCAGGTTCTGCACCTCGGCCTTCACCTTGCTGCAGATGTTGAGCTGGTGGCAGTAGAGCGCGATGCGCTGCAGGTAGGCCAGCAGGTCCTGCTTGCACGCCGAGTCCGGGCACTGCGGGGCAACACGGGGCACGTCTGGCTCTGCAGCACCACGGCTGGGGCAGGAGCCAGACCGACAAACCAGGCACCGCCCCCTGGAGCAGGGCATGGGCCGGAGAGCGCTGCCCTCCCCTGGGAGAGGCGTCTGAAACCCGGGAGCCACGAGCAGGGGCAGCCCTGGACAGGCTCCTTCCAGCTGCCCTTCAGCAGCCCTCCCAGGGAGGGGGAAGAGGAAGAGAAGGAGGACTATTTACCCTCCCCAGAGCAGGTCTGTCAGCTGTGAAAGGTCCTTCCCGTACTGCACAGGACACAGCAGCAATGCTCTGACACCCAAGATCTCAGGCTGCAACTAGCAGGTGTTACCAATTCCTCCCTCAATCCTCAATCTTAAGTATTCCAAGCTCGAAAATGATAAACCCGACAGCGACTCAATTACATGCAAACAGAGATTTTCCTGACTTCTGCTCCCATTTTGTAGCAGTGGGGAAAGCAGGTTCCTCACCAGGCACAAAATGACATTTTTATGGTGCTTGCTGCAGCACTCATCCGTAAGAGAAAGGTAACTTTTCCAGCTTTGCACAAAAGCTCTGCAGGAGTCCCTCTGTGCCGTTTGGGAAGGTGGCATTTTCTGGGACAGAAGTGAAGAATGAGCCATGGATGAGCCAGGCTCAGGCTGGATTTCCAGACCAGAGAGGAGCCCAGCTGAGGAGCAACCACAGTCCAGAGCAGGCTCTGTGGGACAGAAAGGCTGTGGGAAGGGTTCTGCTGCCCACACCAGCCCTGCACCCCCTTTAGGAGCAGCAGCAATGGGGTGCCAGCAGCAGGTCCCCCATGGGTCACCTCAGCCCCAGGGGCACCCTACATGTTCACACACACACACACACAACACCTACAGCTTCACATGCATGTGATTTACATCACACTGTGTCACACCCCAAGTTGCTTCAGCCCTGCTCTGAACCCCAGAGAAGCATCACTTGTCATACCCCACAGAGAGCTCCTGCTCTGTGTTCCACAGAAATGGCCACTCATCATCTCATCTTCCCACCCAGCATCCACAGGCCTCCTGGACAAAACCACCACCAGACTCCCACTGACCCTTATTTTCTGCTCTAAGGCAGGCTGCACTGTGCCCAGCATTATTTCAGCTGTAGCAGTGGAATTCACCTGCCATTACCCAGGGACAGGACTACACCCTGCAGGGATCTCCAGCCTTCCAGACAGCTGCACCCCATCCAGAGTGATTTAAGAGCTCTTTTTCACACACCCCTGTTCACAGCAAAATCCCATTTCATCTCAGACCCTGATCCTGTGCAATGGACCATCTGATGAACATTCATAATGTTCATGGCATGACTGGAAGATTAATCTTCAGTGTAGCACCACTTCATTACTTAATGCTTCACTCCAGCTGAGGGTTGTTGCATTGGCCATGCAGCTTCTTCTCCCCTTTGAGGGCGAGGTAAAAATCTCCTGGCTGAGAGCAGCAGGCTCTGAGCCCTGATTCTCCCTGCAGACCTTCTCTCCTTAGCTAAGAGATGGAAGCAGTAACTCTTTTCTTTGTATAAAAGAGAAGCAGATTGTGGTGCACACACAGGGATGTGCAAACAGGGTCCCACTCACATGGGGCATTTCCTTCCCAACAGCACCTGATCTGCCAGAACAGGCATTTCCCTCTGCAGGGAAGGTGAGTGCAGCTAACACATACATTTGTTTTTTTTCCAGGGCCAGAAGAAGTGGCTTTTGTGAGGCAAAGTGGTCTCTGTGCTGAGCAGAGGTAACTCAGGTGCTGCAGTGATGTGCACACAGAGCTCACACACACAGGGGCACTGCAGTGTGAGATCTGCATGGCTTTATGGGCATCTGACCCCACCAAGAGACAAAAAACCACCTTCTTAGTCCCAAGGAAAGTGATGAACACCCAAAGCAATTGCAACTCTCAACATGGGCACGTGGCTTCCATCAGTGCAGAGAAGCCCTGCCTAACCAAGCAGCAAAGCTTGCAGGTTAATTTTTTAAGCTAATCAATATTAGTCAGCAGTACAAGATGTTTAAGAGCAAGTCCACAAATAGCCAAAGAGCTAATGAAAAGCCCAAATTACCATTTTGGAAACTGCTCTCCATCTCCCAAAGAGCTCATCTAACACAGTGAGTGAGCAGCACTCGTGGAGGGGCTCGAGGGATGACAAATGCCCAGTACAGCAGCTCAGGGGGATGGTTCAACAATTCCAGCTACCCTGTGGGGCTGAGGAGCCCTTCAAGGAAAGGCAGGAGGCTGCTGCATGATCACCAACAGCTGAGGAAGGCAGCAAAACCTTCGTGGAACAGGAACCATCACTGGGTTGTGTAAATCAATGTGGTGTGAGATGGAAACCCAGATCCTCTCCTGTGTGTGCTATTTCTGTGGGCAGGATCGAGGACTCAGCTCAAAGACAGATGAGGTTTAAATGGAGATGTAACACAAGATAAAAAAGAGCATCAGCAAAAGGCACTGTGGGTGCCTACAGGAGCCCTGTCCTTTCCCAGGCAGGAGCACCCTGATAAAAATCAGAAAACCCAAAAGGAAACAATGTGAACACTGATCAAGAATGATGACATTACTGTATTAACCCACAGCCACAACCCCCACCTGCAGAGCTGCCATGGGAGGATTCCCACAGAGCAGCCCAGCAGGGAGTGCAGTGCAGATGGAAATGAAGGTGCTGGGGACACCCCACCTTCCCAACCCCCTCAAACTGAGCTGCTGCCACAGACTCGAGCAGGTTACTGGCAAAAGCTAAGCTGGCTGCTCCAGGCCAAATCCAGGCTCCATCCTGGACACAGCAAACACCCCCCACTTTCAGTTCCTGCAGCCCAGCTGAGCCTGCAGAGAAGCAGAGTCACCCTTTTTGCTGTTTTTCAAAGAAAAGGGGCAGGGGAAGAGAGCAGAGCCCTGGTGGTGTGTGCTGATGGACACAGCCCATCCCCAGTGGCTGCAGGGGAGAGCCAGCAACCTCAGAGCTTCTTCCTCCCACTGCCTCTCCCTTTGGGAATGGGCTCTGCTGCATCAGGAATTCCCAAAAGATGCCCCTCAGCCCCGGGTGCCAGCTGGGCCCAGCAGGAGCTGCCAGCAGCTGTTTTGGGGAGGCAGCTCCCTGGCAGGACAGGCACTGACCACGTGTGCCAGCAGCTGCCACCAGCCTGTACCCACCCCAGCCCCCCCAGCCAGGGACCAGTCTCCCCAGCAAGAGGCTGCTGGAGCCTTTTACTGGGAAGTGGGGCAACCCCAACCCTCACCCCCAGCTGCTTCTCACTGGATGATCAGAACTGATGTAACCTCGGCCTCCCACCGCTACGACAGGAAAAAAGGAACAGAAATTTCCTTTGGCTTTGTAGCTGTTTCAACGTTGAAAAAATAATAGAGAGAACCCTGGCTGCAAATCATTGTCCTCTGTGTTGTGCTCATAACTGCTTCAAATTCCCCTGCTCCCAGCAAGCAGCAGCTGCTTGGGGTGAGGGATGGAAACCTCGGGGAGAACCTGTGGCTGATGGCAGAACTCTTCCCAGCAGACAGGGAATTCCTGGGCTAGCAGCTCTTGGAGTTTCAGAGCAATGTGCTGCAGAAGAGCCTGATGGCAGAGCTGGGAGCTGCTGGCACACTCACACGAGGGGTCACGGCTCTGGTGCCACCCAGCACACAGGACACAGCCCCTCTGTGTGCTCCCAGCCAGGAGCAGGGACAGCAGGCATCAGTGCTGGGAGCTGCTCCTGCTCCAGAGCTGTCACACTGCTCCACATGAACACGTTTCTAAAGAGTATGGAAGCACATCTAATGAAATATGCAGGCTCCAAGTATTAGCAGAGTTTGGAGTTAGGAAAAAGCTATATTCTTGTCAAAATGACTAACTGTACAGGGCTGCTCATATTTATCTTCAAACATGTGCTTAATCTGTTACATTTTTAAGGACCTTACTGCTACTAAAAGTAGTTTTCTTTTATATTTTGAAATGGCTTGGTACAGAAAACCATATACCAACTTTGCATAAAACATGTGTATTTAAAAAAAAAATAAAAAGCATTGTAAACCTTCAGCCCAAGCTCCCCTGAGACACTGAACACAAACTGCTCCTTGCTTCATTTACCTACATCAGCAGCACACCTCGTTCTTGCAGAAACAAGCCTGTCAAAGTGCTGTAGCAAGGAGAGCCATTTGGAAAAACACTTCTCAAATTTATCTCCCCATTGAACATTTCTCACAGCTTCATTAATAAAGGAGGGTGTAGACAAGCACCTCTGAATGCAACATTAAGAGAGAGTCCTGCACTGCAATGATTTACTTTCAAAGTGACACCGGTTCAGTTAAAACTTGCAGTACAAATTTCCATCCTGAAAAGGCCTGCAAAGCAAGTGACAACTGGAGAAAACAAAGTTTAGTCCATGATCTCAGACTTAACCTCCCTGCACTTCAGAGTCTCTCTTGAAGGTGGAATATTATTACTAATGTTGATGTTTCCCTGCTATTTGGGTGTGGGCTGAGGCCGAAGGTGCTCTTGCTTGGCCCAGTTTCTAAGTGGCTCAGGACAGGCATTGCATAAATAAACCCCTGAGCTGGCCATGCTCCTTCAATCCTGTGAGAATTCCTTCCAAACACTGCGACAGCACAGCCACACTTGGGTCACTGCAGGCCTTGCTCCAAGTCTTCATCAGCTCTGACTGGACAGTGAAAAAACACCAGAGAGCTTTGACACCCTCCCCACTCAGTCTGTGGGGCATCTGAAAATTGTTAATATTAAAAAGCTGCCTCAAAACCAGTATTAAAGGTTGTGCAATAGGCCAGGTGCCACTGTGCAGGTGTTGTCCCTGCAGTCTGTGCTCTGGGAAGCACCAGGAGTGCTCTGGGTGTGACATGGGCCCAGCCTGGGTCCTGCTCAGCACTGGCACTGCCCTGGCTCTACGTGACCTGAAGCAGGGCTGGCACAAAATGCCAGGTGCCTGATTCCAGCCAAGGAGCTGCTGTGTCACTGCTCAGGGAGGCAGGAGAGCAGCTGGAAAGAACAGAATTTTCTATCAGCAGATCTGGAAAATCAGTTAAAACACCCCAAAACCAAACACATTTTCATCTGTTCATCATGCCTGCAGTACTAAAGATCTGCTCTTGCTCCTTGGTGCTGGAGGCTCACGGGACTGTGACTTACATGGTCAGCAATGGTCCTGCCCAGCTTGTCCATCCTTGACCCAGCCTCTGCGATCTTCTTGGCTGCACTAATCACATCTGACGTGTTCTTCAGTGGACCTTTACCCCTGCAAAACAGAGCAGAGGCTCCCTCCTAGCACCAGAAAACCACAGCATGAATTCTATGTCCCTCTTCTCATTCTGTTCCACGCTGTGCTGGCAGTGACTCCTCACCCAAAGGGCAGGAAAAGGCAGGAGCAGCCACTACAGCACCTTCATTTTCAAGTGTTACCCCCTTTCAGCTCTTCCCCACATTTAGCTTAAATCTAGGAATAAAAACGTCTTAAATTTTACTGCTTTGAGCAGCTTAATGATGATAAGAGATAACATTTTAGAAGACGGATTTGCAATTTTTATGGAACAGAACATGAAGTTTAAAAAACAGTGTTATATAAAATCTGGTAAATTAATTTCAAAAGGCATCAAAACCCCTCTCTTTCCTCTGCAAATAACTGTACTAGAAACTATTTCTGCAGTATGGCAATATTGAGAGGCCCATAGAATTTAATGCTGTAAAGAACTGAGCAAATATATATATATATTCCTGGGGACAAGAATCACCCTTAAGAAAGAAAGAAAGAAAGAAAGAAAGACAGGCAATAACTGCTGTGTATCTGTAGATCAATTTAAACAGTTATTACCACCCAGCCACTGCACAATAATGCATCTCCCCAGTTAATATGCAGCTGAAACAGGGCACCATTTAAAGGAAATTATAAGAAGTGAGACTCTTAGGAGAACTTGTCTCATTGAAAGCCCAGCAGCCCAGGAGCTCAGAGTGAGCACAAATTAAAAAGCCTCACCTGGTGAAGTCTGTCATTTCCATCATAATCATACACATCTGTTTGGCCAGGACAATGATGTCATTGCCACTGTCATCCCATTTTGACACTTCAGCATCCAATTTACTCTTTTCCTCCTGGAAGCTGGCGACCTGCTCAGCAATCTTGGCTTTCTGCTCTTGAGGGAGCTGAGCCATGATAGCCTGGAAGAGAAGAGTTTTCTCACATGGCCTCTTGCTGCCTTGTAGAGGCTTTTTGGAACATTTCACTAATAACCAATTTCAGTCATGTAGATGGAGGATAAAACTTTAATAGCAATCCTCTACCTAGAGGCTTTACAGAGCCATTTGCTTCCATTTTGAATCAAAGTTTATACTCTTTTTTAAGAAAAAGTGCCCAGAAAGACAAGTTGACACTTAAAATATGGGCCTTTGCATGATAAAGCTGTTAAGACTCCAAACAAATTTGCCACATATTACCATCCCTCAAAATAAAACTGCATGAAGAAGGATTACTTGTCTTTTATAGAAAATTTCAACATTTTAAAATTAAGTTCCACTTGGGTATTGAGGATAATAAGAAATATTACCAGTCTCTTCCCTGCAGAAAGCTAGCTGTACTCTTTTGAAACATGTCTGCTGAGGAAAGAGTAAGTGAAAATAAAGAGTATGTGCTTACTCCCAAATAAAATCTCTCAGACTGGGTTTACAGCCTGTGTAAGACTCCATGGCCTTGCCTTCATAAATACTGGGAGCACAGATGCCTCCAGGAGCAGGCAAAAAGGAGCCTTTGCTACTAAAAATCCTCTGGCAGCAGCTGTGCTAAGAGGTAAATGAGCAATGTCTGCATTTAAATAGAAGGGGACAAGGGTCCAGGCATAGAAAGTGCTTGTGCAAGGGAGGGGAGCATAAAAACACTCCCATTTAGTGTAATTCCCAACCCAACCTGGCCAAAGTTTGATAAATAAGGTCTGGCTACTTCTTGCCTGGCAGGAAGAGCCTCGACAAAAAATCTGCCATGGCACCTTCCCAAGAGTGTAAATTGTTATTGATCCAGAGGGCTGTGTCAAATAAAAGCAATAGGTAAGGCCTGGTTTTCCTTCAATGCACTGATTTTAGGGTTTCACCTCTTAATGATTATATATTGCCTATCAATGCTTTGAGTCACAGGAAATGCAGTTAGTTGAAATGATTTCATTTCTGAGTTCCTCCCAATGTTGTCTTGATAAATGTTCAGTGACCAAACACACACCAGCACGTGTGTGAGGAGACATTTTGGGAAGATTTTTTTCTCATAGTGTTTGTCTGATGAAAATAACATTAATCCAATGGAGTGACCTGCCCTGTACCTCCCTGCAGAAAGCTCACCTGACTACAATGTCTGTGACAGCAAAGTATGACATGATTCATGATTTCTTGGTACCAAAAGGATTTTGGTATTTCAGAATACCCAAAATACCCAAAACAAAACACAGATGTTTCTCACATCCATCACACCAACTGCATTTCACTCAACCTCCTTTTCCAAAGAATGCTGGAAACAAAGAATGCCAGTCTTCTGATCCAGCATTTTTATCACCACCCCCCAAAATTTAACCTGGGTTTTCAAAGCAAGCTGAAGTGTTTCTTGAAGGCAGGTCACACTTTTATAATGCTGAGGTTTGTGCCTTACCCTTGCACTCTGTCCAGCAATGAGCTGATCATCCTCAGTCTGGATACTGGTTCTGCTTCGGACGTCGAAATCCTCGGTCTCAAAGTCAGAATCATCCAGCTCTTCAGGAGTCTGAGGAAGAAGCATTCAGGCAGAGTCAAACTACAGATTTCATGGCTCTGCAAACCAACAAGAATGCTGTTTTTCAAGCAGAGAGAATGGAAATCAGTGGAGGTAAAAATTATTCCATGTTTTCAACAAAAAGGTAAATACAGGGAGTGTATCCAGCTCTGAACACGTGTGGTTTTACGTGCTTGACTGCTCCTGTTAAACACCATAGGGATCCCCAGAATCACACAGCAGTAACTGAACAGCTGAGATTTGTCAGGACATTAATGCACTCAAGCATCTGAAAGACTGAAGAAAGTTCTTGCAAAACGAACAGCGCTTCTGCAAATTGATTAAATGTAAAAGCTTCACTCGAGATTCTGAAGCTGGAATTACACACAGCTCTAAGGGCTGGTTCAGAAGCACAGACAGTGTCTTCAGCACAATTATGAATCAAAGCATTGACTAAATTAACAACAGATAAAATATCTCAAAATTTATCCTTATCCCTCAGGAAAAGCTGAAAAATTTCAGCTAGTAAGGGCCAGCTTTTATGCTGTAGGCTAAACACATCTGACCTAGTTCCTGCTTGCCTAGGATTTATTTTTGCTACTGCCAGTCTGTAGCTGGCAAACTTTTTATAAAGCCTATCAAGTTTAAACAGCATGTTTGTCAAAATACTACATCTTTGCTAAAGTGGCACTTCACAACAATTCTCCAGAGCTGGGTCAACAAAGAACTTCACTGATAAATGCAATAAATTGTGATTAACAGGTAAGATGCAAAAAATGTCCCTGTTGTTTAGATTCTTTTCCCCTATGATTTGAATTTCACAGACTTGTCTTCCACTACAGACACTTCGTGATACAGTGGAAATAGAGATGGACATGCAAAATAACTGCCAAAAAGCAAAGGTGAGTAGGGTGATAATCAAGAATTTGGGTATTTCAGCCTCCTCTCCAGGCCCTGGAGAGCAGGGTATATCCACAAAATCAGCAGAGGCATGCACACTAAGAAGTAGCTCAGTGTATCAATATTTACAAAAAAAAAAAAGAAAAAGCATAAAGAAAACAGTTGTGCTGTACATGACTGCCTGTGACTCTCCTCTGCCCATCCCTCCCAAAGCCCAGGGACACACAAAGTGTAACTCTGCCTTTCAAGTGCCACCAAGGGCAGAAACTCCTCTGGGGTGACGAGCCTGGGCAGCGGGGAGGGGGAAGAGCTTCTCTTCAGTAAGTACAGATACAGTGAGATGGTAGTTTTGAAAACACCCTGCATAAGCACAAAAATGAGGTGTTGCAGTGGCTTCTGCTGGTCCCTGTAAAGAGCAAGAGCCTCTGGACAAAGCTGAAGTGAATGAGCCCCTGTGAGCAGGGTTACACCAAGCCCTGGAATCCCCATTTGGATGGCTCTTTTAGCCCAAAATAAACTCTCTGGATGACAAGTACTAACATTTTAACTTCTTTCTAGGTGGCTGCTGTGTGGCCCGGGAGCTGCTGCTGGCAGTGGAGCTGCTGCTGGCAGTGGAGCTGTGGCTCCCTGGCCCCGGAGCGTGGCACGGGGCAAACGTTCCTGGCACTGCCAGCCCGGGTAATTGCTGCCCACTGGGACTGGCAGCCCAGCTCCCTGCCCCGAATAACAAGGGCTTCAGCAGGGGGAAATCACATCCATTTGTCTGCATAGCAGGAAGGCTTTGATATCTTCATCTACCACTGGCTGTCTATAAATCCTGAGCTTGTCTGAAAAAAATTCCATGGGGAGCACAGATGTGGTTGTCAGCTTTTCTCCTGGTTTCTCATCTGATCCTTTGCTTTAAGCAGCAAACATGGAAGGTGCCATTGCAATGGTTACTGTAATTACATGTCTTCTGGGGCTGTACATTCTTGATTTACTGCATCTGCAATGGTCACCACTCTGAAAGACCAGGGCAGTTTCTCAGAGTCAAAGGAATACAAGGAAAAGAAGAAAAAAGGAATAAAACCCCTATATTTGTCTTTGCTATGTCTGGCTCCTGCCCATTTTTGCCCCACTGAGATCCAAGACATAGGTCCATGGACCAGCTTCAACTAGAACTTCTTTTTCTGCATCCCTTCAACCAACTGCGTCCTTCTGTGTCAGGCCCACCAGAAATAAGGGCTCCCAAGTCCACCCATTGCAAGAACACAGGAGTCAAGGCCTCTGGGAGCTGCCCCTGTTTACCCAGGTTAGCCAATTAACAAATTACATGCTCTAGGAACTACAGACCGAGCTCATCTCAGCTTCCTTTTGACTAACTAATATTAATTCTCAAAATTTACTTAATGAAGAGCCATTAGGTTTTATTTCTAAGCTCTCAAACCATCAACAAGCATCTATAGTTCTGAATTAATTTGCTGTTGTTAACTGAAAGGTCACTGATTTTAGCACATTAACGAGCCAGGCATTACCATGAGATTACAAAGGATGCATGAAGGGTATTTAGCATCACAACTCGGGCCATCATCCATGCTCAGATCTGGTTAATGAATCTGAATCCAAACCTACTGCTCAAGTGCTCCACAGCGATTAGCACACTTTAAGACTCTGAATGTTAACAGGAGCTAAATGAAAATCTTCCCCTGTCTGCTCTCCATATCCTGAGGGCTGTCAGTTCAGCGGGGGCAGGGCAAGCTGCTGGGGGAAGTTTGCTCACCCGGATCATCAGCACGGCTTTCCTGATGTCCCGGATGCCGTCGTACACCAGCCGGGAGGCGTCGATGAACTCGTTCTCATCCATGGGCTGGGCAGGGTCGGAGCTCAGCGCTTCCACTGCAGCTTCCACTTGCTCCGTGAAGCGCGGCATGACTGAGCCCAGAGCACAAAGCTGGTCAGTCCCACCCCGAGCCACTCTGCTCCCCACTCCTGCCTTGCTCTTAACTATCCTGGAAGCTGTGCAGTCCTTCCATTGAAATCACATTTGGTACAGGAGGTGAAGTCTTAATCCAGCTCTGTTTCTGCTTATGCTGCTGCTGTTTGGTGTTTTCCCCTTGGACAGTGAAGTTTATCACACCCTTCTAATGGACCACGAGAAAACACCTGGAGAAGCCCCTAGAAACTATGGGATAAAATATTGTTTGTTGATGTTCCCTGCAGATGTACATCGTTTTTTGGGGGACAAAGAAAGTCATGCTACCATCAGGAAACTCAAGTTCAAGAAGCACTGGAAGGGGGCAGGTTGCACTGCTGCATTTCAGTGACTCATGGTGCCCCAGGAAGAACATGCCAGAACCAGTTAGAGTCTGCTGTTTCTTCAGTGTCACCCTTGATTCTTCATCAAAGTAATTAAAGCCAAACCAGCAATGAGTGGCTGGCACTGAAACAGCCAGAATCACCCCTTATGGACGTCACCAGGAGCTCACAGGGAACACCCTGATTTGGTGTTTTTGTGTGGGACACTAAAACCTGCAGTGCTCTTTCAACAGTTGTAAAGATACTTTACAAAGCTGACCCTGATTATTACCCTAAAGTTATTCTGCTGGGGGAATGTGATCTTCCTTCTGGACCTTGGACAGCTGCAGAGCCTGGTGCAATACTCCAAGATGAGCACAGCACAACTTTCAAGCCTTCACTCACTTCTGGGACTCATTCCCAGTGTTTTTGCTTCCCACAGCCCAGTCCATGACAGCGAGCACACTCAGGGACACCTTGTGCACTGCCGAGCTTTGAGCCAGTCAACACAGCTAAATCACACTTCTCACTTTGCAACACTTTTGCAAACAACTCCCACTAATTTGCATTATATTAAATTGAGTCTAACAGATTTCACAGGTACACCAGTACCCAGCTGCCCACAAGCTTTCAAGCAACAGCAATTCAGGGCTCCTGGGAGTAAGTGACCCTTACCTGTGTTGGACAGTAACTTGGTTGCTTCCAGCACCTTCTCAGTGTACACTCCAGGCTCGTAGTTGTCCATCTCCGAGCTGACCACGTGAATGACCCGAGCGGCGCGGCCCCGGATCGCACCGGCCGTGCGGTCTAAGCCATCCACATCTTTTTCTTGGAGAGCAATGACACATTTGTTTACATCTTCTAAAATGTGATTCTCTGGAGGTAAAAGAAGGAGGATTTAGATGGTAATGTCTTTTCTGTCGCAGTCATCAGCGTGGCAGTTGCTCAGGGTGGGACCTGCTCTACAGAAGCTCCATGGAGATGCTGTCAAGCATTAATGTGAAGGTCACTACAACCAGCAAAGAGCTTCCCTTCCACAGGAGGTGTCAAAAAGCCATTCACCAACTGGCCTCCACACGTCCTGCCCCTGTTTGTACTCGGTTTTACCAAAAGGAAAGCTGAGTTCTGCTGAGTTCTCCCCGGGTTTCTTTCCATATTTCTCCCCTGGACTGCCACAGCCCTTATTTCAAATACCTGGAAACCACTCCCCTGCCAGTGCAGGTGGGGCGATGGGCACCTCCCCAGCACCACACCTACTCCCCTCAACACTCCAACAGCCACTTGGTGCATGTTTCCAGCTTCCTCCAGAGTGTTTTCCTACAGCCACACACATTCCATCAGAGCACATTACACTGTCAGTCGCCCATTCCCATCTGAGACATAATGTATGCAGTGAATAATGTGGAAAGCATTCCAGACACACAGCACTCACTGACTGTTCAGAAAACAAACACAAAAATAAAGGCAAGACCTCTGTTTGCAATTAGCTTTTTTAATATACATTTTCTGGTTTTGTAAAGAGATATTTTCCCCATTCATTGAGTCCAAGAAGCCCAAAATGGGTAAAACCCTCTAAGAGATTTCAGAAGATGCCTAAAGAAACTGGGATCCTTATTTGGGGAAACCTACCCTAAAGATCTCCCAAACTGTTATTAGAGACTTCCAAACTCTGTTAGAAAACTCTTTAATGTACCAGGACTAATGTTTCGGTATCATCATCCAACATCAGCATCTGGGCTGCTTGGTAAGAAACCAACTTGGAAACATTTCTGCTGTCACTTAAAATAGTTTCCAGTGTTAATTACCATTGACTTAATCTTTCTACACTGCCAACCCATGCAAGTGGCTTTTATTCCCTCTGCAGGTAGTAAAAGAGCCATTTTGCAAGAGTTTGTAGAGACAAGAAACTCATAGTGTTGGCTGGGAGAGGATTTGGAGGAACTGCCTGAAAGGATTGCTGCGGGAAGCTACGCCTGATTTACATAAAATTAACACAGCCAGGTGCAATATTGTGAGACTTCAGTAAGTAACCTGAGCAAAAATTACACTTGTGAAATCCCTCTGAAGCAACTCAGCCTGAGCAGGTTCAGCTGAGGGCAGAATGTGGCCCTGAGAGAGCAAAGAGCAGGTTCATTAGTGATTTGACAAGTCAGTGAGCAGGCACAGGAGCCACAGTGAGCACAGAGGGTATTTAAAGAGGAGACAGCCCTGGGAGCTGCAAGAGCCCAAAGAAAAAGCTTCGGCGCCAGGCCAAAACACAGACTGTTTATTGCTTCAATTCCTAAATGAATAAATTAAGCCACAGACCATTTAAAAGCCTCTTTGGATTATCCGAACTTTAATAAAAGGCATGGACAAAATGAAGGCGAATATATAAATGTCTGCTGATCATTTAATGCCTTTTGCAGATGGGAAGTGGCCAGAAAGTCCCTTCCAGAGGGAGATAACCCACAGGGCAGCTTGCAAAGGGCCCAGGGAAGTGCAGGACTGTCAGGTCTATCTGCCCTGGAGATATTGTCCAGCTGGATGATAACAGATAAGATCTGACACTGTGCTGAGTTCTTGTAAATACACCCAGTGCTCCCCATCCTAATGGCACACGGAGCACGGGTTCCCCACCAGCACCTCGAGGTGGGAGAAGGCTGTCCCACATCCAACACAGCAACAGAACACAGCACAGGCAACAGCAAAGGGATCTCACCCCACCAAAACAGCTACAGGGAAAATGGTGTGGTTGGGCAACAAGGTAAAAGGAAAAGTATTTTTTCCATAGAAATGATTTTTAGACCAAACAAGGAAATACATGAAACTGTGAGAATAAAAAGTCACCCACGACTGTCAATCCTCAATCCACGCCCACCAAACACCTTCCACCTCCAGCCACCTCCACATTAAAGGGATTAAGCAATGCTTTTCCAAACAACCCCAGCAGCCTGTGAGGGAGTCTGAGGGCTACAGGAGATCAAAATCAAAGAGCAACAGTCGGGAGCTGAAGCCACAGATTCATAAATACAACTGTGCTTCTCTGCTGCACCTCCTGTGCAAGGTTCTCAGAACCATTTCCACGCTGAACCTCTGCTGCCAAGGGGCACTGCAGGAGCCAGGTCAGGCAGCACATGGAGCAAACACTGGGGAGTTCACACACTCGTAAATACAGTGTTCATCCTGGCCATATTCACTGGGAGGCTCTTGAGAAAAAACAGTTCCACTGAGATGGGCAATCTGTGGCATAAACCTCTGTCAGCAGCAGAGGAACAGAAGGCAGCAAACGGAATGGTTTTTTAAGAGGGTTTCAGAGGAGATTCAGGTAATTTCAGAACACTGAATTTGACAATTACACGGTGCTATCAGCAACTGCTCTAAAGAACAGAGATAGTGGGCACACTAACACACCCAGAGTGCTTTGGGAAGGCACTGATAAGAGGGATAAGAATTACAGAAGGTACAGGAGAGCTTTGAAATGAGGAATAAGGAAACAGGCAAGGACTGTGCAGTCAGGGAAGCGAGGACTGACAAAGTGCATGGCAAACTCTGTATGCTTGCAAGCAGCATGAAGCAGAGAAGGGGGAAAAAACCTCTTCACCATCCTTAGTACAAGTGGGGGCATCAAATGAAGCAAACAGGCGACAGTGCAAAACAAGGAGGTTCTTCACATGGAGCACACTTCAGCTGTGAATCTTGCACAGGATGATGGAGGTGACAGCAGTTTACAACGGCCAAAAGAACAACTAACACCAGCTTAAATGAGAAAGATCTGTCAAGGACTGTTCAGGAGATAGCACCTCTGATGCTGGAGCTCCCTGAGCTGCACATCACTTATGGCTGGAAGCACACAGACATCTCTAGGCTCCAGGGCTCCTGTGCCATCCATCTCCCATCCTGACAGGGAGCCTCCCCAGACCCCGCCCTAACACAGCAGGGCCCTTCTGCTGCTGTACCTATGAGAATGCTGTCACCTGCAAGCCCACCTGCAGCACTGTGCACTGAAGGATCCTTCTTCTGTGATGTTCTGCTGTTACCTAAACCCAGCATCCCTTTCATCAAGCCTTTACTTGAGGATAATCGATACAATTCTGTAGCATGAGCTGAATGGTGAAGCCTTTACTTCAGCACACCACACAGCAGGGATGTGGGATGGCTCACATACATATTTATATATGCACACACTCATGCACTCACAAGAACTCCTTGAAATTCTGCTTACATCCCAGTTAGTAACTGATACAAACATCCTAATAACCCTAAACAGAACTTGATATAAATCATACCCGCCAAGACTTTATCCAAAGAGAAGTTCAGACTTCTAGCAGATGAATTGGAGTTGTGGCATTTATATGGAAAACATTTATCAAAGTTCAAACAAATAATATTTAAAAGAGTATTTATTGCTTTAATACTTTTCTACCATCTCTTCAACGACACACACATATAAGTAATTACTGAATGCACTTGAATGTCTTGAGTTGTCTCAAACTACATTTCCTTGGCTCCATTTTGGGTGGTGAGCACTCACTGGAGGTGAACTCTCACGAGTCAACATGCCACCACCCCAGGAAAGAAACCTCTGCTTACTGCCAAGCCCCTGAGAGCACAGCCATGCAATAGATTTGGTTATTTAACCAAAAACCCCAGTTCTGTTCTAACCTGCATCCCTGCAGAAGATGAGGTTGTCCTGCCCACAACTCACTTGAATCTCGTAGTGCTAAACCTGGACCACAGGGGAAGGGAAGTGATTTTGGCAGCTCCACACAGGCTGTGTTTGTATGGACTCACAGCTTTTCCTTCTCACATGTTTGTACACTTGTGGGCAAGCTTCAAGTGGAGCCTCGAACTTCAGCACACAGTTCCCTCTGAACAGATTTCCCCAAAAAAGGCTCCTCCCAGCTGTGCAATTCCAGCTGCTGCACCCACGGATTCAAGGAGCTGGGACACTGAACTGCACAAGAAGTTTATGCTCACTCATTGCAAAGAGGAATTTTAGTGAGAACCCAGGGAACCACAATACAATGTGTATGACAATGCAGGTGACTTATCACAGGAATACCACTTGGACTTGAGTTTAGTTTTTCTTAATAATAAAAAAATTACTGTCTCTTAATTCAGGACCTTAATTTCTCATCTACATTTTCTACCTATGTTCACCTGGTACTTCTGACTCCATACATCCTCCTGTGAAATTTCTCTTTACAACTGGAGGTTTTAGGTCACTTCAGATGCCCAAACCTGCTTGCACCATAGAAATTAGAATCCCAGCTTGCAGTGGTGATTTGTGAACACTGTTGCAGACACAATTCACGTGGTTACATCTCCATGTCCTCTGACTAGAGCACAATTAAAGGATGTGGAAATAAAAATGGCCCCATTATTTTTAGGTCACAGCAGCTGATAGCAAGTCTTTATCAAGATGCTGATAAAAGGGATTATCTTGGCAAGTACTTTGCCAAATGTAATTATTAATCTATTATAATGATCCAATCTCTTTTAAAAACTCTTAAAACTTTACTAAAGCTGACATGGTATGAACAGTTTTATTTTAATTAACTTGTACAGCCATGGTTTGATATTCAGTTTTGTGTACATGGCAGAGTCTAAAGTGACCTAAGGGATCATTTTTTCTGCTAGCTCCTACCTCAGACATAAAAATGTTCTATTTCCCCCTGAGTTACTGGTGAGGCTTGTCTACAGCACCTAAAAGGTAATTCATCCTTAGTTCAGCCAGTAATTCCAAATCTTGGAACATAAAGTGTCTTCTCCTTGAGACCAGATCTCCTGCTGCACTTTCACACCTTGCTGGGCATAAGGTGATCCCAGGTTAGATGTGACAGCACCATCCCTTCCTAAAGCCTCACAGACTCCAGAATACGTGTCCAAACCACTCCTTTCCAGGACTAAGCTCTGAGGAGGATGATTATTTCTCAGCCTGGAGCCCTGATTACCTGACACAGCCAGGAAGTCATCGATGGAAGTGATGTCATCCACGGCATCCGTCAGCACGCGGACTTGCCTCTCCCACTGCTCCTTGAACAGATCCATGTTTTCTTGAGCCAGTTTGCTTTGGGGTTTAGCAGCCAGAGCCAGTGCAGCATTGATGACCTGTAAAACACCTCTGGATTTTTAAAACATGTCCCAACAAAACGATTACCTCCTGTGTGTTTATCCAATGAACTCAGCAGCAGACAAAGCAAGTTTAGTAAGTTTTGAGGAACTTGATGTTTAAACACACAAGTGTTTTATTTTGTTGCTCTCGCATCCAACTCATACCTGCTTCCATGTTTATTATGGATAGTTATTAGAAGCAAAATAACTTGGCAAGTTTTCACAAGAGCTGGTTTCACCTGTCTTTAGCAGCTCATGGTAACAAGGTGTTGCTTTCCCAGTGCAGGCTGTGTTGTAAAATATTTTAGACAGGATGACATTTAGTACACTCGAGGCTGCATTTGCTACTTGCCAAAACCCCAGTAAAAAGGTCAAAAAAGGATTAATCTTATACAGACTGATGTAGAAACAATATGCAAATACAAAATTAATGATAGATTTTGATTTATCACTTTTCCTTGAAGCTTTACTCTGGATCTTGCCAGTAATTGTTGTAATGACTTCAGATTTCTGCTGTGGCTGTGAACAAGCCAGATTAGCCAGGGAACAGGAGATGCTTCTTCTGAATATTATCTCCTAATTTTCTTCAAACCCCAAAACCAGAATTTATACCAGATTCTAGTTTTTCTTAGCAGAACAAATGCTACACGTGCTGCTGGGTCACAGAGCTTATGCTGTGTCCACTAACTGGTCATTTAAACGACCACAAAAGCCTCTTCAAACATGGGGAGAAAGAAATCTCAACAGCCTGGTCCTGCTCTTGCTGCAGCAGAATGACCTGGAAACGTGCCAGGTGTGAGGAACCATCCGTAGTCAGAGCGTGACAATCCCGGCCCTGCTCCCAAGCACCTGAGAGTCAGAGCTAATTAATTCACAACTTCAAGGTGCAATTTTTCTTCTCCACTTTAGGACCGTATTAATTTCACAAACTTGTCGCCCAAAACATGCAAGCACCAGATGTTCCCGCTTTTCCAAAATCTACTTTCTCTACCTGCTTCATTTACAAGTGTCACAAAGCATTTAAAACAATATATAACTCACTAAACATGGAAATGATGGTGATGTCAAACCTACTGGGATGGCACTGAATGAATCAGGAGGAGGAGGAGGCTGCTTCACCCAAGGGATGCCAGGAGTTAGCGGCGACAGGAAAATCCACAGAAGGGCTGGGCTGCTCCCCACGCTGCCTCTGGAGCTGGGGCTGCAGGTCTGGGTCACAAATCCATCCCAGCTCACTGTGTTTGGTGATGGTGATGAACACCAGAAGCAGCACCTGAGCCTGAGCAGCATCTGCTCAGGGCTCTGTGGGGATGAACACACCTCTTCCTCCTGGAGCAACAGCACTGTCCCTGTCCCCACCACCGCCAAGGGCTTCTCTGCTGCTCCCCTTCCTCCAGCCAGGCCAGGGCCACACCTGTGTGGCCCCTGCAGCATGGGGATGTCCCTTTGGAATGTCCCTGCTGCCAGCCACGGTCCCTGCTGCTCTGCCACTCTCACTCATGGAACTGAAAGTCCTCAAAACGCCCAAAAAGCCTTGCAACACCCAAGAAAATGATGTTTAAAATTTTAAAATCAAATAGAAATAGAAGTTGTAAAGAGGCAAACCTGTCCTCAGCTGCTTGAGAGCCCTTATTTGCAGTCCAGCCACTGCCACCTCTCACCCCAGTCTGATGGATGTAATGAATTAACAACCTATCAGTCAAAATCTAGATATCCAATGTTTCATGAAGATGAATCTGAACAAGTGTCCTGGAAACAGGAGAGATAAACCAGACAATGCTCTAGAAATCTGCTCTCGCTTTTATCCTGCTAGAAACTGTCACTACAGAGACAGAGATGGTGGTGAGGTGATACCAAGGGTCAGGACATTTTCTCTGCTTTTCTCAACCTGCCTTGGCCCATATCAGATATAAAATATCCTGTAAGCACTGAGACAGGGCAGCACTAATGCTGCAGGAACATATGGCCTGGGTTCCTGTGAGATGTTTGTCTGGACACAGCAGCTGTCTGGACAATTAATCTTTGCCAACAGTGCATGTCAAGCCCAGATGCCCATGTTCAGCACCTCGTCACAGGTAATGGCAGAGCTGTCACACATTCAGGGCTCTGCAACTGCTCCACCACCTCAAACTGTGTGTCCTCACCAAATCCAAGCACAGGAGGCACAGCATCACCCTCCTCTCAACAGGCAGCTTGTTCAACCAGAAAAAGTGCATTTTTTTAATACATTACAGCAAAAATGTATGGCCAAGGTGAATGTATTTTATAAAAATGATCAAGCAAAACCAGTGTTGATCTCCCTCACAGACATTCCTGCAGTAGGGAAGCAGCCAGCAGTGCTGGAGATGAGGAAACCTGGCAGGGATATCAAAGGCTATCCATGGCCACCGTGGAGCTAAAGACAAACCTACAGCTCAGGAGAGCCACTCAGGTGTGAGTGTGCTCAGGGAGAAATTCAGGGCAGCAGACACAGCTCAGCAGTCCCTTTTTATAGCACACACTCGTATCTCCATGTGCAAAGTGGCCACAACAGGCAGCTTTAGCAGGGGTGATAAAAGCCTTCACTCTGTGGAGAGTTTAGCATTCAAGTGGGCAAATCATCCTGGATGTGTCTCACACCCCTGCCTGAGGAAATGTCCCAGGGATCACTGACAACACCCTGCATGTGATCTATTCCAGGGAATATACTCTGGTATCCAGCACAGAGTGATTGATTTATTTTCCAACAGATGCTTAGGGAGACGTGGGAAAATGACAGGGATGCTGGATCTTAAATAGTCTGTGTACGTAGCAGGACTATGATCCCTTTATTATCTAAAAATAAACACTTTCAGGGGAGGAGGAAACACTTTTTTGGGGGAAGGGATGGACCACAATACACTTTTTCTTCTCCAAAACACATAAAGCATCGGGCAATTACTTTAAAATACCAGTAACTCTCACAGGATGGAGACAGACAGAGTTAAAACCCCAGGAAGATCATGACCAGACTATCTGAAATGTAGCCACTTCCATGTAAAACATTTGGCAATTTCGGGGAAATATTTTGTATTTCAGGGCTTTTCAAGATGCTGCCAGAGCACTGTGATCAGAATGACTCACTGAAGTTGTACAAAGAAAAGAATCAAACGGGGACATTTTGAGCCGATCCAGAAGGAAATGAAGCGTGGCAAGAAAACACACTATTTTTATCGGTGCTTTGTTTCATGTAGCAATTGCAGTGTTCGAGTCAGACAGCTCCAGGCTCCGCATCGCGCTTCCAGCGACTCCCTCCGAGCCTCTTCCCTGCCCCTCGCAGCTTCCCTGGCAGCAGCCAGGGCTTGGCAACACCTGGGGAGGCTCTGCAATCCAAACATTGGAATGGAAGTCTCAATCTGCACCTTGAGTCCTCTTCTCATCCCTTCCACGGGAAGAAGCTGCTGCTTTTCCCTGATTTTATGCTCCCTGTTGAAACCAGAGATGTCAGAGCGTGGCCGTGTCCTTCCCCCTTTGCAGGGCAGGGCTCTCCAAGGCTCCCTGCAGTGACTCCTGCCTGGGTTACAACACTGCAGCTGCTTGGCCCAGAAGCTCTCTCACAAAGCTCAGCTATTCTGGCCAGAAAGCACCTGAACCTCAGATAAACCTGGGGGTAAATTACAGCCACTGGGTCAGCCAGAATTAATTCTTTTAGGCTAAATTTAGAATGGCTTCCAGCCTCAGCTTTATAGCACCCCAGCTGAAAGTCAGAGAGGCCAGAAGAAAGCTCTTCCATGTGGTGGTGTTCTTAAAAAGAACAATTTTGAACACTTAGCTGGCATGGCCAAAGGAAGAAACATCACTCGGGAGAGGAAAACTATCACCCAGCTATTTGCACTGCAATCCCAACCTGCTGTATCTTACTCAGTGCACACCATGTCTGACCCTCACCCATTTCAGTGGATTTAAACATTTCTTGGATTTTGCCTCAGTCCTTTTGGTAGGAAGCTTTTGTTCCTTCCAGGAGAATGTTCTTTCTGCAGCTGGTTTAGCTTTTCCTTGATCCCTGTAGGATTGATTTTAGGATGTTACTGTGCCCCAACAAGGAGGAGCTTTTCAGTTTCAAAGCTCTGAGGTGAATCCCCAGTCCTCTCCCCTCACTACACACCATTGCTTTACAGCCAAAACATCTGCAGTTCCTAAATAACTCATTTGGGCTTGAGGTTTATATAAAGATCTTGACTCACCAGATTTCTTGTGGCATTTGGAGTTGGAAAGTAGCTCCGTGGCCTACAGATCCGGGATACTTTGCATTTGTAAAAAAGAAAAAGCTAATAAAAGAAGCCCCCACCTATCAGCTCTTATCTCAGGGGCAGAGGAACACATGGCACACACAGTGTCCCAGTGGGGATGTGAAATCAGTTACTCAGGAGTATGTGCAAAGAAGCCCACCAAACCTCTCTGCCCTTGCCCATGTGGATTTTAATCCCCTATTTTCCTGTAATAAAGAAAGCATGGCCTGCTTCCCGGCAGTTCATGAGAAGCTCCTCATAATTTAACTTTACATACACAAGATGCCAGAGCTGCCTGCAGCGCTCACCCTGCTCATGCCCCTTCCCTGCTCCTCACTGCATTTTGCTCTGAGTGTTAAAAATGGTTGATGAGGAGGACGTTGAAGTCGCTTCCAGTTACATCCCAGGCCGGGTTTGCATGCCCACATCTGTGTGTGCCAGCCCTGCGTGTCCTGGAGTACAGCAAAAAGCACTCTGCAGGCTCTGATGAGCTGAAATGCCCGGGAGCAAAACACACAGCAGATTGTTTTACACTCCCAGCTCTAATGGCAGTGACCAGCAATGAACAGAGGCTGATGCACCAAGAGAGGAAGGAGAAGTTTCCTTTGATTTCCAATACTTTGTTCCCATGCATAAAAGGCACTTTGAGCACTTTCCTTTGCTGTGAGTTATGCACGGAGTGACTGCAGGGATCTCTGCAGAGATATTTACTCGTCTTGTGCCAGTGCTGGAACGACCCACAGATCCCACACTTTTACTAAGTAACTTAGAACCACAGAATGGTCTGGGCTGGAAAGGACCTCAAAGCTCATCTCTTTGCAATGACAGGGACACCTTTCACTGTCCCAGGCTGCTCCAAGCCCCATTCAGCCTGGCCTTGGACACTGCCAGGGATCCAGGGGCAGCCCCAGCTGCTCTGGGCACCCAGTGCCTGCCCACCCTCCCAGGGAATAATTCCTTCCCAAAATCCCATCCATCCCTGCCCTCTGGCACTGGGGGTCCAGTTCCTGATGCAGAGTCCCTCTCCAGGTTCCTTGCAGCCCCTTCAGACAGTGGCAGGGCCTCTGAGGTCTCCACACAACCTTCCCTTCTCCAGGCTGAACATTCCCAGCTCTCCCAGCCTGGCTCCACAGGGGAGGTGCTCCAGTCCCCTCAGCACAAAGCCCTTCTCCAGCCCAGCATGTACTGGCACAGCAGTATTTGCTCTTTGCTATAAAGACTATTTGCATACTGTGTATAGATGAGTATCCTATCAACTTCCCCATCCATGAAGAAAGCATTTTCATTTGAGGACTGATTTTGTACTGCCAGTCCACGTAGAATCTGCAAGAATTCTGGGGCTATTTATCTTGCTCCATTTTGCATTTTACTGGCTTCAAATGCTGAAACTTTGGGGGTCTCAGGGACTTTGTGTCTTTCCTGGAAGCTGTTCCACCACTGTGCTCCCCAGATCCTGTGCCTGTGATGAAACAAAGGGCCCTTACTCAATAACACACTGCTTCCTAAAGAACTGAATCCTTTCCCTGCTCTTTGCTTATTTTTATGCACCAGTAACTGTTTGAATTTCTAAAATTGTTGCTTTTCTGGTCAGCCTTGGCCTGTGCTGGCAGTTCTTCCCAGAGAGCCTGGGTGATGCAAATCTGCAACCCAAGTGTTAAGTTTTTAATAGAAGCATTTCTACTCAATGCCAATAAAATGTTTCAAGCACCTGTAATTAAACAGTCTGGAGACAGATCTGCTCGTTAGAACATTCAAAAAATCTGACAGTCTTTCAAAGCGATGAAAAAAGGGGACAGTTGTTTGATGTTAAGTCTTTACTGCAAGAAAAATTAAGTTCTCTCCTCCAACAGCCACCAGGAAATTGGTGGTGACTGGGGACTCAAGGAGAACAAAGTCTGCTGGTCACATTTGGGTTTGGTTGATTTGAGGGGTGGTCTGCAGGGTTTTTTTATTTCTCTAAGATACTCCAACTTTTAAACAAAAGTTTCTGGAACTCTCCATGGGATTCCTTCTGGGTATTTTGTCTCTGTGTCAGTAGGTGTGATCACATATGAGCCATCTGCCTCATCAGAAATCTATAAGCAGCAAATGGCTTTTCAAGCGGCTCAAAATTGGAATAGAAGGATGTGAACAAGCAGTTATTAAAACAAGATGCTAATATGAGAAGAGCCAATTTATTTTTATTAGAAATGTACTTTAATCCAAGAATTCTCTGGAGTCAGTTTGATGGGCGACGCGTGTGCGTGGCGAGCAATTCCAAGCATGATCCAGCAGGTATGGAGGGGGTTGGGAAGGCCCTGTGCTTCCAGGTGCTGCCTGGTGACCTCAGAGTTTCTTTGGAGGATGAGCTCTTTGGGCTGTGGTGGAGAAAGGCACCCAGCCCTGCCTTTCCTGGGGGAAGAGGTCCTGTGTGCCCCGGGGCAGGTCTGTTCTGCAGCCCCCTCCCAGGAGATGCTCGGTCTCCAGGACAACGGGCTCCAGCTTTGGCTGGCAGAAGCAAACACCCAACCTGATGGGAACTCTACCCCACAGTTATTTCTTACAGCTCTCTGCCCGACTGCAGTTTGGGTAGGAGTCTACAGATGAACTTGATGGAGGCTGCAAAAACCAAGAAAGTCACTGTACAGCTGGTAAAAAAGGAGCCTGAGTGACAGCAGACTGTCACATCAAAAGGCTGGAGCAACTCTTCCTCTCAAGAGCTGGGCTGGGGCATTCTCACTGCTGCTTTCTAACACCTACAGCTCGCATGATCAGAAGCACTCCAATGGCTTCAGCTCTCTTCCCAGGCATCTTTAACACAAAATGCTGTTACAAAACAGCCTTTGCAGGCTCCCAAAGCAAGTCCTTCTTGGAAACAGAGCACAGGCACCGGAGCTGGGAGCGAGGATCCAGGTTTCTGAGTTGAGATAAAGGATCCAGGTTTCTGAGCTGAGATAAACAAAACCTTTCCCTAATTCACCATTGGCAAGCTCTGTGCTTAGCGAGAAGGCAAAGAAAACTTCCCCCCGCGCTCTGCGAGGCAATGCAGGCACAGGCAGCTATTCCAAGCATTTCACAGCAGTAATTTTCCATTTCCATTAAGAAAGACAGTTTAAGCTTTTTTATTTTTTAATTTAACTGTAGTGATGGAGAACTTTGCTCCTTCATCTTAACCCTCTCCAGCCTGGCTTTTTCCCCAGCACCCAGCGAGGCAGGGCTGAGGGAACTCCTGCGAGGTGCTAGAAAAAGGTGGTTCCTTCCACACACAGAATTCCAGCAATTCTCAAAAGAAAGAATTCAGGCAGGCTTGTAAGTCAGGGCTTGAGGAAGAAAACACAGTGATCCACTGAAGCTGTCTTATTTCTGCCCTGTAAAACCAGACTAAACTCACCCAGCTGGCTACTCTGGCACAGCTCACCCCAACAGCTCCTCCTGCACCCTCGAAAGGGAGCTCTAAATATCCCATTAAGTCTTCAACTTCACAATAATTTCTGTGCTAATTGGCTGGGGACCCACAAACAGGAAGGATGATGTTACTCCTGAGGAAGAGCTGATTTCCAGTAACAAAACCACGCTAAATAAACTGACTGCTTGTTTCTGCAGAGACCTTTTGATGAATAATTTTTCACATTTTCTTTTTCCTCAAAGAAAATCTCAGACCCGAGGAGGTCTCAACCTAAGGGTGACACTGGCAAGGACTGACTGCTTGTCAATACCAACAAAACTTCCAGGTTTTCCCCAGCCAGCCTCAAGAGTTGCATGTTCCTTCCTCCTGCTGCCAGTTCAATGGCTCCTGATGGCAAGGGAGCAAATTACGGCTCTGTTTGAGCTACAGCTTTTATAATTAACTCTACAGATTGATTTCTGCAGAAATCATTCTTTAACCAGGAATTCCCTACTCCCAGAATGGCCTCTACTCAGATAAACTATTTAAGAGGTTACCTGAGACTCGAGTGCATTAAATTTCAGTTTCATCTTTTAAGCACAGCAATACTTTGAATTACATTTCATACATTGTGTTTCTGTGTGCCACTGATATCTTGACGTTTCTGGGACTATAGTAATTACTGATTGACTTGACTCATTCTGAATCCAACATTTTCCTGGAAAAATACCATCTGAGCCAAAAAAAACCCCTCCAAAAACATACAGGGCATATAATGTGGGGTTTAACCTGTATCTTATGCCTAATTCACACATTTGTTCAGCACAGCCACCTAAGAGGATTCAAGGAGCAGCTGTGAATCTCATCAGGAATAAACTGCAAAATAAATAGGTCATTGTCTAGAAAAGGAAATAAAAATCTCACTTTGCTGTTCTTGATACTGAGAATCTTTTAGAGACTGTGGAGAATACCCGAGGTTTGGGGACAAGCTGAGGAAGGCAGCTGAGGAGGAGGAGGATGGAGAGCTGTGCTGCTTGCACTGGCACAAGACGAGCTATTGTTACCAGAAAACACAGATGCCATTTGTAAAACAGCTTAGACAAGTGCCCCTAATTATCTCTCAGGATTCACAACATGTTTAAATACTCTTAGAGCATTAAAGAATCCACCCGAGAGTATGTAATGTAATATAAAAGCACTCTTTCAGCTGCTATGAACATCTATAGTGTCATTTACTAGTCTCTTGGTGACGACCCTGAAATTAAGGCAAGAATGTGCAGTGGAGAACCTAAACTGTAGGTTTGGAAGTTCAGAGATGTGACCTTTGTAAAGCCAAAATCCATCAGTTAAAGCCCTTGTGCATTTATAGATACTCAGAGCTTCCAATGTGTGTTAAATATATTGTCCATAATCCCCGAAGTCAAAGGCTAACAGCTGCACTTCAGGAGATGTGGCTACACTGTGACTACAGCTGGGTCATTATTTCATGCTGACTACCATGGTGCTTATTTTATCCAGGAGTAGATTTATTTAAATAGGCAGTTAGTTGTTGGAAAAGCAAAGATAGAAGAGTCTGAAATACACACAATTTCAGCAATGGGGAGAGGAAAACACCCCCACAGACTTGGACAAACACCAGAAACATTCAGATTCAAAGAGAACCTAACTTTCTTCAGATGATTATTTTCAAAAGCAGCAGCATTTGTTTGGAACACCCTGCGTTAGACACCCATATTCTGGGAGATAACTAAAAAAAACTTACATCAGCCTAGTTGGCTCCTTCAGGAAAGAGCAAGCCCTCATATCAGGGAAGATGGATTTCTAAAAGCTTTTTCTTCCACATGCTTTGTTCCAACTGCAAAACTTGACCTTTGGTTTCAGCAGCCATGCACAGCCCTCACCCCAGGGTGGGGGCAGAGAACTGCTCAGCCAAACAGAGGAGTGGCAGCACAGAGAGCCACCCTGGGATGCCCAAAGGCCTCCTTTAGGATTTAAGGCTTTATGTTCAGGGGCCTGTCTTCTCCTGTTTAACAGCACAGTTACCTGCAGGTCTTACAAAAGGTGAAATAGTCCTGCTCCTCACACTGCCTTCACCTATTCCCTCCAAATTCCCTCCTGCTGGGGTGGGTACAGGTGAACATCTCTCTTCCTTTTGACTGGTTTTAAAAAGGACCAATATAGATGGGAGAACCTGGAGAAATTCGATGTAATCCTGAGACAATACACTTTATTTTCATAAAATGCCATTTTGCCAATTTTTCTGAGTACATATTTTCTGTTAGTTCCTCCTTACCAACAACAGCTTGCTTGGACGTTTTAGATCTGAATTTCCTGTTGCTTTAAAAAATGTAAATTACACGAATCAACAGCACCCTGCAGTCTTCAGGGCTTCATCCAAGTATCTAGTTGTTGACATTTAAAACACCAGGCTGTCAAAAACGAAGAGGATAGTCTAGTGCTTATATAAACTTAATTTCCTTGTTTCCATTGAAAAGTTATTAATTAAAAGGTAGTCTCAGCCAGGCTCACACTGTTCACACACAGCCAACTTCCTCTCATCCTACTCCATCGGGAAGATTATTTGGCGTATTTATATTCTACTCAGGCAAAAATAGTATTTTATAATTCATCTTACAGCATGCCCAGGAGCAGTGCTAGCACCTTCACAAGGCACCTTCCTGCAGCACAGATGTGCACAGGAAAGCACTGAAGCCTCCCACATTTACTAACTGCAGGTTACTGGAATGTCCTGGCCAAATGGAATTAGAGCTATGACACAGAAACGACCCTTTCACACCGGTGACTCCTTTGCCATGGATTTTGAAGTTCCTAAGTCTCGATGCCTACGCTGCATTTCATTCTCTACGTGTACTAAGGGAAAAAATCAAGTTCTGCAGCAAGTCACAGCCAGCCACTATGAGACCAGAGCTGCCCAGCTGGCTGGGGTTTGTCTCGTGCTGTGATGCCTTTGCTTACCTGGGGACACAGGGCCTCCAGCTGGCTGGCTGACATGCGAACCAGTTTCACACCTTCCTCATTGTTGGAGATGGAGCAGGCCAAGTTGGCAACCTGTGTCAGAGCAGGGAGAAAACAAAGCCCAGCTGTTAGAATTGGGGGTTATTTCCTTCGGTAGAAAACTTTTGCCTAATCCCAACAGTGACCACTAAGCAGTAACCCATCAGGGAACAAGAAGATTCCACATTCCTTCTCTTCTAACCAGTTCTGAAACCACTACTGGCACCTGTTCCTTCTGTAGACATAAAATCGTGGACTGCCAGAATGGTTTGGGTTGGGAGGGACCTCAAAGCTCATCCAGAGCCACCCCTGCCATGGCAGGGACACCTCCCACTGTCCCAGGCTGCTCCAGCCCCATTGCCCAGCCTGGCCTTGGACACTGCCAGGGCTCATGGGGCAGCCCCAGCTGCTCTGGGCACCCTGTGCCAGGGCCTGCCCACCCTCCCAGGGAATAATTCCTAATTCCCAATATCCCATCCATCCTTGCCCTCAGTGGGAAGCCACTCCCCCTTATCTTCTTCCCTTCGTCCCTTGGAAATTGTCTCTCTCTGTGTTTCCTGGAGCTCCTTCAGGCCCTGCAAGGCCACCCTGAGGTCAGCCCAAAGCTTCTCCTGTGCAGCTGCACAATGCCAGCTCTGCCAGCCTTTCCTCCCAGCAGAGCTGCCCCATCCCTCTGCTCATCCTGGTGCCTCCTCTGGCCCGGCTCCAGCAGCTCCAGCTCCTTCCTGTGCTGGGCCTGGGGCTGGGGCAGCTCTGCAGGTGGGGTCTCACCTGAGCACAGGGCACAGGGGCAGAATCCCCCCCCTGCTGTGGGATCAGCCCAGGGCTCGGGGGGTTCTGGGGTGCTGAGGCAGGTCCAGCTCTCACCCCCAGCCAGTCAAACAGGGCAGACATCACTGCTAGCCCTGATCAGGGTGAGTTCTCTGCAGTAAAATGCACAAGAGCAGCCCTGGCAGCAGCTGCAGCCACAGTTTAACAGCCCAATCCCGCCAGGGTGAGACAGCAGCAACCCCCCAGAGCTTGAGCTGCTTTGCTGGTATTCCATGAGGGCCCCTCTGTGACAGGATGTGTGAGGTGAAGCCTGGCAGGTGTTCCTCCAGCCCTCCCTCTATGCTGCAATTCATCACATAAAACCTACAGGAGATCTTCAAGATGCATCCACAGGCCTCTGAAATTTGAAAAGGATCTCCTGTGATGCTAAAAACTTTACTCCACAACCTTGACCTGCTGCACAGCATCACCCTTAAGTAGGTCAGCCTGAAGCAGGGACCTCTGTAAACACCTGCCTTTTCAGAGCACGGAGGATGGGGACAGCACAGAATTTTTTGGTAATTGAAGATATTCCTCATCCCAGAGCTACTCTCAGGGGAAGGAAGTCTGAAATAAGTTACATTTCTCAGCTGACAGGTGAATGACAAGCATGTTATTCTGAGCCATTTGAACACAGAAAGCTGTAAAAATAGCAGCAAGTGAACTGAGACGAACACCAAGTACTGTCCTTCCAGAGGCTGAGCAACCTGCAAAGCCCCCTGAAATGTGCCATAAAAGCATCACCAGGAGCCAGCAGATGCTCAGTAACACCACTGAACCAGATTTCTTCAGCTACTTTTCTCTATCAGCTGGGGAATTTCCATTCTGCCTTTAATTAAACTATTCTTTGCACTCATGTAAGTAATTCTGAAGTAGTATCTGCAGCTCTACCACATGCTTTTCCCCCTCCCCAAGCCCTTCCCTCATGGCAGATGTTCCCACACAGAATACATTACTGTCCTGCAAATCATCCAAGCACGTGCCATTACACTTGAACATTTTTCATCAATCCCATGATCAATCTGGGGAGCAAAATCAAGTTCCCACTGCAAAGCACATGGCCCCTTCCTCCCTCCAGCTCCAAGCCAAGTTACAGAGGATGGAAAGCAGGGGTGTCAAGAGGAGAGGTGTTTCCAGCACAGAACAAGCAAGCAAACAGATGTGACAGCACATATTTGGAGGAAAACAAACTGAAGTTGAGAGAAAGACTGTGCAGCATCAACAACACAGAGGAAGCCCTGCCAGCTCTCAGGAGTATTTGTCCTGCTCCTGAAGTTTCTCTTCCACTCGTGTTTGGATTCTGCACATGCAGGGCTGAATTGCAGGATGTCCCCAGTTCTCTGCACAGTGCTGCAGGCAGGGCCCAGCTGAGCCTGGGCTCTGTGCTCCTTCTGTCTGCCAGCACCCAGGAACAGCTCCAGCCCAGCCCCTCTGCACGGCACCCCAGCAAACAGCTGGCCCTGGAACACCTCTCACACAGGGGTTGTGTTTGAACATCAGGGAGTTTTCCTGTACATTTGCCATGCCTTGAATCCCTAGTTCCCAGCGAACTGCTGGGATGATGTAAAAGTACATCATGCTTTTGTTTAGAGGCTCACAAGAATCAAAAGACAATCAGATGCCATGATTTAAAAGTCAAATAAAGATTTTGCTGCTGGTTTAAGCACGGGTCATATTTTTGAGAAACACCGGTTTGCCAATATTTTTTATGGTCCATATTTCCTCGTCATTCCTGCCTCCACAGCAGCATTACAACCTCTAGGAGCGAGGAGAACACAAAGCCCTATTGAGCAGGGGCAGAATAAAAGCGACATTGAAGCACCACAAAATCAGCCTCTCCGATATCTGGAGATGTTGTGCTGTCTCTCAAGCCAAGTGTGATGAATCAAGCGCACAGAAACCCTGCTCTGTCTGAACACAGAGAGGCAAAGAAGTTAATAATGGAGTGTCCCCACCGTGGTATAATGAAAATTTGCTTTTTTGCACAGTCATTTTTGAACAGTCATTTTTCTTCTGAATACCCAACTGATGGCAATTCTTCTTTAGAAAGCGCCCGACTGGCACTGCCAACCCTCATGAAAGAAGCGTGTGTGCTTCCCTGACTGAGGGTCTTTGGCAGTTTAAGACAATCCAACTGTTGGCTGCCACATCCCATCCCAGCACTGCAGCTCCAGAGCTCAACACTTCATTTCAGCACGCTCATCCAAGAGCCAGAGATTCGCTCTGGCGGGGTGGTTTCTCTGCCAGAGCAGCACACAAACTTCCCAGCAAACTCTCTGCTGAACATCACAGTGAGGCAGAGACGTGGCAGCAGCTGAGATGTCTTCAGAGTGCTACAGACAGGGCTGTAAATGCACAGCAGTGCAGCGTTTACTGCACCCATGGGAAGGCTCTGTCAAACTACTGGAAAACACTCACAAGCCTCTTCGAATTTGGAATTTAAGAAGAGCTGTGCCTACTAATTAATCAAGTTGTAAATGACATAACAATGAGGTATTCTAAACTGTCAATAATTATCAGGCGCTCTGGAACATGAATTCTGAAATTGCATGTACCAGCTGAGGTGGACGGCTGCAGGATTAAGAAATTTAATTTTAGAAGTACCTGAAAGGACTCATCTTCAGTAATTCCTGGGTGATCTGACAAGTAACTTCAAACTCCCTCTGTCTTCAGAGGACAGGGTACTGCTGGCCAGTTATTTGGCACATACCCATAATACCCTGGATTTTGTAGCTGAGATGAAGATCAACTCTTTCAAAGCCTACAGAGCGCTTGGAAATCATACATTTCCAAAACTTCTAAATTAAATAATGCATCTCAAGGGAACAAAAATTTCCTTTAAATCAAATGTGAATTAAATAGTTTCTCCATGTCTCCAACAAAAGCAGCTGACTGACATAGTAAGTGGTCAGACTTGATTTAGAAAGAAGAACACTTGTGCTTGAGAGGAAAATAGCAATTGAATTCCCACTGCATTTGTTCATTCTTACCATTCAATATCATCAAGTCCCTTTACATAAGCACTACTGGCACAGGCATCAAAGGAGACAAAACCACTGCAAATAATGTAATCAGCACAACGAGCAATCTCTTGAAAAAAGTTAAAAATACACTGGGAATGAAGACAGCCCCGAGAGCGCAGCCCGGCGTGGCTCAGACACCTCTTGCTGCTGACAGACTGATTGAAAAGTAGATTTCAAGGCTCTCTCCATTCAGAGTCCACAGCCACGGCCCAGAGACAGCTTCTCAGACCCCAAAAGGCAGGGCAGACCCCAGGCAGCTGCTGGTATTTAGAGGAATGAGCTTCAATGTCCCCCCAGTGACAAATGCAGCGTGCAGCCCCAGCCGTTCCTAGCACGGAACTAACGGCGCCAAGCGGAGCAGCTGGACAGGCTCATCTGGAAAGAGGCCTTCATGCACTGATCAGCTTCTGAAACTCAAATCTCATCGTTTTTAATGATGGCATCAGCACACTGCAAGATGATTTGAGGTGAGTGGCTCTGGTGCTGGCACAATCCGGGAGGTGAATGGCCCTAAATCCAGGCCAGTCACCAGTGGGGTTCCCTGGGCTCAGCACTGGGGCCAGCCCTGTTTGGTCCCTCTATGAGGGACATCTCTGTGATGAGGGGATCGAGGGCACCCTCAGAACTGCACAGACAGCACCACGCTGGGCAGGACTGTGGATCTGCTGGAGAGCAGGAGGGCTCTGCAGAGGGATCTGGACGGGCTGGATCCATGGGCTGAGGCCAGCTGTGTGGGGTTCAACCAGGCCAGGTGCTGGGTCCTGCCCTGGGATCACAACAACCCCACGGACGCTCCAGGCTGGGGAGGAGTGGCTGGGAAGTGTCCAGCAGGAAAGGCCTGGGGGTGCTGTGCCAGTGGCTGGACACGAGCCCAGGAGTGCCCAGGGGGGCAAGAGGCCAATGGCCCCTGGGCTGTGCCAGCCATAGGGTGGCAGCAGGACCAGGGCAGTGCCCGTGCCCTGTGCTGGCCCCGCTGAGGGACCTCAAGGGCTGTGTCCTGTTCTGGCCCCTCACTGCAGCAAGGACAGTGAGGGGCTGGAGCGTGTCCAGGAAGGGAATGGAGCTGGGAAGGGGCTGGAGCCCCAGGAGGGCCTGAGGGAGCTGGGAAAGGGGCTCAGCCTGGAGAAAAGGAGCTCAGGGGGCCCTTGTGGCTCTGCACAACTCCCTGCCGGGAGGGGACAGCCGGGGGGGTCGGACTCTGCTCCAGGGGACGGGGACAGGGACAGGAGGAGAGGCAATGTCCTCAGGCTGGGCCAGGGCAGGCTCAGGGTGGATATTAGAGAAAGTTTCTTCACTGAAAGCGTTGTCAAACCTCGGCAGAGCTGCCCAGAGCAGCAGTGGAGTCACCATCCCCGGAGGGATTTAAAAGCCACGTGGATGTGGCACTTGGTGACAGGGTTTAGTGGTGGTCTTGGCAGTGCTGGGGCAACAGTTGGACTCGAGGGTCTCAGAGGACTCTTCCAACTTAAATGATTCCATGGCTTTGTACCTTTGGAGGAGGCATAACTTAAGCGGCTCCTTTTGAGAGGCAGATGCTATCTCAGGGCAAAGGATCAGCTGGGAATATGTTATTAATAAGAAGGTGTAACTCCAATTTAAAAAAAAATATTGTACCATCTGTCACAGAGTGATTCCATCTCAAATTCTAGTTAACTTTGACTCTTCAGAATTTACTAATATTTAAATCAGGAAAAACTTGACATTTCTAAAGGTGTTCTTTCTACCATTAGTAACAATTTGTGGCAGAGAACTGCCTTCCCTGACAAGACAGAGGTTGTACCTTTTCCACATGAAATACATTTTTCGGGTTTGTTTTTTTCTTTAAACTCAAAATTTGTTCAGATCGTGACTAAGTTAAGTCTTCCAGCAATTAAAAAACTGCAGCAGCCTCAACTACACCAGTTTGGGGTCAGTGTTAAGCTTCTTAAATTACACTACTGAACATAAGCCAGCAATGCTAATAATAACACCAAGGTTGTGGGTCTGACCCCCATTCACTTAGAAGCTGGACTTTATGATCCTTGGGTCCCTTCCAGCTCAGAGTGTTCTGTGATTCTGTGTAACAATGCTCCAGCTTTGCCCTTGTTCCACCTTCTCTTTGCCCAGACTCCCTGGCTTAGGCAGAGGGGTTACTTTGCAGGGAACTCTTTACTGAAGGACTGGCCAATTGCTTTTTCAACATGAGACAAGATGCAATGGAAAAAAAAAAGCGAATTATAATCTCTAGCACTTTAAACCTTCCTTTTCAAGGATTTCGAAGGCTGACAATAAGTGTGTTAAAGCCTCTGAGTTATATACCTGGACTGACTTCACAAAAACACCACCCAGGTTTTCCTCCTTGTTTACAGGTCAAATTTTTAGGACAGCTTCTTCAGGCAGTCAAGAAGGCAAAGTCTGCAAAGTGGTGCTGCTGCAACCATCCCAAGCTGGTGCAGCCCAAAGAGGGCTCTGCAATGTGTTTATTGTTGCATAATTGGATGTTGTCAGAGCTGGCCCTGCCACCCAGCATTGCTACAGCCCAGGATTACACATCGCTGTGCAGGAGCCAAACACTCCCTAATTGAATTCTCAGAGCCTGGGCACTCTCGTTTGGACCTGCAGTTGTAAAAGCAGCATTGCAGAAAGAAGTTTTCTGACTGTCTTACACTGAGAAACTTTTCAGTTTAACATTAAGAAGAATCCTCTCGTAACCGGTGCTCAGAAACTCTTACACAAAAATAAATAACCCACATCCAAGTGTACACAGATACTTTGGGAATTTCAATGCCATGGAAACCAAGCTTTTCAAAGGTGTTCCTGGCATTTTCATTTTTGATTAAACTTCAAAACCTCAGCTGCTTGTTCTATTTTTTTTTTGCTTTACATTTTACAATTTCTCTGGGAATGCAAATTCCAACTTTTAACCAGTTCAAAAAAATCACTCATTTTAAAAGCAAAAAAAGAAAGAATGGACAGGAAGCCACTGAACATTTTCCTCCTAGGAATTTGCTGAAGAAATGTGTATCTGATATTCTCACAAAATTCAAACAGAGCACAGCTAATTTCTTCCTCCTCCATGTAAAAAAAACCTTTCCCGATTCCGTTCACACTGGTCAAAGCTCAGGAAATTAATTTATCTGCAGAAACAACTGTTCTGGCAAAACTAATGGCAACTGAGGACTCTCAGAAGAGATGTGTTGATTATATAATCCTCATCCCTCTCCAGAAAGGCTTTCATTATTCACCAAGTCCATACATTTATTTATTCACCTGTACGCTATGCTCAATATTCAAGATGAATCTGAGCATTTTAACATGCAGCCCTAACAGCTGAATGAGGGAGAAGTGTTACAGCTACAGCTGTGTTAACTCTAACCCTACAAACCCCTCATTTCGCAGAGGCAGAGCTAACTGGGAATTACACCAAACAGCTCCACTTCTTTAATGCAGGAGGACTAGGGATCAAATCCACTGGGACTGTGCACAGAGTTACCAGAGTCGTGCTGTCAACTGCTTTGTGATTTTGTATGACTTAAGTAGCTGCATGTGGCTGCAGCTCCACAGAAGGTACCTTGCAAGAGCTTGTTGTGGGCAAACAGAATCCCAAGGTATTAACTGAAAAAGTCTCTAAATAAAACAAGGCACACACAGACAAACTGCAGACGTAAAGCACCGGGGAGAGCAAAGGACCCAGCTGAGGGAACTGCTATTTCCAGAGCTCTGCAGCCTCACACCAAGATGAGAACAGTTTTCATTCCAAGTCTGGTTATAAACACAAGGAGGGGAAGGTTCAGCTGGCTGGAACAAAAGTGGCAAGCAAAGGGTTGGTGTTTTGGACAATGAAGAATGGAAGTTACACAGTTTGTTATTTCAACAGGCTGGAAAGTGATGGCAAGAGAAGGGGATCAGAGACAATATCACAGAATCCCAGACTGGTTTGGGCTGGGAGGGACCTTAAAGCTCATCCAGTCCCACCCCCTGCCATGGGCAGGGACACCTCCCACTGTCCCAGGCTGCTCCAAGTCCCTGGCCTTGGACACTGCCAGGAATCCAGGGGCAGCCACAGCTGCTCTGGGCACCCTGTGCCAGGGCCTGCCCACCCTCCCAGGGAACAATTCCTAATTCCCAATATCCCATCCATCCCTGCCCTCTGGCAGTGGGAAGCCATTCTGCCTTGCTCTGTCTCTCCATGCTCTTGTAAATAATATAATAGTATAAAATGTATTTGGCACTTTCTACTCCCTGTTATATTGAGGCAGTCAGTATTTCCATGGGTAACCACCTTTTGCTGGGGATTACATCTTAATAGTTTCACATTTCTAGCTGTATCTGTGTGTTTAAAATTCTAATTAAGGAATACAGCTCTGCACTTGCCTCTCACCCTGTCCAGAGCTGTCCCCAAATACCTCTCCAGCTCCCTGCTGCCATTCCAGGTACAGCTGCCCTGCAAAAGCTCTGCTCCACACTGGCAAGCTCCTTCCATGCCCTGAGGAAATGCTCTTCCCCAACAGAGGGCCACCCATGTGTTGCCAAGGTTTCATAGATGTGGGAAGTTTTTCACACAGCTGGGCAATCCCAGAGTTTGTGCCTGAGGACAATCCAGACCAGGCTCCATTTACTGCACAGCAAGGGCAGCACGGAGACAACTTCTCTCTTGCCAGTGGGAAAGGTTTTCAATTAGACAGAAAGAAGAGGTGTTTGAAGGGAATCAATAGATCTATAGAATAAACCATACCCACAGCAGGGAAGTGCAGCAATACCTTTATTTCCAGCCTGGTGGATTATCCTCTCTGCAGACCTGAGGGAAAGCAGGGCTGCTACAGGAACACCAGTGTGCGACGCGGGCACCGTGCCCCTTGTCGATGCAGCTGTGGCAGCAGATGTAACTGCTGGCACAGGAACTATTCCTCCCTCAGACAAACAAGCTAAAGTGTTAAAATGTTGTTATAATCACAAACCACGTTAGTTACACAAGTCTATCTGAGCTACCATGACAGCAATGACACCACTGCTGTGTGAGGGAGAGCTCAGCTTCAGCTGAAACCTTCAGAGCAAACCCTCAGTTGAGATGCTCCTTAGCAACACAAATACCTTTCCTTAAAATAAAAGTGTTTCTAGTAGTGATATTTGGACAGGACCCAAATAATTATCCTTATCCAAAAATGTCTCTGTGTTTATCAAAGTGGAAATGAAGACAGGCTGGGAGAGCTGGGGGTGTTCAGCCTGGAGAAGAAAAGGCTGTGAAGAGAGCTCAGAGCCCCTCCCAGGGCCTAAAGGGGCTCCAGGAGAGCTGGAGAGGGACTGGGAACAAGGGATGGAGGGACAGGACACAGGGAATGGCTCCCACTGCCAGAGGGCAGGGCTGGATGGGATATTGGGAATTAGGAATTGTTCCCTGGGAGGGTGGGCAGGCCCTGGCACAGGGTGCCCAGAGCAGCTGTGGCTGCCCCTGGATCCCTGGCAGTGCCCCAGGCCAGGCTGGACACTGGGGATAGGAGCAGCCTGGGACAGTGGGAGGTGTCCCTGCCATGGCAGGGGATTGGAATTGGATGAGCTTTAAGGTCCCTCCCAGCCCAAACCAGTCTGGGATTCTGTGAAATTGTTCTTCTCTCCCATCTCAGTTTGCTCATCACTCAGAACATGCTGCCTTCTGATCTGACTAAAGGCTTCCAACTTGGTGCCTATTATTAGCTGCTTAAAGCAGTTTTTGGTGATTCAGACAACTGTTCATGGCAGTGCAACTGTAATTGTCAGTACACTGTGCTCTTCAGGAAGACGACAAAACAGTGTCAGTAATGAGCTCCACACAGATTTCAGGCACCTCCTTGATGACATGACATGACTAATAAGCCAATATTGCTAATGACTAAGATGATGAAAATCCAGACATGCATCAAGGCTTTTAGTTAAATATCAAGAATTAAAATGTTTATGCCACATCTATAAAAAACTTTACCCAAAAAGCCACTTAAAAATGCTGTTGGAATTAAGACTTAAATATCTGGAAAATAGAAGGACTCTATTGCTTTTCAGCTACCTCTGAACATAATATGTCAACATCACCTAAACCCAACTGTTCTCACACTTCCTGACCTCTTTTACACACTTCCCTTTCTGCAAACGCTTCTGTTTCCAAAGGAAAAAGAACAGAGTAAACACAGGGCAGTTTCTAGTGGAATAAAAAGCACATTAATATTTCCCAAACCCCACACTCATTCACCTCCAAATTCTTCCCCCTTCAAGGCGACTGTCCCTGGGGCTGAGGTGTGGCAGAAATGCCTCTCCTCCATGAGTAGCAGCAAACCACAAGGATTTCCAAAGAGAAAAATTGTCTCCAGACAGCCCAATAGCTGCCCAGATTCGTGAGGATTCAATCCCTTCATCTCTCCCATCAGTTTCACTGTCATGGCCCTGCTTGCCCATGTGCACTTACAATGAAATCTGGACAGAAAGATTACCCTGAAGTCTCTTATTCCTCTTCCAACATAATTTTTAAACTCTACCAGCATCCTACAGATCTTTTCATACATTATTTGGTGTAGCATTAGAAGATTGGCCTCAAAAAATAACCTTACAAGAACAGAAGTTATCCTATTAAAAGGTCACTTGCCTTTACTTATGTATGATGTATTAAATTTGTATATCCAGTTTTGCTGAAAAATGTAGGAACATTTTTCTGCTGAGGCTTTCCTGCTTTTCTGATTATGAATGTAAGGAAAGCATGTTCTATGAGAAGAATTTAATTTATTTATGAATTAGTTGACTAATAAAATGAACTTACAAGGAAAGTGCATCGGCTGTTGAAGAGTGTCAGACTTTAGAGGGCACATTAGAGTTACACTGGTCATTTATTGGAGACATTAGTTTAAAATTGCTGCCAAGGCTATCTATAGAGAAATTACAGAAAACGTGCTTGTGCTTTGGAAGAGACATTTTGCTCATTTTGCTCTCCATTTTAAATGGGAAATAACTCTGTCTCTCATCTCCACACTACAGTGCAAGGACGTTTCCCTTGTAACACCAAATTACCTTAAAAATAAAAGCAATAAAAGACAAACCTGAGTTGGCAGATATTTTTCCCTCAGTAAATGAGAGTACTGGAAAAATAGGTGCTGAGGTACCCTGGTAATGACCCTAGTCTGGAAAATGCTGGGTTTTGAGGTTTAATAAAATTCAGAAATACACTCCAAGTCAATATGTGAGTTGAGTGCCAAGTGCTTGTCTTGTTCCCCAGGAACCTCATCCCTGCCTGGCAGCACTGACTGACCCCTGTGCTGGCAGGCAGGAGGGGAGAGCATTGCAAGAATGAGCAAAGCCACCTCCAAAGAGGTTTGGAAAACTCTGTGGAAATTCTGGAAATCAGGTGGCTGATAGACACAAAGGATAATCTTGTCAGAGCAGATTAACTTCTGGATCTGCTGGAGTCTTCCATGCCATGCTTTGTTTGCAATAAATGGTACCTGGCCATGCCCAGGTAAGTGACAATGAACAGGGGACAGCCAAGCCTCAGCTTTTCAAGACCTTCACCATGCCTCCAGTCCAAAAACCAGTTTTTATTTTAAATCCAAGCTATGTTTTATCCACTTCACGTTTTTAAAAAGCCTTTCACATGTAAAAAACCTGCAGCTGTTAAGACTCTCCGAAGAACATACAGGCTGCAAGTCTGAGCAAATCAGGATAATTGCAAGAAAAATGTAGCAAGTGTGCAAGGCTTCAGGCTTTGGGAGATGGGTATTTTTAGATTTTAGACTGAAGAATGACTCCAGGACATCGGGCTAGCCAGTGAGGGCAACAGAAGGGGGAAATGTCAGAGCAAGAGGCTACAGAAAGCTTATGGAACTGCAAGTGCCCAAATGTGATTCTTTCCAAGCAAATAAATTTGCTGTCTGCATCTGTTCATGAGTTTCAGTGAAAATGAGAAAATCATCACTCCATATGCAAGATACAACCCAGTGCATTAAAAAAAGGCACAGAACAGTCTTTTCAGATAAATTAAAGCAATTAGAAAAAAAAAAATCAATGCTTATGAAACATCATTGAGAGCTTTTGCCTCCTTGGTCTTACCAATATTTCTCTTGGTAAGAAGAAGACTTATAAATAAAATCTAAGTTGAGAAAAACATTTGACAAAGGGGTAATGGGTTCCAGAGGAAGAAGAGGTCATTTGTTCTTTTTAAGGAATTACAAACCCCAAATATACTCTCCAAAGTATTCTTTAGCAAGCAAACTGCAGGATTTTAACCTGGATGCTGTCCATATTTACCTTTTATTTCCTAATTTCTTAATATCTGATAAACTTTTCCATTAAAACTACACAGAGTTACACTGTGTCACTGTGTAACCAGTGACAAATTGACAAGCTAATTTTTACTTTTCTAAAGCATTCAACAGTGTAGCAAAGGTTTCTGCTTAACATGTCTGTCTTTTTCCCTTTGCAGGAGCAGCCCCAGCATCCCCGGGGAGCGGCACAAAGGCAGATCAGCACAAACACTCCTCAAAGCCTGGGAGGGACAAAGAGCCAGCATGGTGCTCAGTGACATCCCTGGGGATGGGCACCTCGCTGCAGGACAGCCCTGTCCCTCCTGGGGAGGAACAGTCACTCCAAGGATGCCAGTGCCACGCTGTCCTTCCTCAACAGCAAAGTCAGGTTGGAGAGCCAAGGCTCTCCCAGACAAGGGGGAAAAAAACACTGGAATGGGCTTAGCAGTTCACAACCTGCAAACTGGGAAGACTTCCACAGTTTACAAGTGAATTTAACTTTTTGTTAGGCTGGTTTCCCAAATGCTGTCCTTTCTGTTATTCTTGTGTGTTACACTGAAATTGGCTTCTCAATTCCTGAATTAAACTCCTTTAACCAAATCCAGCCAGAGTTAATGGTCTGTTAGCACAGAGCAAATTTGAAAGCTATCTTTGAAACATATTATTCAACTGAGACAAGGCTCATTCTACCCTTTTACTGTTACTCAGTTTTCAAAAGGCAGGATAAAAGGGTTAGGATTTTACTATGTGGGAAACAAATTAGATGGGAGCCCTTTGGGATGCTCTTGGTATGGGTTCTCTAGAAGACACAAACCCAGCAGGCAAATCAGCTATTTGTGGTTATTGCACCTTTTGGTCAAATTTGGCTGCCTGGATGTTAGGAACCACAAAAGCAGACAGTGCTGTGCTGCCAAGAAGGGAACACTTCAAAATGAAATTGCCCAAATCATGTGCTTGCATCTCTTTATGGGTACTTGGAGGGCCCATAAACAGCTCTGCACTGCAGGAGCAAGAACTCCCTGTGCTAAGCCAGGGCAGAACCAGCACTGCCACTCCTGTCTGGCCAACACCTGCCACAGATTAGTATGAAAAACGAAATAAAGTAAATCTATCTCCTTATAGATCTCTCAGGGGCTGGTTCACTGACTCCTCCTGCTCACAGGCATGGGGGCATTACCCAAGGTGCAAACCCTCCCAGCAATCCAGTGGGGATGTGCTGAGCTCCCCAGGGCACAGCAGGATGTCCTGCACATTTCCTGCCCTCACTCAGCACCCAAGGGAAGGAAGGGAAGGAAGGACGTGCTCCCCTCTACACCCAAACCACAGGAGCCTGTCAGGGCATGATAGAGCACAGCTCCACTCGGTGCTGCAGCTGTCTGGGCACATTTGATGTCCTGAGTCACCCAGCAGCACTTGTGAGGGCAGTTCTGATAAACTCCCTGCACACTCATCTCCCCTGAAAGCAGGTGCAAGCAATCACTGCCCACCTCACCAGGCAAAACATCTGCAGTTCTGCTCTTACACAACCTTTTGTTGTTTCTCCTGAGTTTCCTGCCCAAGAGCAGAATCATGAGGGAACTGGCAAACATCCTTCTCCATTCTGGCAGAGGCACAAGACATTTCAAGTGCAACCCACCTCGACCCATCCTCCTGCACAGTGAATCTGACATCTCATACGACTCCACTGGCTCTCCTGCCCCTCAGGACAAGGGCTCTGCAGGAGCACTATTCTCTTCTGTCCAAGCTGAGTGTATATATTAATCCATCTCCATTCAGGGAAGAGGTTTATAAACCATCTACATCATGCTACTCTACAACTACAGTTACATTTCAGACAGCAAAAGCAATAACCAAGCCTTCAAAAAGCTGTTGCAGCAGCATATCATTTTAGCAGAACCTTTTGATGTCAGTCAAAAATATTGCTGAATGTCTACTTTCAGGGGAATAGTCCTTGGAAGACGAGAGTCTGGCTGTACAGAGGCTCTGGAAAACTCCTCTGCAGCCTGGCATTTGCACACCAGGTAGGGCTGGTGCCAGTGAGGATGGAACTGTGGCTGCTCAAGTGGGACACGGCTCCCGAGGGGACAGGGAGAAAGGGCTCACCTGGCAAGGGCTGGGGAGAAGCTCAGAGACAGAGCAGCACAATTATTCCTTTCTAATTATGCCAATAAATTCCACACATCCGCTGACGAGGTAGCAGAATGCTGGCAGAAAAGGCACTGCTATTGTTATATGATTCAACTTCTCCTGTAAACAAGCCCTAAAAATAATATTCTAGATAAATCAGGCTTGCAACATGAAGAAGGGAGGCTTTAGACCAAACCCACTTCAAAGTGTTCCCGAGGCTGTATCCTGCTGCCAAGGCAGGGCACAGCAGCCCTGCCTTCCTTCCACATGCTGCTTTGCAGAACAACGTCAGTTACTTAAAATTTAGATTAGAATAACTTAGCAGCTCTAGGAGGACAGCATTGATGCTGAAACATGACAAGCCAAAAGAGAAAAATGGATGCCCTCAAAGAATTAAAAGATTTTCATTGCTTAGACAGCAGCTCTAAAGAGCTGGATGAACTTCCTGCACCCCGGACTATGGGGCAGATGCAAAGTGCACTCAGAACCCTAAGAAAAATAGACTGTGCAAGTCAGAAGCTACTTTAACTGATGTCTGATCAGTCTTATTCTTGAGCAATTTAAATCTGCCTGGCTGTGTGAGTATTCCCCACAAGCCTTGGAGACAAATGGACTCCACTATCAAACACAGACACCGAGAGAGCAAAACCACACGAAGCGGCCTGAGGCTGTTCCCGGGGAGCTGCTGAGGTTAAGCACAACCAGCCAGAGCCTCAAAGCACAGAAGGGCACAGGAGTTGTTTTTGAAGCTTATTCCTAGTGGCATGTTTCCTCAACAGTACCTATAGCTGTTTGTTCCTTGCCATTCAGCATCAGCTGGCACAGAACTCTCACGCGAAGGCGGTGGCAAGGGGCCGAGAATCCCGAGGTGGATCCATGGACAGGGGCAGGCTCTGCTGCTGCTCTCTGCTGACACACCACCCATGGAAATCTGCTTCCCTCAGCAGGCCACTAACGACCCTGAAAGACTCCCTGACAGGAGGGGCAGCCAGGTGAGGGTCAGGCTCTGCTCCCAGGTAATGAACGACAGGACAAGAGGGAACGGCCTCAGGCTGGGCCAGGGCAGGCTCAGGGTGGACAGCAGCAGGAATTTCCCCATGGAAAGGGGGCTCAGGCCTTGGCAGGGGCTGCCCAGGGAGGTTTGGAGTGCCCATCCCTGGAGGTGTCCCAGGAAGGGCTGGAGGTGGCACTCAGTGCTCTGGGCACAGCTGGGACCCCATGGGCTGGGCCCATTTTCCAAGCTCAGTGATCCTGAGATTCCAGTTAAGACAGGCTGGTCCCATTTAACCCAGTTTTCCCTGCAGTCAGAGCTCTGCTCTGCAGTTCCACCAGCTGGAGAGCCTTTGGGTTTTCCTTACAGAGGGGTGGCAGGGATCAGTTGTGCTGCCACTCCAAGTGTTCTGTTTGCTCTTTACACACACACCAGCAGCTCTTCATTCTGAAAGTCTTCACACAAAAGGCCTGTTTATATTCAGTGAGATTTTACTGGAAGGAAAAACCCTCCAGGCTTCAAAGCAATGGGTCAAACTGTCCAGCAGGACAATTGTGCCCTGGTCTCCCTTACCCCAAATGACCACCTCCAAGTAACAAAACCTTTATCATATACTCACATTGTAATATCCACAACTACATGGCTTATTTAACAGCTCCTTTAGATAAGCTTACATTTTCAATTATTTAAATATTAAATCGTGTTTAAATTCATTCAAATAAAATTTTAAAAGGAAATTTATTACAGAATTTACTTTGTGCTTCAACAGAACTGAAAAACCTGTTTTGCCTAGTCTTGCCTTAATTTAACTACCAACAATTAAATTTTAATTTGTACCATCTTACCTCAATCAATTTGTTGGCATGTTCACGGAAAACCTGGGCATATTCTTTAACTTCTTTTTCATTCCCATTCTTGGCAGCTTCAATCAATACTAAAAGAGGAACATTTGTTTCCAGAAAAGAGTCTGAAACATGGTCCATAACAGCTTTGCGGAGCTAAAATAAAAATAAAGGAATGAGTTATTCTTCAGTAGTGTTCCACTGCTGTTTCCCTCTTACTGTATTAACACGTAAAGCTTAAACTACTTTTGTCATTGATCCTTTTTCCTTTGTGTGACCAAGGCTTTCCCTGCACTAAGTCTTGTCTACACACTTTTTGCTTCAATTTAAATTAAATCTCCTTAAAAAATGGATTAGTTATAGAAGTGCAAGTCACCAGTTTGGCCACAAATATTGATTTAGCAGCTCATATTGGTTTTGTCTGAGTAAATTTGCTGCTTTCCCTCAGCTGATTAAACAACACACTGATTTAACTTTTTTATTTTTCTGCTAGAATAAAAACATTTTTCAACAAACCTGATCCATATTCTTGCTTACTCAAAAATGGGAATATATTGCTTTAAAACCAAACAGACAAAAGGCTGATGCTACATAAATGTAGTTCTCAAATAGAATAGGTTGAGATGAACACCACCAGAATTATAGAATATCACTGATTATCTTCAAAGTCCATCAAGTGAAAGTTGTTTTTTGAGGGGTTTTGGTTGGGTTTTTTAATCTCTCTTGCCATGAGGATGATTAAGACTCCAACATCTATATCACACAGTTAACAGGGAACTAACAGAGAATTACATTCCTACCCCATGCTTCCCACTGGAAGCTTCTGGCTTTTCATTCACTGAAGACAGGCCAGCAAGCCCACTGCCCCCAGAAACAAATCCCCAGCACACAGCACTGCACTCACTGGTCCCAGCCAGCACCACCCCCGACTGTTCCTTACCTGTCTGCGCAGATCTCTGGTCTTCTTGGTCATTTTATCAATGGCAGAGTTCAGGGCATCACTTCTTTCCTTGCGGCCAGCCTGGAAAACAGCAGACAAAGGGGTAAACAGGTATTCAGGGTCTCAAAGCTAAACCAGTTGTTATTCATTTCAAGTATATGGTAAGCCTCTTTTTCCACTTTTGAGGTTTGTGAAGTGATTCTGCACACTGGCAGTAGAGTCTCCACCTCCCTGATAAGGCAGTCACTGCTCCCTCCACACCCCACCCCAGGGATCACACAACACTGCTCCCGAGCAGGCAGTCAAAAGTCCAGAATCAAAAGTCAAATCCTTATAAACCATTTGTTGGGTAAGAAATTCAACATTTTAAGTGAGTCTCCAGGCCCACCCATGGGGAGCTGCCAAGGTTTGATCCAGCACGTTTTGCCTGAGCCCTGTTGTTAGAGGGGCCAAAGGGCAAGGCAGCAGGGGCAGCTTCCCTTTTCCATCAGACACCGGGTCAAAAATATCCTCATTCGTATCAAATTAAGAGTCAGGTAAGACAGTGGTGGTGGTCTGGTTTTGCTGGGAGTTTTTTCCTCTTTAATATAGCTTATATTGGGGTTTCAAAACACACTTTATTCAACCACAATCCAATTTCTGAAGTCCTAAGCCACAATCAATATAATTATCCAGTTGAGAAGAAAAACCATTTAGCAGTGCTGCAGTGAGGGTATGCCAGGTATCAATTCTCCAGGTGACAGGCTGGTGTGAAATACCTGGATGAACAGCCTTGAATCTAAAACATCAAGTCCACTCTACAGCAGAAATAAAAAATGGGGGGGAGGGAGTTAGGATGTTGTAATGTCATTAGAGTGTAATGAATTATTGAAGATTTGTCATTGCCATGATCAAGTTACTTGATTCTCATCACAAAAGGTAACTGAAAAGCAACTGGAGCTAAACCCAGGAGCTTGTTGTGACTCCGCCAAACCTTCAGCAGCCCCAGCACTGGCTCCTTCTTTGCTCTACATTCAAAAATCAAAGCTGAAGGCTCTAAATGCAGTGAAGATTAATGCACTGATTTACCCAACACTCTGCTGTTGCCCCGCTCAGGGCATAGGTCAGACCAGACTCCCTGAGCAATGGCTCTGCCCCTGGCATGCTGGTGGCAGCAGGCAGGGCTGGCACAAGTGGGGGACGGGGACAGTGACCCCAGAAGCTGCCACTGGGCACTGCCCCAGCCACAAGCTCCTCTGAGACACCAACCTGCAGTGGCAGCTGCTTCTCCTCCTCATGTTTCACTCCTGTTTACCCACAGCAACGTGACCATTTTACTGAACCCACAGCACCCCCCCACACACTGGGGTTTTTTCCCAGGAATATGTTTGGATCTAAGATATATGCTGATCTATTATGCAGAAAGCCAAACATTCAGCTGTTCCAAGAAGTGCCATTTGAGTTCTCCCCGGGTGCTCCCACATTACCATTTTAACAAGGAGCAGGAGCAAGGATTTGAGGCGATACCACCCATCAATTCCACTTTGCTGTCCCTGGCTTCACAGCCCACAACAGCCTCGGTGCACAGCACCAGATGCCTTTTGGATGAGAGGAAAACCAAGAGATGGCTTCCACTAATGGACCACTATGCAAAACACCCCAACAAAGCACATTACAGCCTGAGCAGCACTGATTTCTCACCGCTGATCCGTTCCCATGAAACTACACCACGTCCTAGCAGAGAAAGAGCTGTAGAATCCAACCCCACTAGATTTTAGGAAGGCAGCTCCAGTTTATTTCCACCTTGCTGGCATGCAGAAGTTTTAGTGCAGAAGCTTGTCAAAAGCATGACCAGAATTTACTTCAGGAGGCTGCAGGATAAAGCACCCTACTAATTTAACTCTGGTGATTTAGCACATGGAGTCACTAATTGGGATCCTTCGTTAGGGCTGAGCAGGGGCAGAGCAGGACAGATGCAGGACACCTCCATGGCTACAGACACCCTGCTGCAACTGACATCTTAAACCATCCCACCCAATTCCAACCAAGGTCCTGGACACAACAATGTCGAGTTTTGCCCAGCTGAAGTTTCCTGACCATTTTTTTCCCTGCATAACAAACACTGTGGGGCCAACCAAGCCCCATTAGGACCTGGTGGAACACATGAAGACCTGTGCAGCCCGAGCCAGCACAAACGCTCCTGGGCGCAGAAACACGCTGGGGATCACCCCTGACCACAGCACTGTCACTCTGTCCAGGCTCCCACACACCTCAGGAGTTTTACCCATTGGTTCCACCCTACAGTTCTGTTTGAGCTGGGCTCCCTCTCTCAAATAATAAATCATGTTTTAAAGGCTCCAAGTGCCAGTTTAGCTCTTCTGGGTAATTTGTTCCACTAACCAATTAGCCTGACTATTAAAAACTGGTCCTCATGTCTAGTGTGAACCTTCACTGAGGAGCCAGCTAATGACCCAGCAGCACAAGCCAGCAGCTCCTGCTATCCATGGGATTAGGAGGACTCACAAGAGTGAAGCCCAAATATTCAGATTTCTAATAGGATTTTTAGATATTCAGCACAAAACTCTGCTGAGGGAATCACAAACCCTGCAGCCAGCGAGCAGCTAATAGATTCAGTAGATTTAATAGGGTCATGATGACCATGTCAATCATTCTGCAGTATGATATCCCAACTCTGACCAGTATCATGGATAATAAATTTGGCCACAGTGCAAGTTTACTTTAAATTAAACCAGATCTTTATCAAAGAGGATAGAATTGATGTTAAAAATCGCTTGTTTCCCCCACCCCCTTCATCTCTGCTCTTCCCCCACCATTGCTGCCCTGCTTGCAGAGCACCACAAACATTCCCTGTCACATCCCTGCAGTCCCAGCTCACACCACCATCCCCAGAGGGGCTTGTTTTAATGCTCAAAGCAAAGAAAGGGGATTTGTACACAGGGACGGGTGCAGAATCACCATTTCTGTCATAAAGCCTTCCTGCTGTAGGTGTGCCATCTGAATTCAGACAAGCAAAAGACAACCCAAGCTTTTCCTATAGCTATTGAAGTTAAAATCTAATCCTGACTGATTTATAGAGGTACAGGAGCATGGTGGTGGTGGTGCATTCCACCAGGATCAACAGAACATGTGCTGTAAGCAGCTATTCAAAGACAAGTTTTTGTAGCTAAATATCACAAACATCTGCTAATCTTAAAGGTTCATCATCAGTTTGGGTTAAGCCAAACCCACAGAGGTATTGAGGGAGACAGTGCCTCCTGCTCAGCACCACCTCACACCATTCCTGCAGAGCCCAGTATGCCCCCTCCCCAAATCAGCACCCAGATGTGAGCCAGATGTGCCACTGATGAGAGCCACCACTGTCCCACCTGCCACCCAGCACATAATCACCAAAAAGGATGGTTGGCAGAGAAGTTTATGCTTCAGGTGTCTGTGAATTGACTTCTGGGCTGTCAGTACAACAGGCAGCATGCTGGTTAATGATGGGGGCTGGATAAGTTACAAGTGAGTGCCTGGCACACCTTCCTGTGGGCAGGCAGTGGTGTGTCACTGTGCCACCTCTGAGCTCTGCTGCCAGGGGGTGCAGGACATCAGTGCTCAAGTGCATTTTGTCCCATGCTTGGTTCTGCCTTGCCACCCAGCCTAATTCCATGTCTACAGAGGATAACCATGCACAGCCCTCCATCCCCGTGACAGCAGGGCTGCCAACAGATTGCAGATGGAACAGGGCTGATTCAAGGCCAGGCAGTGTGAGCACTGATGTGTGACCCACAGGAATTCCAGCAGTGTTTTCACATCCAAGGTCTGCCGGTGGAGGAGGCAGGACTGTGCCCTGGTTTGCTGCAGGAAGGAGTCTCCCACAGCCAGCCCACAGCTCAGCAGAGCAAATGGGCTGCACGTTAGCACCCAGGTCCAGCAAGAACCTGAGTGACAATAAAGCTGCCTGCACTGTCCCCCTGCCCAGCTGGCCATGCCACAGCACTGCCACCCTGACATTGCTCCCCACGGCCAGGCTGCACCACAGAGAGGGGAAGGTACCTGCGCTCAGCCTGGTACAAGGAGGAATTACAATGTGCAACCAGTGCCAGGTGCAGAGAGCTGCCAGACAGGGAGGTGACAGCCACCACACGTGCCCTTTGCTCCCATGAAGACAAGGACACCCAACCTTCAGTGCCCATCCCTCCCACCGCCCTCCCCCAAAGGACTCTGCAGCTGGCCTGAAGCCCTGGGCACATCTCTGCAGCTGGGTCACCTCTGACATGCCTCTGTCCCACGTGCCCCCCATAGGGGGTCCTAGGGCTCAGTGCTTCCACAGCAGCAAATCCGGCAGTGCACGGTGACACTCCAGCCACACGTCCCTGCTCACCTCCTGCCTCACAGCCCTGTGACACAGCACAAACACAACCTTCTGGCCAAAAAGCAGCAAATCCTCCCGTGGTCCCCGAGGTGCTAACGCCCAGCAACAATTCCCCACGCCACTCCTGCAGGCAGAGGGGTGAGCTGGCTGCTGTGCAGTGCCACACGCGTGGCTGCCTGTCCCGGCTGCTGCAGTCTCACCTGCAGCTCCAGGGCTGGCACCCTCCAGGCCCCCAGCACAGCAAAGTTACACAGCCCCCACATCTCCATCCAGTAAAATTAGCTTGTATGTTGTTCTTAATACACTAGGAAGGCTTCCACAAGATGTCAGCCTAACTAAATGACAACGCTCGCCTCAGGGTGCAATTCTACTTTCCCAGCGCATGGGTTTAGCAGGAGAACCAGTTGTGCTGCTGCTCCAGGAGTGGGGTAGGTGAGAAGCCCCCAAAAGGGTTATCTGGTCCTAGCAAGCTTATTCCTGCCACTTTCCCTGTCCACGCTGCATATGAGGGTTCAGGCTGCCATGAAGCTCCTGCTGTGGCAGAAGTGCCCAGGTGGCATCAGACATGGCTTTCCATGCCGAGCAATGAGTTTTGAGGCTCAGAAAAAATGCATCTGCATGAGTTTTCTGGGGGTTTATTCCCAGCCTGTTGCACCTTGACACCCCAAGTAGCTCCCAAGGAACAATGTGAATGTTATTGCAGTGTTCCAGACTTTGGAGACTGAGATGCACACTTGTGGTAATAACTGTTATTTCACAGCAAGTGCACATAAAAACATGTTTTGCTAAGAGAAGTACCCATAAAGTTTGCGTTAACAGTTTCCTAAACAAGAAACTCGCTGGCAAGGTGCTAAATAGCCCTTGTTTGGTTAAGGGCCAAAGAATGGAGAGCTTCAGAAAAGGAGCAACTCACCATGTTTGAACATTAACTCTTAACTCTGTGCCAAATTACACAATCTTAACGTGGGAGGAACCTACCAGCAGATATTGATGCAAAAAAGCAAAATGTTTCCAACAATACCTAATTTCAGTCTCCTGGTAAGAGAGAAAGAGGCAGCAGTGGGGAGGGCTAACAGTTGACCTCAAATTATACCCTTTGGAATGCTTGTTGTTAAATGTTATGGTAACATATTGAAATGTTATTAGCATTCAAAGCAACACCTGGGATCAGGGTGTTGCACAGAGCTGCTCCAAGAACCCTCCGCAGGTGCTGCAGAGCCGTGGTTCTGTCGGACAGCTGGAGCTGAGCCTGAGCTCTTTGTACCCTGAACATTAAACAAGAATATCTTTAAATAGGTTTATGTAATTTCTTTGCATGTATTTCTTTCTCACTGGAGCAAATGTGAACATTTACTATGGCAGAGCAATTTAAGAAATTTATCTAACATTTCCTAATTTGCTTAATCATTAAAGACAGTTACTCTCCTGATGGGTTCAGGGTAGGGTTTTTTTGTTTTGCTTTAGCTTTTTTTGAGGTTTTTGAGATTTTATTCTTGTGTGTTCACCTTCTCCATCCCTTTACTTTCCACTCAGAGCTCCCCTTGAGTCTACCCATCCTGGAAAAGGAAGCACCAGAGGCAGTGTCACCACTGCACCACAGGACAGCCAAGGGAGAAGCAGGCAGAGAACAGCAAGTCTTGGTTTAAGCAAGGACCTCCAAGGAACCAAAGCAAAGAACCAACACTTAGTAACAAAGGTAAACAGCCATTTTATTTTAAACTCTTCTTTTGACACAATTCATCTTGCTCCATCATCATGGGAAATTTGTTATTCTCAGCTCATCCCAGATCTTGGAGGTCAGAGGTGATACCTTGCTTCTACACAGCAAACATTTTCAAGTGCCTCCTCTACATTATTGCTTTATATCTCAAGGAGAAAATAAAAAAAAAAAGCTTATCCAAGTTGCCTGGAGCAGATTGCTTGGCAATCCCCTGGCTGCACCCACATCGAGCTATGACCAGAGCAGTGGCTCCAAAGGCTTTACCTGCACATGCATCCTAAAAACATATAAAAATGTCAATTGAACCTGGTCATTTACCTTTCAGTACCAGCTGTCCCAGAGGAGACGTTGCTCTGAATAATGGAGCAATGAACCTTTAAAGCAAGCAAACAGCCCTAAGAGCCCACTGTCCTGGCTGTGTGTGCACGCTCCGGCCAGAGCCCGGCTGGAGAGCACACACAGCTATGCAGGGGCACAGCTCTGCAGCCCTAAAACCACAGGATAACTGTTACAGACCCACCCTGCAGCCAGGGGCTCCCAGAGGTGGTGTCCCTCGTCTCTGAGGGGACACACAGCAGCAGGACATTCTGGGTGACCAAGGAAGCCCTCATACCGCTCAAGTCCCAACTGGAAATGCCAATCTCACCATTTCCTGCCTGCACTCCAGTGTCCAGGAAAAAGCAAGTATAAAAGCCACCGTTTGGGAGGAGAAAATAGATTTTCTAGTTTCATAACCACACACTGTCAAGCTGGATTCCAATTAAATTTTTCCTGTGCCCTAATGCAAGCTTTGCTTTTTCCAGAAATTTCTCCTGGCTTGAAGCGCTCGCTCCTGTGCCCTGCTCCCGGGCTGTAGTTCCTGACAGTCCAGCTACACCACTGCTCTCTGCACCTCTGCAGGGACCACAGTCGCACACAGATGTCACACGGAGCTCTGAGCTGCCCAATCCCTCTCACCTCCATGAAAGCCGGTGCTGACCAGCATCCTCTATTCAAACTGCGCATTTTGCATCTAAAAGTTCCTTTCATGCAGGGAGATTTAGCAGAAAAGTGGGAGCAGGCAGCACTCAGGCACTTCTACCCGCGGCTCTGCGCTGCTTTTAACCCCAGCTGAGCAGAGCCGGCGCAGATGTGGGGGGAGCAGGGTGCTGCGAGTCCCTCCTGCTCCTTCTGTCGTGGGGACGAAGGACTCCTGCCGCTGGATTTTTCCCCCTCTCTGAGTGGTCTTTAACACGATCACAGCATGCAGCACAATGCTTTAAAACAGCAAAGCTTCTGGAAAACCCAAACAAAAGGAACGTCACCAGGTGACGTCAGCCTATATAGAGCCCTGTGTGGTCGCAGCGCATAAGCAAATCCATTCTTGTACTGCTTCCCTGAAAAGCTTTTCAGTAAATGCACTCATGCTACTACAGGAGCTTCTCTCAGCAATAAGCCACCCATCTGCCATCAACAAGTTAGGACTAAAGGAAGCCACAGCTGCGGAAAAGGAAAACGTGAGCTTCAATTAACCAGCTGAGCAGCCACGGAGGACGAAAACTTGTATTAAGATTTAAAAATTGCAGACCTGTCAGAGGAGATCAAGGCAGCAATTTCAAAAGGAATATTCCAAGAGAGCATCGTGGATTTTGCACTAATATCAAAGGACACTAAACCCGGTCAATTATTCAAGGCTGTCTTACATTAGAGCCTTTCACAGACTCACGGCGTTGAGTCTCAAACTACGACTGAATGCACCCTCCAATGTACTCAAAAGAATGGGTAAGTTCCTGCGTTTCTCTGTTCCTTGTATAATGAATGACGGCTCTGCTTTAAAGGAGCAGTTAAAGATGCTAAAGCTGATTGCTCTGCACTGAACCTTATGAAAAAAATGTTTTCTGATAGCGCCACTGTAACCCTCCGTAATCGAGATAAAGCCTCCTCCTAAGTGTAATGTCCAAGTATTCGGTTTGTCGTAGTAAGTTGTTTCTTGCGTTTAGAATTAGCTTGTTGGAAATGCATGGCAATGTTATCTGCAGTGAAATCTTCCACCGTGATGTTCCAAGTGTACTGATAAGGCTATCCTATCTTGTTGTTTTCCTAAATTATATTCTGCAGGCTTACATTTCAAGTGGCCATTAGGGGCTCGTATGCTGGCAGCACTATATGCAATGAGTATGGTTTTAAAAATGCTGCCTGCCTTGGGCATGGCTTGTCCACCAAAATGTCGCTGTGAGAAGCTGCTCTTTTACTGTGACTCTCAGGGGTTTCACTCAGTGCCAAACACCACTGAAAAGGGCTCGCTAGGTTTGTCACTGAGGCACAATTATATTTCTGAACTTGAAAGGGATCAATTTGCAAGCTTCAGTCAACTTACTTGGCTTCACTTAGATCATAATCAAATTGCAACAGTCAGAGAAGATTCTTTTCAAGGACTGTATAAACTTAAGGAATTAGTCTTAAGTTCCAACAAAATCTTTCATTTGCCAAACACAACTTTTAGCCAGCTGCTTAACCTGCAGAATTTGGACCTCTCTTTTAATCAGTTATCCTCTCTGCACCCCGAGCTCTTCTACGGCCTTCGCAAGCTACAGACCTTGCACTTGCGATCCAACTCCCTGCGGACCATCCCGGTCCGCCTGTTCTGGGACTGTCGTAGCCTGGAATTCCTGGATTTGAGCACAAACCGCTTGCGAAGTTTGGCTCGCAATGGATTTGCGGGATTAATCAAGCTGAGGGAGCTTCACCTAGAGCACAACCAGCTGACAAAGATTAATTTTGCTCACTTCCTCCGGCTGAGCAGCCTGCACACGCTCTTCTTACAGTGGAACAAAATTAGCAACTTGACATGTGGGATGGAGTGGACCTGGGGCACCTTAGCAAAGCTCGATTTGACTGGAAACGAAATCAAAGCCATCGACCTCACCGTCTTTGAAACTATGCCTAACCTTAAAACCCTCCTCATGGATAACAACAAGCTCACCACTCTGGATTCCAAGATCCTGAGCTCGCTGACGTCCCTCACCACCGTGGGCCTCTCCGGCAATCTGTGGGAATGCAGCCCAAAGATCTGCGCCTTGGCCACATGGTTGAGTGGCTTCCAAGGTCGGTGGGAGCACTCCATCCTCTGCCACAGCCCCGACCACACCCAGGGAGAGGATATTCTGGATGCAGTGTATGGTTTTCAGCTTTGCTGGAATTTATCGACTGTGGTTACCCCCGTGGCTACGACGTCGTACACAGCTCCAACTACTGAGTATACGAAAAGAATAAGCTCTTCTCATTTCCATGTGGGAGACAAAGAGATTCCAACTACGGCAGGCATGGTCGTTACCACCGAAGAACAGTTCCCAGAGCCAAACAATGCCATCTTCACTCAGAGGGTAATTACAGGAACAATGGCTTTATTGTTTTCTTTCTTTTTTATCATTTTTATAGTGTTCATCTCCAGGAAGTGCTGCCCTCCCACACTAAGAAGAATTAGGCAGTGCTCAATGATTCAAAACCACAGGCAGCTCCGATCCCAAACACGGCTGCATATGGCCAATATGTCAGACCAAGGACCCTATAACGAGTACGAACCCACCCACGAAGGACCCTTCATCATCATCAATGGCTACGGACAGTGCAAGTGCCAGCAGCTGCCCTATAAAGAATGTGAAGTATAATACCTACAGCCCATCACAAAGTAAATCAGATAAGTAACCTACTTTAAAATTGTAGGGACCTACATCAGATTCTAATTTTTACAAATGTTGACATAAAGCCTAATTTTCCAAGCTACTTAATGGAAACATTGTTTATGGAGTGGTGCAGTATTTTTAAGTTTTTTAAAAAATAAATCCATAATATTTTCAGTGTTAAAGAAGCAATGATTACATTAAACTTGCACTCCTAATGTTTAAAAGTCTAAAGAGATGCTCACCTCAAACTATGTAAAATGTTTCACGTTATGTAATTATATGACTGTGTGTAAACATTTATACCCGAGTCTCCATATTCTACTTTTTCTACTGCAAACAGTCCGAGGGGAAGGAGACTGGATATCTGTGCAGGGATCTGTGGGGGACGTGCGCTCCGCTTGTTCCACTGCAGCTGGAGGATCCCAAACACTGCAGCTGGCTCCGGGCACTTTAAGGGCAGCCAGGGAGGAAGATTTTCCTCCTTTGAGCCTTTCACTTCAGTAAGGGAAGGAAGGGAAAACAAAAGAGAAAAAAAAAAAAAAAAAAGCAACAAAGGTCCAGGTGGGAATTTCAGTGCATTGGGGTGAATTTATCTGAAACACGGTTTTGCTCTGTGCATGTTCATGGCTCAGCTTGCTGAAAGGGACAGCAGGCTCAGAAAGGAGCAGTTCACACGGGCACACACACATGGGCACACAGCCCCGGGCAGGATGGGCACACACACAGAGCCCTGGGCAGGATGGGCACACACAGGAGCAGGATGGGCACACACAGGAGCAGGATGGGCACACACACACACACAGAGCCCCTGGCAGGATGGGCACACACAGGAGCAGGATGGGCACACACACACAGAGCCCCTGTCAGGATGGGCACACACAGGAGCAGGATGGGCACACACACATACCCCCAGGCAGGATGGGCACACACCTTCCCCAGGAGCAGGACAGCCCTCCGTGTGTCCCCAGACTGGCAGTGCAGCTTCTTTAGGAAGGCTCAGCACACCGGGATCGATTGGAAATATTAAGTACATTCAGTCCTTGGCTCCCTGGTTTCACTTGATGATGCTTTTCATGAATTCAGGCTAATTACTTAATGACGATGAACAAACAGCATTTCAGCACCTTTTCATGTGTAAATACCCTTAATGCAAGGTTCTCTTAATTAAAAGCAAATATCAACAGCAAGGTTAAGAAGAAGAGGGAAGGAAGAAAGGAAGGAAGGAAGAAGCCTCTCTTTGTCCCCCTGCTGCCCCCCCAGCTGAGGCTTCCTCTGGCTGGGAAGCTATTTTCATGCACTAACTCCACTGGTTTCTCTGGAGACAGAATCAGCCCCTGTAATATAAGCTCTCACTTGTCCTCCTCTTCCAAAATTCAAGATAAAAAAAGACCCCTTCTGATAAGTTAGGAGAGTATGATTAGTTTATAGAATACTTCACTGAAAAATGTTTTGTTTCTTACTCGATATGGGACAGAATCTAAACTAGTATGACTTTTAAAAAAAATCATATATAAATACATATACACACACACACACACCTCATTTTAAGGGGTAATTTGGTTTCTTTAGCCACAAGTACCATATTGCTATTTATACTCTATTATGGAATTATATGTAAATATTTGCAGATCTATGCAGTGATGGTGGTACTCAGATGCCACGAGGGTGGGGGGGTGGGGGGTCTGCAAAGGATTACATTATTTTTAAGTCAACTGCTCAAATATTGTAAACATTCTAACCAAAGCTAAAAGATTCAGAGGAATGGAGAATTTTTTTATATATATATCTACATGTATGTATAACTAAAAAATGTGTTGTGTCCAATGCTGCAGTGTTAAACAATTACCAGCACACCCTGACGAAGAAACGAAATTCCTCACAGTGTTGCCATACTTTGACCAAATCCATAACTACAGTATGCTAATTGTGATGTACTAAACTATCCTGCAAACTTTTCAAACAGAAAAACCACTGCATAAAAATCTGTTTGCTATTTCACTCTGCTTTTCTCTCTGTATTACCACTTAGTGAGGTATTTAGGGTGCAATTATACAACAGTTTGATGTTTTCTTGTGAGATGAATTCGTTGAATAGCAAGATAAGTAACTTCTGTTAAGATTTTACGTAAAGGTTTTTCAATTGCTGGTTTTGAAGATATTAATTTGCATAATTTTACTTTTACATACAGTGCCCTTAACATAAAACCAATATTTTGTTTACTTCCCTTGACTCTGTACTTTAATGGAAGAGATGATCCAGTGAAACCTAATGGATTTCCATAGAGATAGCTTTGAACTCTTGTTACTGTTAATACTAAGATGAGTCCATTTACACCTGTTCTGGGAAATTAATTACTGCTTTTAACTGACTACAAAAAAATCCTGTGGGGTAGGTGGACAAAGAGCAGATATTCTGGATGTTCAAATCCCACGTGAGGCAGAAGGCCAGAGCTAAGCTGAGAAATACAAACCCATATTGGTCCCAAGGGATATTTAGCTGACTAGGAAGATTTGCTTTGCTCCTTCCCATAACTAAGTGCTCACAGTTCTCCCGAGGCCCAGGATGCTGCTCTAGGAGCAGGGGAGTGAGCACTGAGTGGGCATCACCATCCCTCACCCAGCACTGGCTGGCACAGGTCAGCTCTGGGAGCCTGGGGAGGAGGCACTTGGGGATGACTTCCACCTACAGCTGCAGGGTACCAGCACAAAGTTATCACTGAGCTCATTAATTATCCTGCAACCAAATAATCTGGCTGCACTGCCATCCCCCATCAGATGCCACCACTGAACTCTGATGGCCTCGCTGTGTTTGGGGGAAGCAATCCCACCTCGTCCTGCAGGCCCTGCAGAAACCCTGGCTGTCAGACACTTCAAGGGGTACCACCTCAGTCTTCCACATGGGAACAAGAAGTGGCTGCTTGATGAGGAGCTGAGGTTCCTCCAGAGGAGGTGCCTTCCCAACAGTCCAGCTCTGTCCCACTCCATCTTTATGAGCTCCTAATTCCACCTAAGAAGAGCAAAGACAGATGCTCCAGCAATGCTGGATTTAACCCTCCTCTCCATCCCTGCCACTCACAGCAATTTTCCAAGCATTAAAGCACTGCTCCAGTGCCTCTCCAAAGCAAACCCACCCAGGCACCCAAGTTTCCACTGGTCCTGCAGTGCTTGGCTTGCAGACAGCAGAGCAGGAGGCCAGTGGGCACAGCCCAGCACCGTTCCTGTTCCCCTCTCTGTACTCCACACTAATCCACAGCCAATCTCCCCAATGCCGTGGTTTACGTCTGCTATTTCCAAACCCATTTGTTGCCAGGTTCCAGGCATAAGCAAAGCAATTCAGCAAACATTACATTTAGGGTAACAGGTATCATAAAACTCACAGAATGTCAAACTCCAGCAGAGAAGTCAATGTGAATTCCCTGCGGAGGGACAGCGAGCACCAGGCAGAGCCATGGCTCTGCACAAGGACACGGCTAGAGGCTGTTAATGTTTTTTATTTTAAAGTTACTGTCTTCCATTCACAATTGCTTGTGACTCTTCCAGGCAAGAAGGGGACTGGAATAACTGTGCTACTCATCAGTCCCTGATTTATTCTGTTGATGGAACAGGAACCACAATGATTTGGTTTAAATTAATCCCGTTTCAGTACGAGCACTGGCTGATGACAGGAGCTTGTTAACCTGCCCTCCCCAAATACCATCTCTGCTGCACAGCCTCGGTTTGCACAGATCCTACATTGCTTACAGGGGCTTCAACACCTCCAGGCACAACCTCAGAGGTCTTTGGGTCTTTTAGAAACAGAATTTATTGTACTGCTCTTGAGGCCCTCATCCCATCCAAAGATCTCCTCCATCCTCACTGATATCCAGGCAGCTTCCCCTGGTCCCCACCCTCATGTCAGTGAAATGGAAACGCAGCAGCACAAGTTCAGCTTTTGAGTCATTCTCCTGGAACAGTCTGAATTAATGCTCCCAGTTAGTCTCTCTGCATTAGATCAGTGTTTAAATGCACACAAGTAAAAATTACTCGATGAAGGGTGAAATGGGTGAGTGTTCAGTCTCCAGCTGAAGTGTTCCTCTGCACTGAGCTCCCGTTCCCTATCAGATGGAAACATAATGAATGCTGCTCCATCGGTGTTTGGTTTTGTTTGCTTCTCCCCCAGGCAGAAATGATCCAATTTTTCAGTGATCAGCCACACGCAAATCTGAGCTTCTGTCCCATTACCCCCTTACAAGACTGAGGCCTATTGCTACCTTGTAAAATCAGAAACATCCCGTGGCTTTAAACCAGAAATCTGCACTACACATTTATTTTTAATGTGTCTAAGATAATTTCTGTACTACTTTAATGGAAATAAAGTTGATTTAATTTTGTGATCTGTGTAGCTATCAAAATCCATCTGTTCAGACCTATGAAACTTACCCAGGAGCTGAATTTCATCTTTCTTATGAAGTTTTCCATAAAAATTGAACAAGTTCAGAGGGGGATACAGTATTTCTCCTCCCCTCCAAAAAGGAACAAGCAAGGAAACAACAGAAACCAAAGGCAGCAGCTCCTCCCTCCCCACACCTTCCTCCACTGCAAATGTCCCAGATGCTAAAATTGGTGCTGGGCTTTGCTTTTTTAGGCACCACATTAGCAGGATGCTTAATTTCAGAATCAGCTGGAAATTCAGCATTTCACATCTTGTGTAAAAATCTTCTGAGAGGCATCTAGGGAAAGCTACCAGAAGCTTTGAGGGGTATAGTCAGGCCTCAGATGGGGTGAAACAGCGTTGTACACCACTGTGTAAGCAGGTTGTACACCACTGTGTAAGCACCAAGAAGCTACGCCTGCCATTTCCCAACCACTACTTTGTAAAAAGCCAAACAAAACCCACCCCATTTTTCTTTTTACTAATGAAAACACTAGTAAGTGAACTATTCTACCAGCTTAGCAACCCAAGATTACAGAGAGTCCTAGATGCATTGTGTTTAAATTATGTTTCAAGAGCCAACTTCTGGTGGGAGGGGGTGTGAGTAATGGAGTAAAACAAGTGCAGTGTACAGAAGCATTTTGTTATTAAAATTGTGTATACTGTAAAATTGAATTTGCCTCTTTCTTCCTCCCTTTTCAAGCAGAGGTGTCAAAAGCTCACTCTTTCATGGTATGTTAAAAGCAGTCTGCACCCATTGTCCCAAGCAGAAGAGTCAGGTTTGGGCCATTTGCCAGAGCCACAGCAAATCCAGCCCCTTCTGTTGCACCACAGTGAGCAGGGCTGCAGGGGCTCTTCCCAAACCAGGCGTCTCCTGACTAACAAAAACTGAATGAACACAAAGGAAGTGAACACCAAACCAAAGCCAAACTCTGAGCCCTTGAGTAGCTGGATCAGCACAGGCCTGGCCCAGGCTGGCTCTGCCCCTGGGTGTTTCCTGGGTCCCCAGGTACAGCTCCATGGCCACCTGTGGGCCACTGCCAGCCAGGAGCTGGCATGTCCAACGGGAATGCCCTGCCTACAGTGTGGCAAGCCCGTAAGGTTCAGAGGTGTCACACAGTGAGACATCCCATCAGCTCTGAGTCACAGTCCTCCAGGAAGGGTCCCAAAAACATTCCTTGTAAAAGAAGTGCTCTTTACATGAGCTACCACAGTCAACACAGCGTTCAGAGCCACTGTGCCTCAATATCACAGGAAGGATGTCTGGGTTTGAGAAGTGACAAGTTCACGGACACAGCCCAAAAGCTGTGATAGAGAACTGAACAAAAGAACAAGTTCCAGGATGTTCCAAGATGATTACATGCACTGAACCACCAGTGAAAATCATTTTAGTAACTAAGCCGTAGCTGCATTTACTTTTTTATCAAAAGGTTTGGCTGGAACATGTTCTCAAGGGTTTTAAATGTCAGCTGGCAAACTGCCTCTCAAATCCTTCTAATACTTCTAAGCAGCACATGATATATCTATTTTCTTAAACTCTCAGAGACTAATTTTACAAGCAAAAGCATCTCTCAACTACAAACCCAGTTGTTCTCACAAGCAAAGGTAACAGACCTCAGAGAAAAAACAGTATTCTGAATACATTATGCAAAACCTTTAAATCCAATTAGGAACAAGGAAACGTCAACATCACTAGCAACTTACTTTTAAATGTAGGCTCTGTTAAGACAACTGCAAAAAAATTGAGAGTCAAGAATTTGACTGGAGAGGACTGCACAAATGAACTGAAAACTGCAGCACTGGGAAACCTTGGCTCCCTCCTCCAGTGAATGTCTAGGCTAAGGGACAGGATTCAGTGAGAGTGTTCACCCACCACAAAACCCTGATGTCAGTATTTTCTGTAATCTGTTCTTTAAGGAACAGCTTTACAGAATCATTGTTACCTAATCAACCATTTCATTACTATGAAGATTCTAGGAAATTTTCTTATAATGAGTTAAAGCTCTATTTGCCATATCTGAGATAGGATTCACATGCTCTGGGTCTTATTTTGGAAGATTTTTTTTACAGTGAGGGTGGTGAAAGCCCTGCAACAGGTTACCCAGAGAGGTGGTGGATGCCCCTTCCCTGGAAACATTCCAGGCCAAGTTGGACAGAGTTTTGGGTGACCTGATCTACTTGAAGCTGTTCCTACTCATTGCAGGGGGCTGGACTAGGGTGGCTTTTAAAGGTCCCTTCCTACCCAAACCATTCTGTGATTCTATGAAACAAAAAAATGACAAGTGTCTCACTAGCACAATTCTGTGTCTCTGTGATGCACAGCTCCAGAGGTTTGGCTGCCAAGGGCACTGAGCAAACCTTTTTGGGCTGACAGGTAACCAAACCCTGATTTCAGCTCTTCAGCTGGTTTTAATCCACAAGATCTATAATTTGACTTTTTCTTCTAAGTTTTCTAAAAGGACAAGTGTTAAACACACACAAAAATCATTTAAGGATAAAAACCAGGAGCAAGAAGCTGAACTATGACCAGAGGGTCATCCCTTGAGTTAAACCCAATTTCTTCTCCCCAGTATGTAACACAAACACTTCCAGTGAGCACACACAAGCAAAATGAAAGGGTATTCTCTGCTAGCTGGATGTTTAAATGAAGTAATCAATCTTTCTTTTATAAAACCAAAGTATTTCTTTCAAATGCCATGGAAGTAACTTCCCTGTTATCCCCAGCAGAGCATACTCCTTGTACATTGAATACTCAAGCAAACTGGACACAGAGAAGGTGCTGGTTTTCCATTCCACCCCTCCCACAGGGTGGGCAGTGCAGCCACTGTTTGATAGAGGTGCATCATGCTCTACCACCAGTTAAAAAAACCAGCCATATATCATGAGAAGTCTTGGAGTATGTAGAAAAGGTTCATCCATCAAGAAGGTTCTTAAATAATGAATGAGTCATAATTCTTTACAGTCAAAAGCAATTAATTTTCTGTATTGTAATCAGGAGAATAAATCTGAAAAATCCATTCTAATGGCTCTGAATCTGAAGGCAGTGTTGCAGCTGAATATTTAATCTTAAAATACAGGAGCAGTGAGGACTTCTGCTGTTTAAACATACAATCTTCTACCAAACAGAACAGCTTTACTGCATATTTAATAGGTAGAACGGGTTTTCTGAGACCACAGGAGATTAAAGACAGCATTAGATACAGGAAATGCATTTCAAGCAGAAAGGTCCTTCCAAGATACCTCTTAACTATATAGCCACTAAAATACTTGAAATATCCTTTAAGAAGTGTACAAAATATTCAGAAACTCTTGCTGCAAGAAGTAGTTTTACTTATATGTTTGCAAAGAGCTAAAAATATTGAGAAGTGTGTTAATGTGGAATCCAGCTCAACCCTACAGCAACTGTTCCTATTAGGAAGCATTTGCTCTTTTTCCCTCTAACTCCTAAATAATCCATCACATATCCAGAACCTCTGCCTCAAAAGCCATGGGCTGTTAGCTGGGACTATCAATTTCTGCCCTCAAATGGATTGCTTCAACCCTAACATCACTCTAAGTTTGAATTCTTTTAGAGAAAAAGCCTGTAAAATTAATAGAGCTCTTAGTAAAGCTAATAATGACACAATCTGCTAAGGAGCGAGAACATGGGAAAGGGGACAGGGACACAAGGCTGCAAGGGAATTTCCATGTCTGAGGGCACCACACAGCACTTAACTGGGGGAAAAACATATTCCCCTGCACTGCAGCCCCTCTCAGCAGCTTTGCTAACAACCTCTGCTTTGGAGGAAGGCAAATTTCAGCTGCCCAAGCAGCCCAGCTGCTCCAGAGGGGGGTCGGGCACTGAACATCCTCAGCACACATCTATCAAAGGATGTGAGCCAGGAACAAAGGCCCAAGTTGGGAAAACCACACAGCAGGGCCATGCTGCAAGCCCCCAGGTCTAAGCACACACCTCTGACTCAAAGAGCAGGAGATCTTAAAGCACCATCTCTGCTGTCCTCAGGAAAAGACAACATGCTCCAGTAAAGACCTGGAACTACTTATTGATCCCGTCCAGCCCTGAAGCACAACATCCCCACACAAACAGCAACAGCTGCTTGAAATTCTGGCTGAATAATTTAAAGGTTAAAGAACTCCTCCTCAAGCTTTTCAGATAGTCCTGAAGATGGAAATAGCTGGAAATAAATGGAATTGCTTCCAGGTAGGGCAAACACTGAGCTCAACACCCAGGGGAGCAGCAGGCCACTGCAAGGCTGACCAGAGCACAGGCAGCCAAGCTGGGGAACTCCTAATGACAGCTGGAGGCTCTCCGGGTATCAAGTGAGTATCTGTAGGGTCCAGGCCTTCAAGAATTCCACAGCCACAGGGCAGGCAGGCAGAGAAAGCCATCTCTAGTTTATATTCTTGTCTGTGGATGACCAGCTTAACTCTGGGACCTCCATTAGCACCACAGCAGCTGTGGAGCTTGGAAGTGAGGGAGCTGTGACTACATGACAGAAGCCTTCTGCCTGCAGTTAGCATCCAGAAACTTCCAAAAAGGCTAAGGTTAGACATCTGATTGGGATGAACCAGAAAAAACTCCAAAACCAAACAAACAAAAATGAAACCAAAACAAGCAAACCAACCCAGTGAGCTTTGGCAGGTACCGCATCTTTAACATGACGCTCCACTCCTGAACAGAACAAAAATGAGATTTTTCTGACAAGTTCCCAGAGTCTATGGTGACTTCTAGGACATGCCTGTTCGCCCTCTACTGAACTTTTGGGAGTTGTCTATTCACCCTTGTCCTGGGTTTGCCAAAGCAGGACAACCCTTTACTGATACTACAAAGCAGAAGCCTCAATGTCTCATGTGCAGTGAGCTCTTGCCAGGTATTCCTCCCTGCCAGTGAGTGTAGAGTAAGTCTCCAGACCAGCTAAAATACCACCCATAGTTAAACTCAGCAAACACCCACAGAGCTCACGTGGTAACAACACAATGGCATCAGGACTAAGGAATTCCAGTTATTTACAGACCACTCAAAATACCCTCAGCGCTGGGAACTGCTGAACAAACCACAGAGCCTCTTCCACGCCAAGTTTTGGATTAGTCAGCAGTGTAAATATTTATTGACAAATCTGAAACTTGGATAAAACCACTGTTCTTTTCCACACCCAAGAGGTGTTTCTGGAATGAATTCAAAGCCCTTGCCCCCCTGCTGCAGAGCTGTCCCTTCCCAGCAGGGCTCAGGCCAGCAGCAGGAGGTTCCTGAGCAAACAGCACTGGCACAGCAGTGGGATCATGGCTGGAGCTGGAGCCAGAGCTGTGATGTGAGGGCTCCACGCCGTCCCCAGCCCCTCCTGTGTGACAGCACACCTAAAACACAGGGACAAATGCAAACATGGACAAAGAGCAGGCAGACTCCAGTGCACCCAGCAGATAAATCCCAGGGATATTGGCCCTTCATACCTACAGCTGTCTATGGACAACAATTAACTTGACAAAGGGTGCCAGGAGAGCGTCCAGAGACACATGAAAAAGGTTTATGCCACATTCAAATGAACTGATGCCACCCAGCTGCAGACTGCTTCTTTCTTCTTAGTGGGCACTCCATCATTTGAATATGCCCCAATAAAGCTGCATCATCAAGAGAGGAACTTTCTGACACCTACTTTTACTGTCCATTTATTCAAAACCAGTAGTCTTCATCAGGCAAATTAAAAAGTGATCATCAGCTTTAGAAAGCAATTTCAATTGTTCATGCAAACATAGCTCCACTGTAGAAAACAGCTCACTGCCACTGCCCCAACCTCAGCCTGTGCTGGCACAGTCAACAACAAAACCCAGTCCATCCTGCCTGGCCATCAGACACCCATGGGAAGCAGGAAAATACCAGGAAATCACTCCAAAAATATGAACTCATGCAAATAACAAAACAACCCAACCACCTTCTCTCTCTAAAGCATTCATTATGCACACATATGCAGTTCATTATATATATATATATATAAAATAGAGACATTTCAGGTGGATTTCCTGTGTCACATTATGAAATACATGCAATCAGTGATCCCGGGGAACTAACTGAAATCAATCAAAACTATTTAAAAATCAAAAGTAAATCTCAAAACAAACCCTCTAATGAGAAGTTCACTCATGGAAAGAGTTATAAAAGGGGTTTTTGATAATTACTCCATCCTGTTTGCTACATTTGCTTATGCAAGAGAAGTGTTTTTAACTACTGACAGGACTAGGATTAAATGACAAGTCCACATACTTGATCCAGATTGTTCACAGGCACAAGGTGAAAAATATGATAAAGAACATGAACAGGTTTTAGTGAGCTGAGCCAGGAAAAAAATCAAACCCACACCCCTTCTGAGCAGAAAATAGGACTTTTTTGAGATTATTAAAACCATTTCTATCAAGGCAAGTACAGAGGCTGATTTCTACTCTGACAAGTGGTTTGGTCACTTCTTTTTATAAAATGAAGTTATAATCAAGAGAGGCCTGTTTCACCTCAGTTATCACAACCATTCCACTGTCTCCAAACCAAATATTTCAAGTTAGTAACATACTTCCAGTTGCTTCACTAATATTAAAAAAAACCTCCAAAAATCTTATTTTCTCACAGGAGAGCTATAATTTCCAACTTCAGTCTTGCAGTCTGTTCCCTAATGAAAAAGATAAATCAGGAGAGCACATAGGTCCTGCTCCACATTTCACAGCATCTTTTAACTTTAATGGCAACTGACCAAAAGCTTCAGGACTGCTCTGGGCTAAAAGCAATTCCTAATCCCTGTAACTCAGTCTGGAATTCCCACTCAAGGGCAAAACTGGGAGCAGCTGAAAACACTGGGGCTGGTTTGTAAGAATTCACATCTTAAGGACAACCAAATGTAGCTGCCCCAGCCCTGGGAGCGTCCAAGGCCAGGCTGGAAATAAGGTAAAAAAGGAAGGTGTGTGCCCAGTGAAAGCAGGGCCAGGTGGCATGGGAAGAACACAGAGATGCTGCTCCCCACTGTAGGCAGAAAATCCGTGCAGACAAAGCTCAAGTGGAGTTGGAGCTGCCAGAACTGTGGGGGATAATAACAATTTTCAAACATACTAATGGCAAAAGGCAGTGTAGAAATGACTTCAGCGTGTTCCAGGATGAGGACAATCACCTCACAGACAGGGGCAGGGAAAGGCAGAGGTGTTTAATGCATTCTTTGCCTCTGTCTTCAACATGGATCACGGACCAAGGGGGTCCCAGTGCCCTGAGCTGGAGGACCATGACTGTGCCAATGATCAGCTCCCAGCTGACCCTGAAATCATGCAGGATCTGCTGCTCCAGCTGGATCCCTACAAACCTATGGGGGCCTGATGGGAGTCATCCAAGAATCCTCAAAGAGCTGCTGATATCATCACAAAGCCTCTCTCGATGATTTTTGAGTGGTGTTGGGAATCTGGAGAGGTCCCAGCTGACTGGAAGCTGGGGAACGTTGTTCTCATTTTCAAGAAGGGCAAGGAGGAGGACCCTGGAAACCACAGGCCTGTCAGTCTCACTTCAGTGCTGGGTAAAGTTATGGAGATTATTCTGGAAGGTGTTGAAAAACACCTGAAGGACAACACAGGCATCAGTCACAACCAGCATGGCTACAGGAGGGCAAAGTCCTGCTTGTCAAACCTGATTTCCTTTAACAACAGGGTATTCCACCTGGTTGATCGAGGAAAGCCAGCTGATGTGATCTTTTTGGACTTCAGGCTCAGGCTGGATCTCAGGGACAGGTTCTTCCCCCAGAGGGTGCTGGGCACTGCCCAGGCTCCCCAGGGATGGGCACGGCCCCGAGGCTGCCAGAGCTCCAGGAGCGTTTGGACAGCGCTGCCAGGGGTGCCCAGGGGGGAGTGTTGGGGGGTCTGTGCAGGGCACTGGAATCCTTTTGAGTTCTTCCAAGTCAGGATATTCTGTGATCCTGTAAGTCCTCTTGTAAGTGATGGTGAAACCAAACCTTTAAAATTACTGTCTAGTGCTATCAATGTATTATTTCTTGAGGGGGAAAAAACATTATTGCAACAGCAAAAAGTAATTTTTTTTTACTATTATTTGCACCTGTGGTGTGGGGGAGGAAGGGAAGGGGATGAAGAGAAGTGTTTGTCAGGTCTGAAAAACAACAGATTCTCAAACATTTTGTTCTACTTTTATACCACTTCCAGGTAACAGATCTATCTACCATTGTTCTCTTAAGGTTTATTCTTGTATCTAGAAAGTTAATAGCATATGTTTTATGATATATAGCACAAAGGTTCTATACCTCTGCAGCACATTTCTACCACTGAAGCAAAAATATCTATTTATACAGATGAGTAATGGTAGGAAAGTGCCAGGTGCCAAGAAAGTCGTCCTGTAACAACATACATCTTTTCCCTAAAAGCGCAGAAGAAAACCCAAATTGGCAATAGTACATCACATGCTAAACCTGACTTTTCATGGAATCGAGCTTCCCCAGTTTCCATTGCATCATGATGCTGGGGCTCTACAAGCCAGACCAGACTCAGCCTTAACCAAGCAAATGTACCTGAAACCTTTTGCACAGGTTTCTATTTCTTGTTACCCTGAAGATGTTTCTTAGCTGAGCTCAGAGCCAGCTGCAGGGCTCTGACTGCCCTGGCGCAGCGTGCCAGGCCCTGCTTCCAGCAGCACGCTCAGATCACAGAATATTCTGAGCTGGAAGGGGCCCACAAGGATCAGAGTCCAACTCCCAAGTGAATGGCCCACACAGGGATGGAGCCCCAAACCCTGGGGTTATTAATGCCACGCTCTGAGCCCGTGCCAGGGTCACCCCCTCCATGCCAGGGCAGTTCCTGCCTCCATGATGCACAGAGGCAGAGGAGTGTTGTGTGTCCCTCACCCAGCTCCAGATGTAAAGGGGTTATTTTGCAGCGGGTCTGGCACCCTACTCCTGCAGTTTGCAATCCTGTGCTCCTACCCCTCCCTGTTCTGAGGTTCCAGGGCTTAGGACTCTGGCACTCCCAGCCAGGCTGCTCCTTCTCCTGGACCACAGCCCCTGTCTGCCACCCAGCCCAGACAGCAGCAGAAAACCTGTGCTGGAAAAGCAGCAGGACAGCACCAGGGCACAGCAGCCCCCACAGGCCCTGGAATGGATCACAACTGCTGATAAAAGCTCTGTTTTAAACCTAGAGGGTCTTCATGCAGCACCCAGATCAAAATAAGGCTAGATCCCCTGAGCCAAGTGCAGCCAGGTGAGATCTGACCCAGGCTGCTGTGAGTGACAACCAGGAGCCCAAGGGGGGCTGCCCAACATTTTGTCAACACTTCCAGCTGTTTCCTCCCGAGGGATTTTGCTGAGTGACAACTGGTTAAGCTTGGCTACAGGTCAATTCATCTCACTTCCAGTATGCCTGGTTAGATGGGAGAAGCAGGATGGATGGGGGAATGTCTCAGAATACCAAATCAGGGGGACAAACCACTTCTGCAGGAGCCACCAGAGAGCTGCTGGGGCTGGCGAGTAATCTACCACTGGAGCTGCTTTTTTACAGGCCTGGTTTATCTTTTTTATGTTAACTAGCAACCTTATCTATGGAATAACTCAAGCTTTTCCTTCGCACATTACATGAATTAATAGATATATCCAGAACCACAAAAAGCAGGCTAAAGTTTACACCTGCAGTAATTGTACAAGCCTTGAGATACTGTAGTTTTTATCAAATTTTACATGTGTGCAAAAGGCTTTAGAAATAGAACTAAAATTGGAACAACACAGACCCCTGCAAAACTCAAATTAAAAGGAGTGAGCCAAGGCAGCATATGCCCTTTCCAAGAAGGAGAGAATGCATTATAAATCTGGGAATAAAGCCACCTAACTCCTGGCAAGACAGCTTGGAGAAACAGATAATAAAGCAATCCTACCAATACGGTCACAAGACATTCAAAGTTAGAATTAATGTATCCTTTATTCATTATTAGAAATATAAATAGATTTAATTTGCAACAGATTTTAAAGTGTTTCCTGGGGGGGGGGGGGGGGGGGGGATTAGCCTC
>VZSE01008797.1:252888-296833 GCA_013398275.1 Promerops cafer
GGTGGTGTGGTTGGGATTCAGCAGCCTTAACTTGCAATACACCAACAGAAAAAGTAGGTATGAAGTTGCCTCTGACAGGAAGCAATAGGCATTAAAAACCAGAAACAGCAGGAAAAGCTGACTAATTGTCAAGAACCTCAAGCCTTGGCAGCAGCAAAAGCAGTAGAATCTCCTCTCCATCACAGAATCTCAGAATGGTTTGGGTGGGAAGGGACCTTAAAGATGATCTCATTCCACCCTTGCCATGGGCAGGGACACCTTCCACTGTCCCAGGCTGCTCCAGCCCCACTGCCCAGCCTGGCCTTGGGCACTGCCAGGGATCCAGGGGCAGCCCCAGCTGCTCTGGGCACCCTGTGCCAGGGCCTGCCCACCCTCCCAGGGAATAATTCCTTCCCAACCTCATCTGAAGCTACTCTGGTACTGGGAAGCCATTCCCTGTGTCCTGTCCCTCCAGCCCTTGGAAATTGTCTCTCTCAATTTCCTGGAGCTCCTTCAGGCCCTGCAAGGCCACCCTGAGGTCACCCCAAAGCTTCTCCTGTGCAGGTGAACAATGCCAGCTCTGCCAGCCTTTCCTCCCAGCAGAGCTGCTCCATCCCTCTGCTCATCCTGGTGCCTCCTCTGGCCCGGCTCCAGCAGCTCCAGCTCCTTCCTGTGCTGGGCCCTGGGGCAGCTCTGCAGGGTCAGCAGCATCTGTGGAGTCAGGTGAAGTCCCTGAGAAGCCAAAAGGGCTCAGAAGCAGCCCTGGCTGCCCAGGAGGGGGATCCCACTGAGTGCACTCAGACCAAGGCAACCTCATCCACATCACCTCCATTCACCCAGAGCCAGTGACTCACTGGGGCGTTGTGGGGGATTAAAAAGCCCAGAAACGTGGTGTGCATACCTTCATTTCTCACAGAGGCACCAGCAAGCCATTATTTACTAAGCTAACTAATTAGCCAGCCACCCTTGCAGATAATAAGAATGCATTAAAGTATTTAAAATTCCAGTACAAGCCTGACACATATGAAGTGGCTGCCCTTCTTCAAAAGAAAATGAATGTCAAAGGAAATAAACCATTTAGGAACACTCAGCACATCTGAGGTGCAGGGGAAAGGCAGCATCACCTCAGCATCCAGGAAAAGAAAGGAAAACAAAGCAAAGTGCTATGGGATGCTGAGGCATTTCACATTTTTATTGTATCAGCTTCTACTTCTAAAGAGATCATTAGATACACAATTTGAATTAGCATTAGATAGATGATAAAGTAACAGCCATTCAAAACGAACAGAATTAATACACAGAACTGCAAAAACTGGCACAGAAAAAGCGGGAGATTGAAGGTACTTAAGCTGACAGTAATCTAAAAAACCCAGCTGGTAAATTCAGTTTTACACCAAGAAATAAGTTGTAACTGAATCTACACTTCACTGCAGTGTAGCACTGAAAGTACCCTTCCCTCCACACAGGCACTGCTCCAGGAGTGGGTAATAGAATCAAAGTCATAGAGCAAGTTTACAAAACACATAAAATAATCAATCCACTGGAAATAACACCCGGAATACTCCCAGGGGATACAAGTGCCCTGTGTACTTGACGTAGTCCTACTGTTACAGAGGAGTTCCTCAAGTCCAGCTGAGGATACCCATAACTTGGGGGCACGGAGGAAATAGGTTCCACAGCACTACAAAACTGACTGGGGATAAAAATTTAGAGGAAGTCTGGAGAATTCAGCATCTGCCAGCAAAAAGGCAGATTTACATTCTCTGTGAAAAAGCCTTCATGAGAGCATATGGGGGGCTGGGGAGGTTACAGGACAGGAAGATTTGCATGATTACCACCTTCTTCTCTCCACACACATTCCTGACAGGCTCTCCTCACTCTGCAGGTCCCTGAGCACCTGCACACACAGAAGCACCCTCGGGGTGAGCAAAGCTGGGACTGACAGCAGCAGGGAGGAGCAGGAGCCCACCTCACCCCACCCAGGTGAGCCTGGGCAGCAACTTCACCTGTGGCTACCAGAGAGCCACACCTGCAAACCCACCCTCACAAGAACATCAACTTCTCCATGGCCTGGTGAAGACCCTGCCTGCCTCCATGAAGGGGCCCTGAAGGAAGGAACACGCCCATCTTGTAGGCTTTTAGCTCCAAAGGGGTCAACTGCCCAGGCACAAGGAAGAAGGGCTTTCAACTTCTTTCTCTCCAGTTATTTCTGCATTAACTTCTTGTTTTCTTGACTTTTTTCAGTCCAGTGACCTCTAGAATCTGGATTCTTTGCCTCCTGGAGAGATGCCCAAAAAACTCATTCTGCCTCTAAGGAAATTCACAATTTGGCATTTAAGGGGAACAGTATCAAGTGATATGGCTGCAGTCTTATTTTGTACTTGACATCAGAGCTCTCCAGTCACCTTCTTCCCCCAAAATGACTCAATAAAGAGCTCTCAAAGGAGAGTTTCAAAGGCACAGTAGGGAAGAGGAAGCCAGCCCCACATCCCACATTCCTCCCTACACAATCCAGGAGGCTGAGTGGTGAGGGGGGGTACCCACACAAACCCTTTGAAAAGAGGGAAATGGGACTGAAGCCACAGATGCAGAAGCCACCTGGGCAGTATCACACAGCCAGTTGCTCAACCTCTACACAAGCAGAATTAATTGTATTAATTCAAGGTTTAGTCAAGAGGATTTGAATAAAAATAATGCATACTTAAAAGCAATGCACAGTATTGGGTTAAAAACCATGGGGACAGCATGTAGATGGAGGGATCTGACTTGGGCACCACTGACATTCACAGCTGCAATTCATCTGCTGCGAGCCTGAAAGGAAAAACATCCATCAACTTCCAACAGCAGATACAGGACAAAATGTGTGTGCTACAAACAAGTCCCAGGGTTATCTTCCTACTCAGCAAACAGGGGCTTTTTAAAGCATCATATACCAATGTTGCAGGTAATATCAGAAAAGAAAATAAACTCAAAAAAATAGCAAAAGTCTCAAGCACATAATGAGACTGGTGCCTCAAAGAAATTGCTGAAGTATTTCCAGCATTCCTTAATATCCCTATACGTATCTTAATTTGGGGAGAAAATATGCAACTACATTCATTTATCAAGACAACATGAAAAGAATTTAACAGTATCAGAATTATTTGAAGTCTTGAGTAGTTTAGGACAGTCAATGTTCCAACTCCCCCAAAGAGCTCCTGTGTGCAGCCTCATGGCCAAATCTTCATCTGTCATCGTATTAAAAAAGCTGCCTGCCACACTTGCAGGTGGGAACCTTACTCCAAATTCAATCAATCAAAGGCAACAAAAAGTACTTTATGTGGTTTTTGGTTTGGTTTTTTTTAAGGAATCCATCCTTTAAATACAAGGTCAAAATAAATTCCCTAAACCCCAGCAGATGAAAGGCAAGCTAGAAGGATGCTCTGGAGCAGTCAGAGCACCCAGGACTGATGCAGCTGCATCCCCAAGATGCTCCTCATCTCTGCCCAGTCACTCCCCCCCACACTCCCACATCACCTGCACTTCCTGTGCCTCACAGACTTCACTCTTAGAATACCACACCTATAAAGCTGAACAGACCCTAAACTCAGAACCTTCTGTTTTCAGAGCCTTTTCCCCCCAGAGAAGTAGGAGGCTTCATTTCCCCAGATCACTCTGCAGGTTTCAGAAAGTAACTGATAACGTCAATTCATGTTATCATATTCAGCAAACCACAGCTGACAGCACCTCAGGCATATCAAAGAGATTCTGAGCTGAGAAGCAATTTTTTTCTTCTGGCCACATATGGCAGCAGTGGAGCACCCAATGAATGGCAAAAGCCTTGTTTCTTGACAGACAGAGGCTACCAGGAATGCAGTGGAGTCGATACTCCACGAGCGGCTGCACGTCCCACAATATTTGTGTTCACTGACACACACAATAAAGAAAAGCACCCTCCATTTGTGGAAGGCACAGGTATTTGTGAAAGCCAGCACAGAATCATCTGGGTTTGTTTCTTCACTGCCTACTGTTAATTTTGCACATGCCCTGGTTTTCCCTTTGTGGCTCGATGCCAGTGCTTTTTTTTAATTGGTGCTGAGAAAAATGCACCTTTTAGCCCACCTTTGCAAGGCAGCTCCTGGCCTGACAGCCTCTGGCTTTGCTGCTGTTATTGTAAGGAAACTGCTCTTCTAGAATGCCTGTTCAGCAAAAGTAATTTGTGAGTATCCAGTCTCCAAAGTCATGAAGTGCTTTCAGATAGCCTGAGCAGGTTTTTAACCCTGCCATACACAAGCTGGCTCTGCTGCTTCCCCTCTAACTCCATCCCTCCTGCTAAAGGAATGTGTCCCTGTGCAGGCCAGAAGGGAGCCAAAGTCCTCTCCTCTATTTCAACAGCTTTCCAAGATACAGCTTAAGCCTCATCCTTTTCTCAGACATGAGAAGGATTAAGTCACTCTTCTGCCTCTATTTAAATTCCAGAGGGCTGCCACTATTTGGATAAGCCACAAATGCTAATTATTCTGTATTGATTCTGTTGACTTTCTGGAACAAAGGAGGTCTGAAGCTCCAGGACACATTAAGAGCATTACAGAACATCAGCTTTCTTACACAGGATAAAACAGGTTAAGCAAGAGCAGAGTCTGGATAATAAACACCACATCCAGAAGAGAATATCCAGGATTCCATCAAGACCTCTAATGCTTGCAGCAGGAGCTGTAAAAAAGATGAAGAGGTATTGGAAAGGAAAAAAATGAAAGAGCACAACAGGTTTTGCATATCATGGGAGACAAGTGGTACCACACAGCCACAGGGACACGTGTGTACATGGACAGTGACTGTTCCCCTTCTCTCCCTTCATTATCTCCTGAATCCCATCCTGCAGATGGAACTTAATCCAGAGTTTGTATTAGATCAAGGCAAAAGAAAAAGGAGAGGTTGAGGACGTGAGATGCAAGTATATCATTGCAATACAAGAACTGTGGTATTCCAGCTTTGTAATAATTCCATCATCCCTGTCCTCCAAAGAGAGGAATTGAAAAGCCCAGTTGTGTGTGTAATACTTCTGCACACTGAGAGCATGATCCTGCTGGAGGCTAAAAGACTGTTTATCCACAGATCAGCAGTCACTGTGCAAACTTACATGCTCCATTCCATCCACACTCCTCGAATTTGACTTTGAGAGACTACTCAAGTATCACCAAATGGAGTTGCATTAGGGGTGACTACATATTTGACCTTATGTAGGCAGACAAAGTTCAAATATTTTCCTACAAAACAGTAGAATTCAAATGAATTAAGCCAGAAACCACAATGTTAATGCAGAATCCATGCACAGCATTAGAGTGTAAAACCACTTACAGCTCAACAAAAGTAAAACACTGCAAAATGCCAACCTCCATATCACAAACAAGGGTGTACACATCGGTGCTGGGAAAACCTGCAATAATAATCTTAAATGTTATTTGATCAACATGAGATTAAGAAAGGTCGAGATTTATAATGCATTATCAGAAGATTAGAATGTGTTAACATTGGATATGGACACATGCTTGACAAGGAAGGAAAATCCAGGTGTTTCACCAACACAAAACCAAAGGGTGAGGGGGAAAGGAGGGACCAGGTAGGATGGGAGCCTTCCCTGCCACTCAGAGTATCCACAGGACTCAATTCCTGTTCAGAGCCAGCACCAGAGCTCAGCTCTGCTGCACAGCTGGCTGCAGTGAGCACTGCAAGTGAGGGCAGCCACCTTCCTTCTTTTACATCCATTAAGAGTCTGTAACAAAAACTCTGCAAAGCATGGAAAGGCTGCAAGGGTGAGTTCTGCTGTACAAGGCAGCTCAGAACAAGTCCCAGCTGCTGTCAAATCTATTCAGTTTAAGAGAGTTCTCGCGGGCAGCTCCGCACCAAACAAGCAGCAAAGGCTGAAGGCAGTGGATGGAGCACAGCAGTGATTTAAGATTTCAAGAGACTCCTAGGCTCCTACTGAAAGCAGACCTGAGGTGTGAGTGCTGGGCTTTGCTGGGATTCTCTCAGGAGGCACTCAGCCAGCCATATGCTTCTTTAAGAGATGCATCTGCACAGCACAAAAACTGTCTTGGGTCTGGAAAAGCATCCAGGACTTGCAAGTTGTGCCACTGGCATCAGTGGCTGCACTGGTGAGTGCCCCCACGCAGGGCACACAGCTGGAGCCCAGATGTGCTGCCCTCCCTCCCCTCTGGGGCTCGGCACCCCAAGCTGTTTGGGGTCTCTAAACCAGCAATTCCACATCAACACTGGGAGAAGCTCAGGGAAACCACTGTGGGTGACATGGAAGACGCCAAAGAGCTTCAAAAGCCAAAGATCACAAGGTGTGCATAACTTCACATGAGCTGGACTCTTAAGAACTTCTCTTAAATTCCCTAAGTCCTTGTATTACTCCCTAAGAAACAGAAGGTGCCTGAAAGCCCCACACTAAGTCCCAAACCAGGACGGTGTTGGGTGAACACCTGGAAGCTTGATTCTGTAGCCCAAAAATGCCTGACACTGCGTGAAGTTCTCCCCATCTTCAGCTGCCTTCACTCCAGTGATGCTGAAATATTTACTCTATGGCAGCCTGTAAGCATTAAACTTAAAACTCTTATCACTTCAGAAATGTTCTGTTTTTAAAAGCAGCATCTTTGTCAAAGCAATAATGTCTGTGGAAATTAGGGCCCAGCATAACAGCACAGCTCTCTACTGAGTAGCAAAGTCCATGACAGGAAAACCCATCCAGGCTTTCAAACCACATCCATCACGTCAGCATTCAGGCATCTTAAACTGACAAACAATATTAAAAAAGAAAGTGTAGATTATCTCAAGGCAGAATTTTTATCAGCATCTTTATCATCAACAGAGATCAGTGTGCCATTTTAATTCACATCTATTCCCACAGAAACAGATGCTTTCATTAAAAAGGCTTTGCAAGAGCTCTTGCAGTATATAGATACTTGCTATAAATGAATTTTACATTCATGTGAAAATTCACATGTTCCTTTCCAAGCTCGGATCCTTGATGGGAATACAAAGCTGTGGATCAACATTATTAATAGGCAAATTCATCATGAAAACACATCTCCATTCTGTAAATTGCAAGTGTGTCAGGAGTAGAAATATCCTTTGCTGGTAGTTCTGAAGACAAATGATTTCTCCCAGCAGATATTGAATAGATAAGCTAGGCACTTTCCTGCCCAATCACTTCCAAGCATCAGAGATGTTCAGAGAAGCTTAGGAAAGAAAAGCAAAATAGTGCAATTAAGGTTGGGGAAACAGCACTTGTGTGGAGTATTACATTCCCCTAACTGCACTGAACACAGACACAAGGGTGCAAACTCAGCATTTAACAGGTTATGGGTCCACCACATCCAAATCCAGCAGTGTTGGGACCTTCTCTGGAGACCCATAGATCCAAACCACACTGGCCTGCAAGGGTTCCCTGAGGCAGAGCAGAGCCACAGCCTGGGCTCAACCACCTCCCTCAGCCTGAAGTTGTGCCATGCCAGCATAGCTTAGGTTAAAATCTAAAACAAAAAGAAACACAACCCCCACCCCCAAACAGACCCTGTTGTGGTGCTTAAGCACTTGAGGCCAAAGAGAAGATGAAAACCAGGGAAAATAAAAAGCCATCCTGAAGTGATGTGTGCCTGGAATGCCTGCTCTGAACCAGCTCCCAATGGCTTTTCTCCATTTGCTGCCAAGCACCTCTAATGCAATCCAGACAGTCAAGGACACAGTCAGAATGTTAATATGAAAGCATTAAAATTCCCATTGAAATGGGACCTGTCAGGCTACTTTATGTAACATGATTTATCGTTTCCAAATGTAGTAACAAGGGATTTTATTGTACAAGAGCATGTGGTACACAATGGGGCTCCGGGTCCGCATTCCGCACTCGCCAAACTACAACTCCTGACAGTGTTTCTGCTGGTACATGGCTGAGTTACTGGTGTGTGCATCAAAGAGGAGCTGAATGCATTAGAAATTGATGGGGTACAGAATAGACTGAAAACGAGAGCTCTCTGCACTTCCCTGTGCATGCAAAACAGAGCTGGACACCTCCGACCACTGCTGGCTCATGGAAAGGAGCCCAGCTGTCCCCAGCCCTCAGGGCTCCTGCATCAGGCAGTAAAAGCTGACTGTCAAAAGCTTAAGGAAGCTTTTATTACCAGTCTTACCAGTCAGTCAGATAACTGATGTCTTCTGCAAGTTCAGGGCACAGTGAGAGCACACTGGAAACTGCTGGGTACATTTCCAGGGCATGGCCTGTGCTTTGTACCCCACTAAACCCCAAACCCCTTCAAAGCCCGGCCTCAAAGGCACCAAATCCAGCGTTTGCCATGTGTAACACAGAGCTGACAGCAAGGCAAGCTGCCCAAGTCCTGCACTAATGACACCCAGAGGGTTGCAGCACAGAGCACGTACCTGTCACAACGAAGTTTGCAGATTCCTGTGTCAGGGACACGTTTTCTTTCTAAAATACAGACATTTTTTAGCTGTCAGCCCACTGGGCATTTTTTAATGCATTTCAGTAGTTTAGATATCCATGCAGTTTTCACTGGAGCTCTGTTAACTTTGAGGCAGAGCTGAGTAGCACAGTACAGAAAAGCAGAGATGTTGGCTGTACCTACAGTGGGAGAGGAATCTCACCAGCTGCCAGTGCAAAGGCAATGCCAGAATAAACTGGTAGCAGTGTCAAAAAATATACAGCTTCATCCTTTTTACTTGGAGCAAACTGCAACAGGTCAACATGTACCCACACAAGATCATGGAGTTAGACCCAAAAGACTGTTTCCATTGTATTTTCTGTTATTTCTTACTAACTTCTTCATTGATTGCACTATTAATCTTGACATCATTCAGTTCGATGGTTTGCTCTGCCCTCTTGCCCTGCCTAAGTCTGGAATCGATGTTCAACTAAACTCAAATATGCTTTGAAATTTCTTCGTTTAATTAATAAAATACACACCAAGAATGCCTGACTGCCACAGATCATACAAAGGTCTGGGTCTTGCCATCCGTGAGTTATATTACAAACTTTCTGCAACTGATGTGGTCAATTTACAGCATTTCAGGCAGCTGATCCCAGAACCAAGACCTTGGACTACTCTGCTTTTCAAAGCTACTCCAAATCAATAATGAATTTAGGCTTTCTCCTTCCAGCTCTGCCATTCAGCATCAGCACCAAGAATCAAGCTTACTCCAAGTAATAAAACCCAAATGCAAATAGGCATTCGTGCTATTTCAATCCAGGAAGGATCTGCAATGCAAGTTTAGAGAGGAAAACTATTTTCTGTTGGAACTGTGAGAAGTGAGCAAAAGCCATGATGGAAAACAGCTCTCCCCAGGCGAAGTGGAAGAGGAGGGAGAAAATTCAGAGAATCAGATGCTACAATTAAGGGATGAACAGTTGGGATTTCAAAGAATGTAGCTTATAAACCAAGAGGCTGGGTCATGAAGTGGCCGATGAAGTTCGGTGGACGCAGGTAATGAAAGCCCATCTCACTTAACATCCACAGAAACAGACTCCTGCCATTAGCATGACTTCTCTGGGCATTTTCAAGAGCATTCCAGAAGGTCTGAGCTGCAGACTGCCAACACTGGGGGCATACTTGGGGTAAGATAAATTAAACAGCTCCCTTGTTCCTGTCCTTCTGCTTGCAGGATCCACTACTGACCACTGTCTGACAGGATGCAGGCCTTGATGTAAAAGATTTAGTCTGACCAAGCTGCTCTTGAAAATGGCAAGAGAAGTCGTGCTAGATGAAAAAGGAAATCATACACACACCAATCTAAGGAAAAGGGGATTCAAACTTCTGTAACAAACTACTGAACAAGCAAATATTGCCCTTCTTTTAGGGGCATAATCACAGGATTCATCACCGTGCCAGCAGATGCAGTGGGGGTCAAGAGATTCTACAATTCAGTTTATTGCCAAAAACTGTTATTCAGCTAAAAACTTCTGCCACACTCCATAACACAGCTGCCAATGCTTCCAGACTTACAGACCTTCAAGGACAGGCACAGAGAAACAGTTAAACTCTGGGTCCAAAACACTAAACTTTGAGTTATAAACTGTCTAGAAAACAGTCTTGTTATTGCCAGAGATCAGAAAGAAAGCCCAAAAGCTAGAGGAAGTCACTGAAGAGGATGCATTTAAAGTTAAAAAGGAAACCTGTCTCAAGACAGTCCTGTGCTTCAGCCTTTCCAGTGTATTCCTCATCCAATCTTCTGAATTTTTACACTTGGCCAATAAATTCCTCTTACTCTAGCACTTGGATAGGATTTACGATGCACTGCAAGTGCTGTGCAATTAACAGATTTAATGCCCAATTCACTTCCTCCTTCAAAGGGAGACTGGAGGAAAGCATCCCAGGAGCTGTGGGTATATCATACATATACATGAAATGACATTTCCTCTGCCACTACTCTAAGTCAGCACATCCCTACTCTTCCTGCAGATGTATCAAACCATTTTCACTGTTTAGATTCCCAACTATTAGTCATTCTTCAGCTTAATCACAGAGGGGTTTACAATATGGATTTTTACACACCATCCCACATTTTCACCATAATTTATCAATTGCTTTTTCCACTCCATTTCACTGAATTTCTAATCTCATTTCCCCAACTACACTGTCTACAATCAAAATATAACACTGACTTTAAGAAAATGCAGTATGCTCCACTAATTTCACAATGTGTTAAAGGAGATAACAGAGGGAATACATTCTTTCCATCTCAGCATGATTACTTTAACTTGCCTATCAGAGACAAAAGCACATGGCTGAGGAGGAGGACAGGCATTGCTGTGAGAGGAAGTCAAAGCCCTGCACTCTCACATGGCTATTGACCAACTTTCAATGAGACAAATGCCACCAACTCCTCCATGCAAGACCAAGCATTTACCTCCTGCACAAGTTTAATCACCCTCTGGTGGCTGCTCCATTCGGAATCGTGCTGACAGGGCTCCATCCAATCCAGCAGCACATTTGAGGGATTATTGCTGATGCTTCACAGACTCATAAAACACCCTGCTCAAAGGAGTTTTGAGTGGCACAACTCCGTGCTTTGCTTCCCAGCTGCAGTCTGAAGTTCTACAAAATGTCAGTGCTGAGCACAAGCTGCTTTCACAAGCAATTAAGACAGACTACATGAATACCTAGCTCAGCCTGCCAGCCACATCAGACTTGCCTTTCAGTTTTGTTCAATTACTTTGCCCTTCTCTTTGGTAAACAGAAATCCTTGTTTACCTTTCTCTCTACTGCATCTGTTCTCCAAATTCCACCACCCCAACCCACACATGGCAGCCCCTGGACCAGTTTTGCTCTATGTTGAAATCACTTTGGCCAAAAGACTTGAAGGTAAGGTGCCTAATGCAGCAAGGTTCCTAAATAAGTGTTACGGTCTAAAAAAAAGGCATCTCTGAACTCAGTTGCACCTCAAACAAGTTTTTAAAAGCATAAATAAGACCTCAAGTCCTCCCACTAAGATTTCTTCAGACAATTTTACTTGCCACAGTGCTACAAGCCACACAGTTTGCTTAAGTTGTTGCCATTTCTGCAACTTTATTTCTGAAATCAGCTTTAACAGTATTGACGTCTAACAATTATATATAGTCTCACCTATAATCTTATGATATCCTGAGCTCACCTCTCAACATAACAAATTCTTCAGCTTAAAACCCACTGGAACAAGAGCAAAGGGGCAGTGGAGGGGAAGGAAGTCCAATATTGCACCATGATGCCCTCAAATGCAGAAGCTCATCTGCATGACGTGCCACTTACTCAAATTGTAGAAACACTCAGGCTTCTAACACTGTGTGCACATTCAGTGCCTAAACACTGGAAAAGAACTGCTCTGAGCCCAATATTTACACCAAACTGCTCTCAGACTTTTTACTACATATTTAACTTCATACATCACTTCTACTCAAACTGAGTAGCAACAAGAATCAACTTGATTCTGACAATTCACGCTTTCAGCTACAAAGATGACACAGTTAAAGTTTCCAAGAGTCAACAGAAGTGAAACAGAACTTTCTGCATAAGCCCAGTTACCTTACATAAACCAAGGTTTGAATTTCTCTACAAAATAATTTCAACAGTGATAAAATAGAAATAGAAGCAGTGCAAAGGATTAACACATTATGATGATAACACTTGTTTGGAAGACTGGAGATCAGTTTTACTGGTGATTTAATTACGTTTCATCCCACCTCATGACAAACTTTTCAGGACCACTTGTTACTGTGCAAATTCTGTTTGAGACAGAACAAACCAGCTTTGAGGGACATGGCTTCAGTTTTGTATTTTAGCTGATCCCATGGAATTACAACTCCCAGAGTGAGCCAGCAGAGCGGGGTACTCACGTTGCCCATGTACTCGGAGAGCAGGTCCTGCAGGGCCTGGCGCACGGCGTTGCACTCGGCCACGATGCGCTCGCGGCGGTCGTCGCGCGTGCAGGACGAGTCGGCCATCAGGGCTGCCCCACTGATGATGCTCTCCAGCCTCTCCTCCAGGGACGGCCGGAACCGCTCCTCGCTGAACGTCGAGGGGTCCACGATGATTTGTTTCTAGCAAGAGAAAAAGTTCTGCAAATCAGTCACCAGCCCATGTGATGCCTTTAGCTTTTATATTTCTCAAATCCTGTAGTGCTTTAGTGTAATAACTCTAAAACTCCTTATAGAGTGGTAGCACCTGTCTTCACATTTTGGTGAGACAAAACAATTCCTCTCTGGGTCTGAAACTCAAGGACATCTCACTGTCTCAGGCCCCAAGAGATATAGACAACAATGAATTGGGGGGGAGAAGGGCGGGCAAACTTGGAGTAAATTACTTCATTACCTGAAACTGTAATTGCAGGATTAACCTCTAATATGTAAATGGACTAAACTTATTATTACCTGAAAAACTCGTGACCATCATCCATCTTGGGTGTAGCCCCTCTCGGAGGCTTTTGACTCCCCAAGGTGTATCTATTGAAGGCCTTCAATAAATACCCACTTTTATTCTCTTAATCTTGTCTAGCCTCTGTTCCAGGTAGCCACTCTAAGGCATCAAAGCAGTGCTTTACTGCTAAGTCATGCACACAACCAACACCTAACGCCTGATCAGGGGGTTGCTGTAAGAGGCAAACAACACCATTTCGGCACTGAGGAGGATTTTCATGAGTAGTTCTGTAAAATTACTGAGGTTTCCCAGCAGATTATATTGCTACTCATTTCTTGTGCTGCTTTGACAGCTAAACAAAACTTGGCCATAGGAAGCCTTGCTACATGAATGGCAAAAATCAAATGTGCCAGCAAAAATCAGGTTCAAAGTACAGAACTCTTCCTAATGACATGTCAATTTGGACAGGCCTTCACTAGTTAACTTGTCAGATATAATTATCCCATCATGAACAAGAAAACAAACATCCAAAATTAGCTCTATGTATTGTGTTCTGTTGCCCTACTTTGCACAGTCTTTCTTCTCTTCAGTGTTAGGCAGGTGAACACAACTGTGTTCTCGAAAATTCTCCAAGTGAAACATCAACATAAAGGTTTCAACTCACACAGAAATCAATTTCTTCAGGGCAGAAAATTACCACAGGTTTCTCTTGCCAGAGTGTTAGCAAGCACAGCTCTTACCAAGAGACTCAGGGCTGAAACAGCATTGATGTATCTGCTCTCAAGGGGCCAACACCACCACCCATGGAAGCTGCCCAGGAAGAAGCTGCACAGTATTTATCACCTTTGAGTACTTTCAGGTGATTTGTTTAAACAGGTCTGTGATTTTGTACAGAAAAATAATTTGGCCATTTCATGGTTTGGTAGTTTGTTTAGGGTTAGGTTGGGTTATTTCAGGGGCGGAATTTGTTAATTCTAAAAGAAGCCCCAAAGCTTTTTGAAATGGGAATTTTTTCAGCCAGTTTGTGACGTGGCTGCTGAGGTTAGCTTGAACACAACCACCTCCTCCTGCCAGCCAGCACATTTCATATCCCTGTGGAGTAACCACTCAGCCATCACAGCAGGATCAGAACATGGCATGTGCTCTCCAACACATTCCCTCCTCATTCTTCCTGAAACTTTTAGCCATTGGCTAATAAAATGGTAGTGTGCTACCACTCCAGAACTGCACCATCAAAAAAGAGAGATAACCATCAGCTTATCATCTTCTGATAGCCATTTCATATTTTACCATCACTGGAGTATCTGGGGGCATGTGTGCTCAAAGCCTCTATTACAGGAGTGTAATAATACTCAAGCAGTAGCAGGAAATGAAGTGCATGGATAACATCTGCCAAGAACCTCAACACATTTGTTTTGTCAGCCTCCTTTGGCAGGGATGAGACAAAGCTATCGTGAAGCTGGCCTGCTGATCAGGCACTGCTGCTATTAGAGAGCCTCACAAAGTGGAATTAAAAGCTCAAAAAGCTTCATGTGAACTGCAACACTCAAAAAGCAGTCTGCGGCTGTATATTGGAGAGTTTGTATAGTAAAATAGGGTGATTTATCAGAAATCCCATTAGCTGGTTTGAGCTGTACAAGCCAATCCACAAACCTGAACTGAATTTGTTCTTCACTGCCAGCCCCTGACACGGGGATGCTGCTGCAGGGCTGCCTTCCCCTCCCACAGGCACCTGTGAGAACCTGCAGCCCCTCGGGGCTAACCTGAGGCACACTCCAAAGGCTTACTGAGCATCTGATGGAATTTCAGAAAGGCAAACACAAAACTGAAACCAGTCACAAAGACCAAGACAGCCATGACATCCTCTTGTTACCCAAGAGATCACAGGGAAAGGCTTCCCATCAGGCACAGGGAGAACTCAATCCGAATTTTATCCTGGCAAAATACATGTGGCAGAAAGGGAGGAATGAGAGTGGTAAGAGCAAAAAGGAGAAAGTGAGCAAAATCTGGCAGAACCACAACTATTAAATGCCTTTTGAGTGATGGCTTTGCAATATTAAATAAAATTCTAGAGTAAGTTAGTGCTACAGTGTTTAAAATTCAGAGGCTGAATCAGGTAGACACCGAATCCTGGCTTCAAAAGGAAAGTGATCTCAGTAAAAATGCATGGCTGTCCTCAGCAACGTGCTGAATGCAAGATAAAGAACATGACAGATCAGTACAACATATCAGTATGAAATGACTTCATTTCCAGCCAAAGATCATATTAAAACTTCCCACTTCATGATCCTCTCAGGAGGTAGTTTCAGCAATTCCAAATACATGATTCACTTTTAATAAATCCCTTCTGTCACCTCCAAGAATACATTACATAAATATATTATGAAATAATCAATTTCAAACAAACCATCTAATGTAGCAGTAGGCTAACTGCTATTTCAGAGCTAGTTTAACTTGACAGCCTTCCATCACCAAGAACCACATATATAACTTTCGATATTCCATCAACCCTAGTTTGGAAAATGACTTCTTTAAAAAAAGCCTACTTTGCCTACAACATGCTGCACTTCAGTAGAAAATTATCTTCTAGGCGATATCAATAAAAGCAAGCTGTGGCTAACAAACCAGGTGAACAAGCAGGAGAGCTAGAGGGGTTTTTCACAGCAAGGCTCCAACTCACATCGAAGTTGTTGAGGGCGTAGGCCAGCTCTCCGCCCCCGCCCTGCTGCTGCGCGGCGTCGTCCGAGGCCGTGGCCTGGGCGGCGTTGGAGATGCCGCTGACCGCCTGCTGCAGCTGCTTGTAGATCAGGTCCCTGTTGGCTTTGTAGGCAGCGACGTCGGGGTGCTGCAGGCAGGCCTGGGACGCCGTGTACAGGATGGGCACGTTCTTCTGCAGGATTCCTCTGGCTGCCGCCATCTGATCGCGGTGACCCACATCTTTCAACTCCTGTTAGGAAAATTAAAGGGGAAAGAAAGTATTTGAGAGCATTGCCCGCATTCAACATCCACGTACTGTCTCCCTGCATCTTCAAAGGACAGGCAGGTTCTTTGCCTCAAATCTGCTCAAATCTGTCTGCTGAGTATTCCTATCCTTAAGGGCCCAACTAATTGCAAAACACGACAGCTTCATAAAGCCAATAAACAACAACGCTGCAGGGCAATTCACAACACCACAACTCAAAATCTGACGTTGGATTTTTGTTCCTCTGCAGCATTGGACCAGCATTTTAAAAGCTGTCCTGTCTTGCACTTGCAGATTAGAAGCAAGATCATCTTAAATTTAAACTCCCAGGCTCACAACCAGAATGTTTTCTTTAATCACACCTAGAAGACGGCATTTACTCTCCTCAAGAGACTCAGGTACTTAATTTCAGAAGAACAAATATATCATCTCATTCAACTTCTTGTTCACCTCCAATGAGACAAAATTAATCCAATGACTGTAATTACCACTAATTCAAGATTAGTGAGCAAGTCCATAAGTCTTTTCCCAAACACTCTGCGCTGTAAGTCTCTAAAGCACCATCACCTCTGTTTTGGAACGCAGCACCATGATCAGATAAAGCTTCTGAGCCCAGCACAAGTAGTAAGTTTATAAAAGGAGGAACAACCACAGTTATTAGCAGCAGCAGCATTTCAAAATTACCTCTTAAATCTAACAAAGAGGCAGTGAAAATGAAGACAAGACTGCCTTACTGAGAAAAGGGAAAAAAATTCTGTCAGACTCCCTAGAATGAATGGGCAATAGGTGACCTCTGTAAGGTACACACTGAGCAGGGAGGGCACTCCAAGCAGGCACAGAGATTTACAGATTTTGTACAACCACTAGTGTGGAATAATCCATCACAAAGCAGTTTTACAGCATTTATTGCATTGCCATCACAACCCTACTCCCATTTACTGCAATCAGATTTGAGATACATAACCAACTGGCAATCCCTTTTTGACTATACCCAGCTTATTTTCTAAGACAAATCTGTGCAAAAAACCCAAGCAGTGTCAGAGGTGCATAAGCAGTTTTGGTCTGTACATATCTACAGAACAAAGAGGCAAAAAACGCTCTAAAAGAATTATGATATTTCTGATAACTTAAACTGCCCACACCTCTGCTTTCTTCTGAAAACTTAACTACACAAGAATGAGTCACACCAGTGCTGTTGAACAAAACAAATTTCACACACAATTTAAGGCTAAGCACAAGCTATCCAAACACAGAACATACCCATAACAAACAGGAATTTAAATCCCTCCTCCAATGGACATTTCAGTGCAAGACCAGTGAGCAGCACCACTCACTTCCTCAGGAAGCTGCAGCTGTGCCCAGCCATGGCTTTTGCTCCCCGTGCATGAGGACACGTTCACTCCATCTGCATGAACCACAACAGCAAGGGGGTCTAGTGGAGAGTGCCCCAGGACTGGGACACATCCTGTCCTCACCCACACCTGCACTGCTTCAAAATGGGAAGTGCAGCTCTTGGGCAGCAGCATGTCATTAAGGCACTAAAACACTGACATAAACAAATGCTACTATGGACAGATTCCATCAAAAGCAGCACTCTACAGCCAAGCACACTTTTCCTGCTTACCAGGCAAGCTCACAGTTCCTAAACATGGCAGAGCACAACGTAAAGTACTCGGCAATAATGTAAAAAAATTAAGTAAAAAGTATTAATAGAACAGGCACTTTCCAAGAGCAGCAAGGTATTTTGGAAAAGAAAAATAAGAATTAATATACAGAAGAAAGTGGCCACACCATACCTGTTGTCTTTTGGCTGCCATTATGTTAAGCTTGTCCACTTCTGGTTTGAGGGCTTTGTACTGGATACCCAAGTCCTGCTCTGTGCCAGCATTTCTTAGTTTCAGGATACCATCTTCCACCTAAAAGAATATATATTCACATATTTTTCCAAGCAATACAGTCCACAGGTCAGGAAGTAGTTCAGAATGTATTTCATGGTAGGCAGAGAAAGCAATCTTCCTCTGCCCCCTGTTACTTTTTGGTGAGAGACACTTTAAAGGCTAATAGGATACAGTGCTTAGCTACTATTTCATAGTCACCAGCTACCAGAGACAGTCAAGCACACACATCTGAAAGAGCATGAAGGAGTCCAGGGCCCTGGCAGAGCCATAGCAGTGGCCAAAGGGCACAAGTAGAGTCCTCAAAGCTCGTTTGCAAAGAGAAGACTCAGTATCCAATGTCATCTCACTTCAAATTCTGCACAAACCACTCACCCACCCTGTTGCTCATGCGAAGGAAAGGACTTTCTCAAACAGTCCACTTTCATTTTTATTTAGCCTGTTGAAGCTACTCGTCCCTAGTAGCTGCAAAGGAGTACTGGTTATAAGCCAAATTCTGTAAGATGAAAGGCCTGGCTCTCACCTGCAGCTGCAGACCAGGGCTCAGTTACTTTCTGTACTAGAAGTTCAGAACAGAGAGCAGCTCAATGTCAAAAGCTACTGACAGTGAGTATAAAAGTGAGTGACGCACGCCCACTGCGCACATTCTGATGAGAGAAAGAACCCCCAGACCCTCCCTACATTCTGCTGAGAGAAAAAGCCCCCAGACCCTCCCCACATTCTGCTGAGAGGAAAAGCCCCCAGACCCTCCCCACGTTCGGCTGAGAGGAAAAACCCCCAGACCCTCCCCACATTCGGCTGAGAGGAAAAACCCCCAGACCCCCCCCACTGCAGAAGGGAGCCGCTGCCAGCGCGTGCCCCATGGGGTCACACACACCTGGCAGAGCACCCCTGGCATGCCAGGCACAGCAGAGCCCCACACTTACAACTTTGAGCTGAACAAGCAGCTTGTAGACGTCTGCCATGTCAGCCAGGATGAGCAGGCGGGTGACGGCGGAGAGCAGGGCGCGCGCGGCCCGCACCATGTTCCCGCGCTTCACCGACGAGCAGGGGTCATCTGCAAACTCCCCCGACGCGCTCTTCATCAGGTCACCTGCATGGGGGGACAGCAGGGGCTGGCTTCAGCATCACACAGCATTGCCTCAGCCACTGGAAAGGTTCCTAAGGCAACCTGAGTCTCTAAAACAAAATGTTTGTGAAATATGGCTGACAGTTAATGCTGCATGTGGCTACCTCTACAGCAACCGCATGGCATTGGGGCAGAGGGGTCTGTGCAGGAAGGAGGGGCTGGGAAATCACACTTTGGTCCTTATTTCCATTTGTACAGGTGTTTCAGCATGCCAGAATTCTCTAGAGAGGTGAATTCAGCATGCCATTGCAGGGCTGCAGTCATTTCCTAGGCTCTGATGCTTTCAAAGCCTGAGCAAAAGCTTTGATTTGTGTGCGTGTAGGAGTTAAGCAAAAAGCAGCAGAAAGCCCTGTAAACACACGGCGAGCTGCCACAGCTCCTGGGACCGTAAACAACTCGGAGCGATGACCTGGCTGGATATGCCCTGGTTGGAATTCAAAGCCAGGCAGCGCTTCGTAAAACGCTTCAACATTTCATAGCCTGTGGGGCTGCATCTGGTGCAGGAGCAAAGAACTTGGGTTTCAGATGGTAACAATGCCATTGGTTAACTATGAAAAGCAAAGGCCACTTTGCACAGCTAGAGCAATTCCTCCAGAAGGCATTCGCAGAGCATAAAAGTAATGCCTGCATATAGTCAGAGGAGTAAATTTTGCATTTTTCCCCTCACTTTTTGGGCCAGCTTCCAGTACCACAGTTCCTACACAGCAGTAAGTTTTGGAATCCACGCTGTTATCCTTGGATCTCTCTGCATCTCAGAAACACTGAGAGAACAGCCAGGACTTAGTTTAGGAAAAGGTAAGGCCTCAGGGTCAGGGATTTGCACACATCAATAAAGACCAGAAAGCAGATTGCTATAGCTAGCTGCTGTTTCAGAGGCTTCCCAAAAACCTGTATGAAAAAGTGTCCATGTGGCCAAATGCCGAAATAAAAATAGCCTGTCTCAGATGAGACTAAAAAACCTCCACCAGCACTTGACAAGTGACAGCTGACAGTGAGTCCCATGGAGTCCCCCATACCAAACAGGGCAAGGGCTGCACCAAAATCTCGGCCTGATGTGGTCCCAGGAGGCTTCCACTTATTTAACAGCTTATTTTTAACTTCTCAGAAATGCCAACAGCTGGAGAGCCTGGGGTTAACCATCCTCATCCATAATATCTTGCCCAGGAAGTTTTTCCCACCCAGGCACTCTACACCTTCACATCTAAATTCAGCCCAAGCACAGCTGCCAGCCTGCCCAAACAACCACACCAAGATACTCGATTTTGTTCAAATGCTCCCCCCTATGTAACACCCTTCCATCATCTTAAATAATACAACCAAGAGTGGCACATAGCATTTTAAGATAAAAATATGCTACTTCTGTACTGGGACACAGCAAAGAAGCTTCAGTCCAAGTACAGGCCAGCTCTGAATATCAACCCAAAGCTCTTCTGTACCCAGCTTTGAGGAACACAAGTCATTACTTTAACAAGGGTTAAGAACTGCAGACTTCCACATGGGTGAGAGATGATGTACCACCAGTGCTGAAAGCTTCAAACAGCCAGGAGATCACAAAACCCCAGCACAGCTGACATGACCCTTTCTTTATTCCTTCTGCAACAGGCTAATAATAAAGGTCACCACCACAAGTATGAAACCCATTGACAACCTCAGGATTTAAGGATATGTATTTACAAGAGTATGAAGTAACACAAAGGGGAATGGTTTCAAACAGAGTAGGTTTAGATGAGATGTTGGGAGGGAATTCCTCCCTGGGAGGGTGGGCAGGCCCTGGCACAGGGTGCCCAGAGCAGCTGGGGCTGCCCCTGGATCCCTGGCAGTGCCCAAGGCCAGGCTGGGTGGGGCTTGGAGCAGCCTGGGATAGGGGAAGGTGTCCCTGCCCATGGCAGGGATGGCAGTCTATGAGCTTTAAGGTCCCTTCCATTCCAGGCCACTCTGTGACATGCCAGAACCAAAACTGAGTACAAATATTTCCTTCCTTATTTACTTATATGTAGAATTCTCACATTTTCAACTCCCAAAACATTGTTTTCATTTATTTTCTATTTAAAACAACTTATTGAAGGGGCCACTTGCTTTACATGAATCTCAGAAATTGCTAACAAAGTTAAAAACCAAAATTATCCTCTACCCATCTCTTAAATTGCAACCTTTCAAGCCAGTCCTAAAATAAAATGCTATTCCCTTTTATTTTAACAAGAGATTTTAAAAGATTTAGTGAGTTTCAAACAGCTTGTCAGGGTGTCAAAAGATAACCAGCTTCCCAAAATTAAAAGCAGATTATATTTAAAGTTGTTGCATATATATACATTTCTGCCAATTAAGGGAAGCTGACTTTTAGACTTCTTTTATAAAGGGAAAGCACCCTGGGGTAGTTATTTTAGCTGGATTCAAAGGACAAGAGGGCACTCTGGCCTGGCCTCAATATGCAGGTGCTGCATTGTGTGTGCACATCAGCAATTCCAAGGGGATCCAGCACAATCTTCCCATTTTCAACACTGAACACAGGTAACACAACCACTTTGGAAGAAGGATTTTAAGAGTTAAAGTAACACAGTGGAGAAGAGTCCAACTATGAGACTCTGATTATAAAGCTGGTACAAATTCTTACATGAGTAGTCTGTTTTTCCAATATAACCTTAGATCTTCATTAGATATTAGAAGGGAAAGAAAATAAAACAGAATTGAGAAGAGGCAACAGTAGCCATCCTATGATCTTGTCAATAAAGCACTGAGAATTCAATTAAATCTAACAGAATAAAGCCCATTTTAGAAATGGTCAGACTAGAAAATTCCCATTTCCTAGTCTCTTTCCCTCACGCCCACAGGGTGTGACAACACCTTCAGGCAGCACTGTCAACGCTGGAACGCGATGACCATGGGCAGAACTTGCTCCACACCACCACTGACAGGAGGGCACAGCAGCAGGCAGGAGGGGCCAGGCAGGGACAGCCAGGACACACTGCCACTGCTGCTCCTCTGCCGAGCTGGGGATTCGTGCCCACACACCACCTTGTACCCTTCAGCACCTCGGTTCAAAGCTGGCCCCAGGCTGCCTTGCCAGCAGTGCCAGGGACACACCAGTGCCACCAGGCCATCCCTCCTGCTCACAGCACCCTGCCACACTTCCCCAGAGGTTGCCATTCCCCCCAAATGAAGGCAAGAAGGAAATCAGAGTTTCAAGTCTCTACTTCTCTGGATGCTGAAGTCCTATCTCACCAATAATGCCACCTTCAACACCCACCAGCAGCAGGGTCACAGCAGGCTCTGCTCTAAAGGATGAGGTCAACAACCACCTTTTGCCGTATCAACACAGGAGTTGATACTTCTGGCAACAAAAGCTTCTGATAATTCCTTAATCTTGTCTTTAATTAAATCCATATACTGCCTACAACGCTCCTACAGTTTGCCAAGAGCCACCTCAGAGCTCCCTCAGGTTATGGCTTTTCGAAGTGGCACACTCCTCAAGCTTTGTTGCAAGAAACCAGCTGAACTCATTGTACCTTTCTAAGAAATTTAGCTAACTGGTCACAACAGAATTTTGAAGTTGAGTTTTCCAAGAAGAATTCAGTATTTAACTTCAAGATGTTCCACAACTGGCCTCCTCCTGCTCCTTGGAAATCCTTAAGCCAGCCATCCTCTGTGATGTACAGTTGAAAAAACTGTTTTCCCCTTTCATAATTCAACTCACCGTTCAGTTTTGAAGAACCCTTCACTTAGAAGCATGAAGCAGAAAGACACTGAGCTGAATCAGTTGGCTCACTCCCCTGCATTTGCAACCTGAGCCATCAAAGCATTCATCCCTTCTCTTACCTCAAGCCCTACACACAAGCTTAGACATTTTAATTTTTGGTCAGTTATGTAAAGTTGCCATAGAAGATACACAACAGGAGAGCACAGCGAATTCCCTGGATCCCCACGCTCACATGCAGATACAGAGACAGAGAGCTGTAGCCATCAGCATTCCAGGGAATCAGGAACAGCCTTGCCAGTCTGACCCAAAAGAAATTTCCCTCTTGAGCCCAGTTTGGAAGCTGCCTCAGTGCCAAGCACCTGGGTAAGGGACTGGTTCAAGTTCCAAAACACCTCCCAACAGCACCAGGGGAGCTGAGCACTCCAGCACACAGCGAGACCCCACAGGGAGCTTGCAGTGGGGAGCAAGGCTGGGAGGACCAGTGCTGCTCCTGCTGTTACCCAGCAAACCTCTGATGGCAGAAATGCCTATAACAAACACTACAACAACGCTGAAATTCAAGATGTTCACATCAAATGCTTTCCCAATACCAAGTCTTTTCAATAACCACAGCAGGATCTAGTCTGAGAAGCACTTTGATTCCTTATCTCCACTTTTCTGCTCAAAACCTTAAAAAGTTTCATTCCTTTATAAGAAATCAAAAGTCCAAAGCTTTAAAGGGCCAGGAATCTTACTGTAGGATATCTCATTAACTTGCTTGCTGTAATTTATTCTTCCATTGTAAAAAAAAAATAAGACTTTGAAGATCCACTTACATTGATTTAGTAGGCAGCCATGCTATTATTCATTCAAAATAGCTCTTTTCAGTTCTTTGTTTTTACCCCCAACAAATGGGATTTTATGAACAAGCACGCTCACTAAAATCATGTACTCTCTCAATCTTCTTGCTAGGCTAAAAAAAAATTTTTAATTTTCTCTGATGAGACAAGTTATCTATTGTCCTAATCATCTTCATAATCCATGTCAACATTCATTCATCTTTTTTTACTATGGTAACTAAACCACTCCCTACTCTAAATAGAGGCATTATTAATGCTATTTTCCTGTCCTCCACTGAAGATTAATTGTGCTCTATAACCATAATCCCGCTGCTGCTGCCAGCTCATGGTCACCCTGCTGCTGACCATGACACCCACATTCTCCTCTCCACTCCTGCTCCTGTTGCAAGAGGCAGGTGAAGGCCCAAAAGCAGGAAGATTTGCTGAGCACAGGCACAGGCTTTGTGTCACACTTTCCTTGTTTCTCCAGTTCATGAATTCAACTGGTCTGACACAATATGGGGAGGCTTCTGAGGTGCACAAAGTGTACATAACTACATACATTGGGAAGTTGTATCTCCCTGCTGTTATAAGCACTGCTGAGAACTGCAATCCTCCTGGGCACTGGCAGCAATAACCCTTCCCTCTGTTCCAGCTCATTTTTCACCACTTGCTTCTCATTTCCTCAAAGACTTTGATTTCCTCACCAAGAGCTGCTCTGCTAAACCTGGCCAAACACTGGCCCCATGACGGGGCACAGCTTTGATGCCAGGCCGTGTTGCAACTGTGTCCCCACAGAGGATGGTGGGCACCACTTGTGTCCAGAAGAGTCACTGCAGTTTGACCACCCACCAGCCTGAGGAAACAGGCACAGCCACCCTTCTACACGAGAATCCACACAAGCTGCAAACAGCAAAAAGGGCAGAAGAAGTGAAGCAACATTAAGGTGGTAAGTTATTTCACTCCAGCACCTCTCAGTTATGAGCTTCACCTCCTCTGTCAAAGCCAACAGAGCAGGGAGGTTTTGGCATCAAGCCTGTGTATAGTCTCAGTACCAAGAAGGAGCCAAGAAACATAGGAAAGGGTCATCTGGAAAGTTTTTAATCAGTCTCTCCTTCCCACCAGCTTCTCACTGCAATATTCAGCTACAAACCCAGCTCAGAGAAATTCTCAATCCCAAGGGCTGAGCAGAGCTCCCTCTCTCACCAGCATCACTGAGCCATTTGGAGGCACCCACAGATGAGCTCTGGCTCTCGACTGAGCAGCAGTCGAACACCAACAACTAAAGCTTGGAGTCAAAGGGGGCTCTCTTGCTGTTTGTTGTTGTTAAATTAAGCCAACTCAATTAGCCCCTTATATTGCAGCCTTCTTACCTTGATCTTTCTTTGGTCTATCAGCCAGGCTCATCCAGAACTTAGAAGCATTTTCAACTAATATTTCATCACTCTGCAACTTCAGCTACAAACAAGTAATTAATGCTAATGAGTTTTCCCTTTTTTGCAGCAGCAGCCGTCACCATTAATACCAGTTGACTGGGTTTCACTGAAGCATAGAAAAGACTCATGACTGGAAGAATGATAAATGATTTATGAGCAACAATATTTACTAGTGCATATTTTAGAGTAAGTCAGCTCCATAGGCTTTTCTTGCAGGTCTGCTCCAAGAACGTAAAAAAGAAAATTATAAAAATCAACATTAGATGTGAGGAAAGAAGCCTGGAATATCTAATCAAGGTCCTCACATTCTGTTTGGTGCTGTTTACATTTTACATATTCAAGAAACACGTCTCTGTCGAGTCAACACTTGGCTCTTCCTCCTACAGTGCTGGTCTGTACACAGTCAGATATTGAAGAAGTTTTTGACATATTTCAGATGTAGTCCCATAAAATTCATAGCTGTGGGGAGCACAATTACTTTTGAGCCTAAACTGAGTTTTTAAATGCTCTTCAAAGAATCAGCCCTTCTGCTTCTCTTCTTAATCTCTACTTGGGCCATCCAATTTCCAGACGTATCCAGTTACATTTCTGCTCAGGGATGCCAGCCAGGCAAGCTGAGAACCCACAAGTTGAGAGGCACAAAGTCATTAGAAAGAGCAGCAAAGGGAAATGGGAATGGTTCTACTTGCTCTGAAGAGCCACAGTTTGAGAGGCCACCAGATCCACACTCTTACCTTGCTTGCGAACATCTTCCACAGCTGCCACCAGCTCCTCCTTCAGGAACTGGCTCTCCTTTGCAATTTTGTCTCCCTTCTCCAGGAAATTCTCTGTTGCTTGCTCAACTGAAGCAGCCAAGACATGGGCCTTTTTAGAACGGCCTCGCTTTTTATTGGAGGGGCCCTTGTTGCTGGTGTTAACCAGTGTTGTTACCTAAAGGCATAGACAGAAGGGAAAAAACCCAACATCAAATTTAATGTTTATTACATTTGATAGTAATGCCACATGTATTTTTTTCCTGGAGTGTATTGCTAATACCTGCACTATTGCCAGGTCTGTGAGTTAACTCAATGAGTGTTTTTCACATTTAAACACTACCATGCTTCTTGATTCTCTAGATGAGCAAAATAAATGCAACTGAACAGCTCAACGATTTCTCTTACCAGCAGCACACCTCAAAAGTTGATTTTAAGAATGGAGATCTATTTGTATTTTTGATAAACTGCAGTCTCAGTAACAGGACAGAGCTCTTTGGCACCACATAAAAGAAACCAAGGTGGGGATAATTAGTTTGGGATAACTCTCCAGTCATAAGAGAGCCCAGACAAGGCTGAAGTCTGTGCCAGTAGAAATGTAGAGACACAGTATCTTTTCATTCCAAAACAGTGCTATAGCCAACAGGATGAATGCAGAGCAAAGGACTTGGTAGAGCTCATTATTTCCCTTAAAAAAAAAAAAAACAACAACTGAACTCTCACAATCATCCTGCAATCAACAAATATTTCCAAGCTCTGTGTCTTAGACTGAAATCCTGCTGGGAGAAGAGTCATCAACAGAGGCCAGGAGACCCCCAGGTACTCCCTGAGCTCAGGATCAGGATCCATCCCTGTGCATCCAACACAGGGCAATTTGCTCATCCACACACACTTCTCCATTTGCCTTATTCTCTCCTCTCATTTTTGGAAAGCCTCGGAAAATGCACACAAAGCTACTTCAGAGGGACATTACATTACAACACTAAAAAAATTACTACTCTGGAAAGCCCAAGGACTGCTGACATAAAGGTCCTCAGAGCTGAATCCATCTTCCCAGCTGGCTGATGCAGAGAGGGAAAGCCATCAGTTGGGAATATCGTGGTTGGTAAATGGGGAGCATTTGTACTGGGTACTCTCAGTTCATTGTGTTCTACAAATAAAGAACAAGTTACAAGGCAATTTGCTCTAGTTCCCTCTCTGTATTTTGCCAGTCACATCATTCAGAAAACTGGGGATTGCCAGTACAGCCTGTTGTGCTTATTCCTTGAGGAGTAAGTTACAGACACTGCACTTGGTGAAAAAGGTCCTGTGAACGAGTTTGCTCAGTTCAGTTTGCCAAATTAGGACAATTTCTCTTAAGCAAAGACTCCATCAGTAACTTCAGCTAAAAAGCCTCATCATCCAACTGCCCACCTGAGGACCCAGAGGGAACAAGCAGCAGGTACAAACAGCAGTTTGGTGACTAAAGGGAATAATACTGGAAACAAAACTTTATCATTCCCATCTGTATTTAACAGAAATTGTGTCCAGCTCATTCTGTCATTTTAGACATTTCACATTCCAGGAAAACAATGCTGAAGACAACAAGTGAACTGTCTCCTGTGTACCTTCTCTTCCAGACCCCCTAGAAAGTCTCTTACAAGAATTTTCAAAACACCCAATACACACAGCTCCCATTTACAAGACTTATTCCAGCCTTCCCGTGCTCTTCAGTGTTTTCCACTGGGGCACATACTCCACACAGAAAGAAGCTTTTATTCACAAATCCAGCACAAAGTGTAGGCATGGAACATTATTTCAATCAGAAGTGCAGAAATGCATGTTAATAACTACTGCATCTTATCAGCTGCTGAAGCAGCACAGCCTCGCTGGACTCATGGCCAGTGACTGTCCAATGAAACTGAGCAAAGAAACTGCTTGTAGACTTTTTTTATTTTTAGTCTGTAGTGTTTTACAAATAGAATTTAAGCTTTGTGACTCAATTAAAATAAAACACCAAAACAGGCAATTGTGTTTATGACTGTTTATTTTGCCCCGTCTTTTTCCTACCTGTGTAACAAGAGGCTCAAGCAGCCTTTCAACTGCCAGTGTCCTTATCTCCAGGCTTTTGGGGTCCCATTTGAAGTTCACGTTGGCTGCAGTGACAGCAGTCATTTCTGCCAGAAGAAAAGAGCTACATTAATGCAATTTTTTATTGTTAATGCATCTTAAATTAAAATGCAGCCTCTTACACTAAGTGGATGTTTTGTGTTTAAGTGAAGGTTACAGCATCTCCAGAAACATCAGCTTTGATTCAAATGGTGTGAGTTTGACAAAATATTACAACAATATACAGATATTACGTGCACACTTTGGTTAGAAAATAAAACCAAAAGCAAATAAACCCACACACAAACCTACCGCAAAGCCACACTGATTTATCAGAGCAATGACAAGATCAGCAGTGCCTGGGCTACTCACTGGTGGTCCCTGAGCAATGAAGAAGGACCAGAGGTAGTGGGGGCACTTTGCCCATGAAGCTGGGTGCCCCCTGCCCAATTTGCACCACCGCCCTTCCAGGCCCAGCTCTCAGACACAGCCCAAGATGTGGGGGAGCAGAAGGGAACCCCTTGACCTCAGCAGCTCTGGAATGCTGCCCATGTCCTCACCTCCACCACAAGTCACTACCCAGAGGCTCTGCCAAAGCAGGAGCCAGGTTTAACCCAACTCATCCACCCTCCCCCTTCACCCAGTTCATCTTTGGGGAATACAAAGGTAAAGGAGTGAATATAAGCCTGACAAAGCCAGAAAATCCAGCTGGTTCATTCTTAACAGCTTACATATCTATTACACTTCTCCTTAACATTTGCATAGGAGGGAAAAGCAGATTTGCATGAAGAGATCTGTTCAAAGCTGTCACTCAGCCGTTCCTTCCCGTTACAGTTTTATATCAACATCCCAATGGAACAGCAAACATACTTATGGAAAAAGTTGAGTGAAACTACTAAAATAGCTCTGCTGTTGAGACCAGCAGTCTAAAAAAATAGAACTAAAAATAAGGAACTACAACAAATCACTGGATTAACACCATGATGCTGCATATTACAACAAAAGAATAAACTGAACAATAACTTCAGTAAAAAATGGATTTAAAGTATTACAGATCCATAAAACCAATTCATATCACTTCAGACATAATAGATTCTAGCTCTTCCTGCTTTGGGCTGACCTCAAAATTCAAGATTAGACTAAACCTACATTTGTAACTTTTTATTTTTAAAAAAGTCAGGAAGAGAAATAGATTTCCTAACTCTCTGTCTACCCTAAACACCTATTGTTGAGGAAATTTTAAAGCTTATTTGCTGATATTTTTAATCGTTCTCTGGCCAGGGCATTGCCTGCACAATATCTCAGTCACGTTGCTCTAACAGCACCAGATGTCCCCAAGCTGCCAGACGAGCACAACATCCCGTTATTTTTAAAAAGCAGGAGGCAAGGCACTAATTTTGGTAACCAACAATGTTTACAACACATACCAACAACCAACTGCTCTCTCCCGACCCCAACAGCTAATTGTGCACAGGAGGGCTGCTTGTTTCCCAGGGAAGAATAAAAGCTCTGGGGCACTGGAGGAGCTCAGGCAGGGTTCAGCATCACCTGGCTCAGAGCTGCTCCCCAGCCGTGCCATGGGCTCTCACACCACGGGCACCATAGCAGAGATTAAGAACTCACTCCAGCACTGCTGACCAAAGCTGACACACTGAAGTACAACTTCACAAGGTGCAAGGCAGGAATATTCACCCAGCTTCATTCAGTTCTTCACTACACCCACGCTCCAAGTGCCCACACTGCTGGGAGAAAAAAACTTTAAAAGCTGAAAGCTTAAAAAGAGAGAGACTAGAAAGAGCCCGATCGATGCAGGCATATGTATAACCCTTCTGATGGTTTGCACTGAAAAAGCAGTGGGTACAGGTGAAGGCTCCCAGCTCCAGAGCACACGCCAGGCCACAGCTCCAGAGCCCCCAGGGAGACACAGGAGGGTGGAAGGTAGGTCCTCCCCTACCTCTGACAGAGACCACTAAGCACTGTGAACTCACTAATGAGCCTCTCTCAATCATCCCCCTTTTTATTTCACCCACCCACTGGCTCGTGCCACAGCCCAGATGCTAGCACAGGGCATGCTGTGAAATGCCCTTCACCCTCAGGTAGCTTTCCACCCTCCACTAGGAATTTCACTGGTTTTTTCCCTCCCCATTAGCTCGGCACGAATGCTTCCTACATAAGGAGCCAGGAAAAATACACTGACAACCTTTGTGGTTTCAGAGCTCTGGAAAGCCCAGCAGGTTTCTGAAGAAAGGCTTTTTCTATGTAGTTAATGCTGTTACACCTCTTGCAGAAGCAATGTGCAGGACAAGGTAACCATGAGAAGATACATTAATTGTATTAGTAGGATAATAAAGGCAATTCATCTGAAAACACGTTAGTATGATAGTTCATGAACTGGCCAAAAGTAATGGTCTATAAAACCACTTAGTAGCACCACTGTTGAAATTTATCTAAAAAGCAAAGCTTGATATGAAATAGCCTGTTTGGCAGCAGTGGCTTAGATATCATTTGTACATTGCAATAAATATGTTTATTCAATTAAATACTTATGGAGAATACAGGAGCAGGCTATAGGTTACCAACACATGGGTGAGATGGGTTTAGGGGATAAAAGGACAACTGCCAGGGCCGTGGTATGGCATGGCTGTGATTCCCCCCAGTTCTCTGGAACTTGACTTTTCCCTGTGACTGCTCAAGCTCTCCCTCAGTGCATTCAAATATGGTAACAGGTAGCAAACCACATTATGGGATATTGGCACAGCGTGCTTAATCCTTGGCTCCTGGAGAGCACACCACAACCCCCACTGCAGTCACTCCAACGCCTTCAGGGAAAGAGGACATCCTCTGGAAGAGGAGCCCACTTGCAGAGCAGTGCAGCACTGGTCTGGCAGCTGGGACAGCCCAACTGACACGGGAACAGGCTCTCCATGCCCCAGCCCCACAAATTTCAAGGGCAAAGCAGCACAGACCACACAGCAGAAGAGTGAGCGGCGCTGAATCTCAAGTGCAGGAATATATAGAACAACACCACTGCACAGGGACTTGTGGTTGCCCAGCCTGTGGTTTCATAAGCAGCAGAAAAGCTGCTTAAAGACCAACGTTCATCCTCCCACACCCCTCCAGGAACTCAATCCCGTTTGCACATCACACCCCCTCCGTACTGGCACAGCTTTCCCCACGCCTGAGCGATTAACCAGATGGGGAAGGACTGATTTGGCTAGAGGGAAAGAAATCCATTTTTGCAAGGTGGGCTGAGATGCCCATCTGGCTCACCGTGCCACCACACACACCGCTACGGCAAGGGGAGATGGCACCATCAGCTGGCATCCTTGGCAAAGCCACTGCAGTGGAAACACAGGGCAAAGCTGGATGGCACAGCCAAGCTGAACCAGGAGCTGCTGAAAACTGAGCATCAAGCAGAGCTTCTGCAGGGAGCAGGAATGCCCTCCCCACCCATCTGATGCTCAGACATGTGAAGCTCCAACCTTCAACCATGCTCACCAGCCCAGCACATTAACTGCAAACCCTTTGGGTTATTTTCCTGTTTGTGATGGTGCTCATTACTGCAACAGAGATTTCAGTAGTAATCCAGTGTCTTACTGGGCCTTAGTGCAATGGCAAGGACGTGAGGGCAGGGGAAGCACAGAAGTTTAAAGAAGCCACTTTCAGAGCTCTGTCACAGCCAATGATCCACAAGCAGAATCATTCCTGGACAACTCTCTCTCGCTTTCTACAATCAATCAAGATCTCATCAACAGCTAAAAATAAAGGACAGATCTCCATTTTGCTTCAACCAAACACTGTTGCCATCCTACTGCTCCTCTCCCTGCCCAAACAGACCCATGCTGGCACAGGCCTGAAGGGCTGAGCCACTGCAGGGAGCTCAGTCCCAGAGTAAGCTGGTAACTAAAACTTCCCTTCCCAGGTTCCTGTCCTGATGGAGAAGGTGGGACTGCACAGGGAGGGAGCAGCATGGAGACGAGCTCTGCTTTGGAAGTGTCCCCCAGGGAAGGCCCCAGCCCTGCTTGGAGAGAAGGATGAGCAGAGGGATGTCTGAGCTGCTGGGGCTGCCAGGAACACACCAAGGGTGATGTACACACAGTGCTCCTTCCAAAAGCCACAACTGAAGGTCTGAGTGTTCTCAAAAACTGGTAATTCAAGGTTTTAGGAATAATTTCAGATACCTACTTTCATAATACTGGCATGCAAATGGTTTTTAGATATTGGCAAGCAGAGGAATGCAGCTCTGCAGCTGCTTTGCAGAAGTGCCCTGAAGGTACCCAAAGCTTTTCCAAAAGCCTGTGAAGGAGCACAATTTCAACAGCAAGCACTGCACCCTATCGAATCACAAGAAGGCCTAAGTGCTCAGGGTCCTGTTTTTCCAGGTTGCACTCCCACACACACACCTGAAGGCAGTTCAGGCTGTATCTCAGACACTACTGAGTCAGTCCATTCCACCTGCCCTGTACCAAACCATCCTGCAGCCACCCTACCTCCGGGCAAGGGTAAATCTCTTTGGGTTACACAGCAAAAAATAACTGCCCATTTCCTGTGCTTCAGTCCCACTGCCTTGTGCTACCTGGAAAGTCTTTAACACGACATTTGCTGTCAGTCTTCACATTTTAACTCTCCTGCCAGGCTGCTTTCTAAAAGCTTTTAGCTGCACTCACTGATTTCTTGGTTCTTCTCAGGGAAGCCAGTATTCAAGGAATGGTCTGACTGACACAGAGAGAAGCTGACCTAGCCAGGCACAATAGACCACATGCTGAATTCCAGCACTGTGCTAGCCAAAATACCTAACACAGAACGTGGGACAAGAACATTTAATACCAGGGAGGTCATTCTCCATCTGAACACCCTTCCTGCTCTGCAGGGCTGATGTGCCCAGGAGCAGTAAGAGTTCACTGCAGTTTTTTGCAGCTTCTTTCTCTCAATATGTCTTTAAGTAGTCTCACTCATTTTGAATGGTAATTTGGTCTCCTACCATGCTTCCAGACTGTCTCTAGATATTCTGTACTGCACAATGACTCTCTCACCCAGGTCCTGGGGATGGAACATGGTGGGATTCACAACACAATGAGCCAGCTTTATCTTCCAGACAGAAAAAGAACCAGACCCCTTGTTCCCAATGGAATCCTTTTGCTTGGCTTGTTACCCAAATACCCAACCCACCTGACAACCAGCAGGGATCCTTGACCCCTGCTGAAGTTGGCAGACAAGAGATCAAAGATCTTCAGGAGCTGGGTATCCAACACACACCATTAATATAAACCTTCTAAACAGTTTTGGTTTCAGAGACATTAAGGCACACTTCAGTAAAACTCAGCTCACATGCTGGGGCTTCATATGGCCCACTGACAATTCAAAACTGGTTTTCATGTAACTAGGAGTATCAATAAAACAAAAAGTTTCATTCTTTCCCTTCACAGTCTCCAAGTTAATTTGTCTGCCCTGTTCCACAAATAAAACAACACTGGGCAGCCAAATAGCTGCAAGTCAAGGATGTCTGGTGTATGTGATGCTTTTCAAGGAGGATTTAAGCAGGTTTTATTTAAGCTGTTTTTATTTAACATCAAGTATACCCAACTAAAAACAGAGAGTCATCCCCTTCTAACATAGCCTTCAACCTTACACTCCATCTGCTCAGCTACCAAATCCTGTCCCCTACCATAAATGCCATGCAGGTAGAACCTCATTAGAAATCCCCACTGCTAGAATTTCACAGTCTGAAATATTAACACAAACTCAGGTGTCATGTGGCATAGCTCCTATTTGTATGTGCAGGACGAGTTTGAGTTGAACCTGTCTTATGAGACTCAGGTCTTGGTGGCAAAGGTGGGATGTACTGGCTGTGTCTGTGGTGTCAAACTTTGGAGTGCCTCTAAGTTCTGAGGTGTGAGCAGATACACTGGTAACGTCCAGCTTGGTGTCAAGGTAAGACCATCTCCACCTCATCTCAAACTCTTGGTTTTCATTGAATACAATTTTACTAAACTTTCAAGTGAGATACTGTACAAATCATGGAAAAATATGTGGGAAATCACAGAATAAAACAACCTTCTGTAGAAACCAATGATCATGTTTTCCTTGATGGAATTTCCTGCCACTCAAGTATATTCAGCTTTGCTACACCTTTTGTTTAGGGTTTTTTTAGCACAAACTGCAGTAACCACTCAAGAAAAAAAACAACATTCAGGTTCAGATAAGCCTGTTTCTCATCAGTGACATCCCAGTTTCAGATCTCTTTATCTGTTTTCATCAATTTTTCTCTGCTGTTCTTGTGGAGAAGACCCACAGAGGCATCTGAAACACTCATCAGACAGCCTGACACAGCCAGTAACAAACAAATGCTTCTCTATTCTCCACTCATTTAGACCTTGCTACTGAATTGAGAGATGTAACCTAATCCAGTGTTCCTACAAAAACCCATGAAATTCCTGACTCTGTTTTCTCTCCCGTGTGGGTGCTGTCTCCCAGCAGAGCCAGCAGCCACAGGGAGCCCCTCACCTCTTCCCTGTGGCAGCAGAGCCCGGCCCAGCCCACGCAGCATCACACAGGAGCGGGCACAGGGCACAGCACCAGATGAAGATGCCTCACTCTCCCCCAAGCAGTCTGTGCTATCTCCTAGCAGCTTCCAAACTGGCAGTGCTGGGGATTCAAGCGATTCATCTTCAGTCAGAATAAGGAACGTGCTCTGTCGCTCCAGGTTTTCACTCCTTCACTCAGGTCCAGCTGCTGCTTAGGGGATGAAGGCACGCTCTGCACAAGCAGCTTCACTTTGCTGGTCCTGGGACCTCAGCAGAGATTTCCCAATGGCAAATATGATGTGTGCTTGGGAGATGCCGGTGCCAACAGCAGCTTCTTGCCTCCAGTTATGCAAGTGTTCAGCTCTGATCGTTTCCTTTCTGACAGAATTGTTTTACTACAAAGGATCTAGAAAGGAGGTGCATGGAGGACAAATCACAGGCAGCACAAGCAATTAGTGACATATTTGTGTCACACTAAGGCTCCAGTTCATGGACAACACCCTGAGAGAACAGGGAGCCAAACTCAGGCTTATACCCACTTAACTGTTCAGATGGATAGCCTGGTACGTCCCAACAAACTTCCAATTCATTTCTGCAGTTTTCAGTTTCCAAAACTCAAGCATGATTCCAACTCCATAAAGAAGACTAACAGGGTATCAAGACTGCTTTAGAAGACACACATGCTCTTTCTAAAAAAGAGAATCTCCTCCATAACTAAGATTAATTTTTATATTCTGGCTGCAAAACTTTGTATTTGGAAAAAAAGGATGTGTCATGACCAGCAATCTATTACTGTTATGAATAATAACCACTCTGCCTTCACATGGATGCCTGTGCATTTTATGCTGAAGACCTGCACTAACACCATGAAAGATAACTTCCCAAATCAGAACAAATAACCATGGATCTGTAACTGCTGTATTTAGCTGCTCTGTGGGTCAGCACTGCAAGGTTCTGGCCATGCAGAAGGACACCACACCTGCATTTTAAGCCAACAGCAACATCTCTCATGAGCTTATCCGTGCAGTGATGGCAACTTCAACCTCCCAAACCCAGCCCTTACTTAGCCACATCTCTCACACTGAAGCTGTAGGCTCAAACTGTAGGTTCACACTGAAACACAACAAGGGGGCTCAGCCTGGAGACAGGATGTCAGAACCCAGGAGGGTCTTGTGCATCTGCTGGACCACTTTGAATTCAACTACCAAGAGCCCTTCCAAACTCAGTGCCTCTTTCCACTCTTGAGGCAGAAAGCTCCATCAAGCTTCCCTAAAAACACTGAGAAAGAATTAAAGAACAGCTTTCTGGCACTCTCTGAACCACAGCACACATTTCAGACCCTAGGGACACACAGCCAGTACAGATATAATAACTAGGCTGTGGCTTCAGAGCACAGCTCTTCAAACCCCAAACTATGCCAGCACAGGTTCCAATTACCAACCTTAAGTTAACAATGAATGCAAGAAGGGGCAACCTTTTAACAAGATAATTTTTGCCACAACTCTACGTTAAATAAGAAAAAGGTTGTTATAAATTAGTCCACTTTATCAGTTGGCATAAGAATTTGCCATGGCTGCAAAATTGATTCTTGCTTAGCCTGCAAAACCTCACTGATGGCTGGCAATAAAGGGAAAAGAAAACCTGGGGATTTTTGTTCTGATCTTCTTCAGCACTCGACCTGCAATAAAAAGTGCTGTTTATGCTAAAGAGTCAGAAATAACCAGAATCTGACCCCACTCAAACTGCATTTTCATTCCTAAATTGGTATGTTGTTATGCAATACCCTTCAGTGCTTTTAGCTGACCACATCTTTGAAATCTAGACCTTCATTACCAATTTAAAACTGTCAGGAGTCCACAAATACAGGAGCTGTTGGAGCCGACACACTTGTTTTGGAAAAAAAAAAAAAAAGATTCCCTATAATTAGGGGGTTGATGAAGATTTACTTAAACATGGAGCAAATGGACTGCCTTCTATTACCAGAGACTAAACACCATATTCTTTCTCAGTTCCATGCTCAGCACATCAGCAGCTAAGGATTACGTAACAAAAACTTCTGTGTTTTAAGAACAGAAAAAGTTTTCCAGTTTCTCCTTTTGCAAAACCTCCTAGAAGCACCCAGTGAAGCAAAAGGAGAACAGGAGTGTGAAGACTCTTCAAAGTAAAGTGTTTTCTAAGTTTCCTATGAAAACTCCTTCAGAAGCCCTTTTGCAGTCTTCCACTTCAATTCAGGAACACTCTGCCAGTCTCAGCTAAAAATTACAAAGCAGGTTTTTTTTAAAGAAAAAAAGTAACAAAGGTGAGAAGGCCGAGATTTCCACTTTACACTCAGGGCAACCTTCAGCAACATCTCTCAGCTATAAACAATGAGTTCCTCTCACAGGAAGAATTGCACCATCACCACACGCCCTCAGACAAGTCTCAGCTTGCAGCTCACACCGTGAGTTTGGGAGGGGAAAAGGGGGAATTCACAAAAACAAACCCCAGAAGAAAGAGAGAACATGAATGGACTGCACAAGCATGGTTTGGAGGAGTGAAGCACCTCTCGGTGCCTGCACTAAGGCAGGATGCTCTGACACCCCATCTCCTCAAGGCTGCACACACTGGAACACTGGGGCACTGACTGATGAGAACTTCACAGCTTCTCCAGAAGAGCAAAGCAAGTAGTAATAAAAACACAGTGGTGTGATGAATTTTTGGATGCTGCCCAGAGTTCCTGCACAGCCATAACCACCTTCTGTCAAGTACAAACTCGCTAAGGGTGCACCACAGTGCACGGGAGTCAGACCTAACCATGACCTGCCTGGGCAGGAATCCTTTCCAGTCACTGCCTTCACAGATAAATGACCAATTAAAGCAACTTCTGTTAAAAAAAAAAAAGCCACTGTCCCACCCACATTCCATAAAAGCAACAAGAAGGAACCAGGTTTGAGAAAAAGGAGTTACTGCTTGGATGGTCTTGCTGGAGAAAAAAAAAAATATTTTAATGTAGTAACACAGCCATTTACTAAGTAGAAACCAACTCACATCTGATTAAAGACACATTTTTCTTTTCCACCCCTTCTTTTCACCCCCAGGAACAGGAAACATGACAAACCTACAGAACAAAAACCAGATGAGCTAAAAAATCCTGTTCCATTGGCTTTGCAACAGCGCTTTGCCTCTGGTTCTGCTGAACACTGCATCTTTCACTGACAGCCATTGACTTTTCCCTAGGCCTACAATAATACTCTGTTAATCAAATAATCATATTCAAATTGTCTTAACCAATTCTGTAAACTAAGTAAACCAGCTTGGAACACCTGACACTAAAGTACTGATGCATAAAGACCAGAAATTAACTTTTTCTCCTTGAGGTTATAAGCTTTGAACCCTGCACATCTAATCTGCATTATTCTGTTTTGCTACAAATAAACCCTCTAGCTTTTTTATTTTTTGTGCTACTCTTAATGGATTTTATGTAATTATTTTTTCTCTCTAACTCCCAGCTAGGAGAGAGGGGAAAAACCCCCCACTCACAATCATACTGCACTCTTCTCTGTACCCGGACAAAGTCAGAGGATTGTGACTGAGGACTCCACCAGCAGTGAAGTGTCATGGAGTAACAAACACAGGCTGTTGCCCACTGTCCAAAAGGCCTTCTCCACATCTCCACTTTCAGGATGCACTGTTTAATGTTACTTAGGAAATGTGTTTCCAGCTGCAAGGGCAGTGGTTTCTAATTAAACACATCTTTAGAGTGGAGTGTTTACAGTGGAAGTGGTAGGAACTACAAAGCCATACTTTGTACCAAAATTTAAACCACTCCAGAGCCTCTCACAGAGCCAAACCAGATTTCTGCTTTTGACTCAAAAAGTATTCCAAAAAAACTTTCATTTCACTTGTAGCTTGTATGAAGTCATTTGACTCACAAGGTTTCTAAGTTTAAAAGCCATGAAGTCATCAGCTGAACGCGATGGCGGGAGAGCTGGTCTGCACCTGCAGCCAGGATTGTCAGAGCCAGCAGCCATGTGGGCTCCTGCCAGCAATGGCCACTGTAGCCACCAGGCACATCTGCAGAACAGCCAATCCGGGCTCCAACTCCTGCCTCAGGAAGCTCCTAAACTGCTGGACCTTGGCAGAGAACCTCAGGGAAGCAATGCTACTTGTTTGCTCTTCTCTCCTGGTTTTATTGCTTGTTTTACTGCCTGCCTGTTGCTTTCCCTTTTAGGGATGACTTTACACACTGCCACCACCCAGGAAAAAGGTGGGGGAGGATATGAGGGAGGGAAGATAAATGATGATAAATGACTGTAGGAATCAGCAAAAAGAAAAGTGGCAGGGGTCAATAATTACGACCAGAGAACCGGAAGGAGACACCAAACCCCATTCTAGAGCATCCATCACTCCACAAAGGCATCAAAGAGCCAGAGAATACTGCTCAACAGGGCAACAGGCAGAGCTCCTGCTTTATTCCCTCCTTCAGTTGTTGATAACAGTCAGCTCAGCCAAGACCAGGTGAAGGGCTTGTAACTTAGGGCCTCAGACAAGGGCTGGACTAATAAAAAGCTGATGGGACCAGTACAACCCAAAACCTCCTGATGAGGGTCATGGCAGGACAGACCTCTCAGCTATAGCAATCAGAACACATCAAGCCCTCTGTGCACCACTTACAGTTCACTGTTCAACTTCTCACCTTTGAAATGAATAAATAATTGAAGTTTCAGGATGCTTATACTCCAAAACACCTGGACATCAGGTACTGGTTGGAATGAACTGTGTGGTTTGTAAGTGAAGTTATTATGAGATGTGTCACTTGCACACACTTCCACAGCCCATCATGAATTATCCAGGACCAGAAGCAACTCTTCTGCACTGAGCAGCGAGACTCCCTAGGTCTTTAAACCATGCTAAAAGAGATTAGTTTTACCAGTATACATTACAAGGACATACTTGCAAGAAAGAGGGCAAAAACTGGCAGCTTGTACATCTTGATTAGCTGGGCTCACACCCACTTTCACCTTCTTGCTTCTAAGCACACCACAGCTCTGTCCTCTGCTGTTCAACAACGCTGGCTCTGAATTCAATATTCCAGTCAATTAAAAAAAACATTTACCCACCTACAGCTTCAGCTGGAGATCTCAAGAGCACTTTGCTAAGATGAATACTGACCTGCTCAGTGTTACACAGGTTAAACACCGTTTTATAGGCACACAGCTCAGCCCTGTTTACATGAAAAATTCAACTGACCTTTGTGGCTCGATAAAGTTACATTGCTAGTGCAGCCCTTGTGCAGACCATTTATTTAAGTGGATCTTCCGTGCTCAGGTTGTATCAACCAGAGAAAGATATAGAAAAAGAATCTCCCCTCTAGAGCCTTAGATCTGCATAGATATCACCTCTACAAGTGCCCAGAATAAAGTGAATGAAAACTCTGAGCCCTTGGGGAAGTGGGAACAGCAGTGGAAGGTGGAGCACCGAAAACCACAGAAGTCATCAAGGCCACATGTTCTTGATAGCACTGACCTTTACTGACTTAAATGGAAAGCCACAAATTTAGTATTTACCTAAATGCCCTCTTGACCTTCTGCTGAACAACAGCAGTGACAGAACTGTGGGGCCTACAATCTCCCCTCAGTTCCTTCAGTTAACCTCCAGGTTAAAAAACCACGTTTTTTCTTCTCCTAATACTTCAGCACCTACCAAGCTCATTAGTTTCAGCCTCTTCCCTGAACTAGCTATTGAAGGCTACTTTAGAACAGGGTGCACTCATGGTGCCTCTTCTACCCTAATTTGCACCAAAATCTCATTTGCTCAACATCAGCTCCACACAGAAACTCCTCTTAAGCATATACAGTCATATGCAGATCTATTCCATAATAGGGCACTGATTGCTGAGAAACTGGGTGTTCTTTGGGAAAAACAGCACACCACAAGCTGAGGATCTCACATTATGCCCAGTGCAATCCTACCTGCCACAGTGGTGCCAGCTCCCTGTCTGCTTCGCTCTCAAGCCCCTTATGCCAGGAGTTTCGCTCACTCTTGGGCTGTAGCATCAACACTCTGTCCTTGTGCCACTCCATGCACTAAAACAGAGCTGCCAGAGAACCAAGTGGCCTCCAGCTTGGCTTCAGGGGCACTGTTCCACTCTCTGCCTTATTCCTTTAGCTACAGCTGGCCTCATGTTTGCTTTTTCCATCCCTGAGTTTATCACAGAATGGTTTGGGTTGGGAGGGACCTTAAAGCTCATCCCATTCCATCCACTGCCATGGCAGGGACACCTTCCACTACCCCAGGCTGCTCCAAGCCCCAATGTCCAACCTGGCCTTGGACACTTCCAGGGATCCAGGGGCAGCCACAGCTTCTCTGGGCACCCTGTGCCAGGGCCTCCACACCCTCATAGCCAAAATTTTTCCCAGTATCCCATCTATACCTGCCCACTGGCAGTGTGAAGCCGTTTCCCCTTGTCCCGTCCCTCCGTCCCTAGACCAAAGTCCCTCTCCACCCCTCTTGGAGTCCCTTTAGGCACTGGAAGGGCTTCTAAGGTCTCCATGGAGCCTTCTCCTGTCCAGGTGAACAATCCCAGCTCTCCCAGCCTTTCCTCCCAGCAGAGCTGCTCCCTCCCTCTGCAGCTCCACCCGGCTCCAGCAGCTCCAGCTCCTTCCTGTGCTGGGCCCTGGGGCTGGGCCAGCTCTGCAGGTGGGGTCTCACCCGAGAGCAGGTGGAGAATCCCTGCCCTTGATCTGCTGCCCACAGTGCTCTGGATAAGCCCAGGATACAGGCATTGATCCCGGAATTTAAAGCCTTTCAGAAGAGGCTCTTGGGAGTCTAACTGATTAATAAGTAGCTGTCTTGTAAATTAGAGAAATTATAACAGAAGGGAATGTCAGACTGGGGGAGAATTTAGCTTTGCAAACTGTGTTAGTTTAGATCTTTGTATTGAATAACTTCTATCACTTCACAAAGCATGGGGAAGAAGGTTACTCCTCTAATTCCACCAGAGATATTTATAAACACATATCAAAGGACTAACAGATGTTTTCTGTAGTACATCTGGGATTAACAAGCAAAAATATGTAATCATATTGAGAGAAAAGGTTGCTGGCTCTTTAAATCCATCAGTCACAAGGAATTATGAATCATATTTAAGTATCAGATTTGCCAATAGGAGAGTCTGCACTAACCTTCTGCACACCAGAAATCACAGTTACACCCATTCTCACCCTGACTAGCAGATAAGGAGTCCCAGTCACTCTGGAATGATCCCACTTCCAGTTGCAATGACCGCATTCCTCCTGCAACTCCTTCACCTCAACAAACCCATCTGCACCCAGTCTGCTTCGTGATCCAGCAGGCCACTCTCAGTGCTTGTCTTCCCAGAAGGGCTCATCCAGCCAGGGTGCTAGCATACAATTTTGTGGTAGCTCTATTTTAAATCTCATTTGCTGGATTAAAATAGTATGGAGTTAAAAGTAGTAATTATCAAACATCTGCACTTTCTCTGAAGCTGCAATGCTGTTTAACCAACGCACGAGCTATAAACTCACTGAATGGAGCTATTCCAGATTAGCTGCAGAACAGTTCGGGTGAATTCCCAGAGCAGTAACGGATCCCATTCCTCAAGGTCATACTTCCAACATTGAAGTTCTGCAGCACAAGCGTTTGAGTGATGTCAGTTAAGGCACAACAGCAGAAAGCCCCATCCCAGGAAGCATTCAAGGCCAGGCTCAGAGCAGGTGCAGGGTTTGGGCAGGAAGGTGTCCCTGCCCATGGCAGCAGAGTGGAACCAGATGAGCTTTAAGGTTCCTTTCAACCCAAACCAGTCTGATTCATCATTATGCTGAGTGACTGTCTCATAAGGCACTGTCCTAACAAAATGACACTCAGTCCTCTTTTATCCATCAAGTTTCCTTTAGCGTCCAGCAAAGCTGAGAGACGCCAGTAAAACAGAACCCAGCAAGTCCTGAAAAGCACCACGGCCACATGGGCCCTCGCTCCAGACCAGCCCCACTGTCCACCTATGATGAGCAGGCTGGTTTGGCCACTGAGTATTTTTGTGATCTTAACTAATTCTCTGCATAAGAAAGGTCATTTAGAAATCAAACAGTAACAGCAGGTGTAAATTCAAGGTAGGCCTCAAGTCCCACTAAAGTGTATTTCCAGCTCATAAACATTTCTACTTAATGTGGATTCCTTTGCAAGATCAGTTTCTGCATCTTACAGCTGCAGAAGGAAGATATTCATGCTGCTGAAAAAACACAAATTACTCTTCTATTACATCTCCCAGTTAAATTTATCAGACCAACAGAAGCCCTATGAAGAAGCTGAACATTAATGTGCATCCTTACACATGTCAGCACAGAAATGCTGATGTTTCAAAGCCTGAAAATTAATTGTGAGGGAAGTATTTACATTTGTGTTTTAAAGCATCGATTTGAGCACGGAATTTCTAATCTCTGCCCACTGCGCTCCCCCCGGCCACCTTGTATAAACTTTAAATCTCCGATGCAGAGGCCTATTATTAGAGCTGGCTGGAAAAAACCCTAAAGACTGAAGGCACATTGTTTGTTATGGAGAAGGTTAGGGCAAAGCCTTTCTAAAAACAAAACCTACTAAACCTTTGTCTGTTTCCACTGAGAAAAGTCAAAACATTTCCGTGATGTTTTAGAAACTGCTTCTTTGAAAATGACAAACAGTGACTCAACATCAAAGTATGTCCTTTTAAACAACATGTTTCGATTCTGAAGGATGAAATAAGTACAACAAAACACTTAATGTGGCCTTGGTGCTCCAAGACAGAGCAAAGACTGCACCTAGCGTAAAATGAGCTGGGCTTTCACCTTCATCAACACAATCCTGCCTACAAACCAACCCAGGAACTGAAATAAACAACCCCAGAGCCTGGTGTAGCCAGCAGGATTGAGGAGTGCAGCCTCTCCCACCTCCCCAGTTCCAGTGCAGGAAAAACACAGGAAACCAATAACGAGAGCACAAGTGACTGAAGCACCCAGAAACACCTTCTGCACAACTCCCATCCCAAAAGCACAATAGACAAAGCCAAACAGAGGGGGAAGGGCAGCAAAGAGCTCCCAGACTAGTTCAATACAGATAGTCCAGACACGCCCGGAGCCACAATTCCGAAAGCTGGGCTGAGGACGCGGTCACGGGGCTCGCAGCACAGCTGGGCGAGGGAGCGATCCATGACCCTCGCCAGAAGGCACCTCCTGGGTGGCGAGCCAAGGGCAGACAGGCAGGGAACCGTGACTTGATCGCATCCGATTCTTCACTAAACATAACTGGAACACACACTTTTCCTGCACACTTTTCCTTTTCGGCCTGAAAGATTTTAGGCGTTTAGAACTGGTCTGAGCAATGAATAGCAGGCGGGTGACCCACGCTGCCCAGGGACCCCACGACCACAGGCAGCAGACACAGGGGTCGCACATAACCCAGGAGCGGATGCGCTGTCACTACTTTTTGTTTGGGAAAAGTAGCACGAAACTTTGTGTCAACGAAGGAGAGGCTCTCGCCTTCCAGCACAGGCGGGGATTAGCGGTGGGTGACAGAAAACGTGGCGGAGCCAGGCGGGGCCGCGGGGTGTTACCGGCTGTTCGTGTACGGGATCAGCAGCACGGCCGGGGCTGGAAGAGGGCTCGCTCCGGCTTCGGCTGCGCCGCCCGGCCACACTGCGAATCCGAAAGGCACGGAGCGCTCCCAGGGGGCTCCCGGCCGTGCCCAGCCCTGCCCGCAGCCGGGGAGCGGCGCCGGGGCGGCCCCGGCCGCGCGGGGAGGGGCCTGGACACCGCCC